>LPNX010776984.1:0-13700 GCA_001517045.1 Pseudotsuga menziesii
AAATTAATATTGATTTATTTTTATTCATATATATTGTAAGGCTTAACATTGTATAATGTTATGTAACATGACATTTTTATTAGATAAAATGTAAATGGTATTTGTTTACACAAAAATTATATTGATTTGATTTTAAAATTTAAATTTATATATATCAAAAATCTAAAGAGATCAATTATTTTGAGGTGTAAGATTTTTTTTAATTTGTAAAACATATAAGATAAAAAGAATTTAACCTTTCCTCATACATGTAACCTTCTTCATGTAAATGTAAGCTATAAATATTTACTTCTATTTACTTTTGATTTCGGATTTTGAGGGAGATGTTGTATATGCTAGTTTTAACCAATATTGATATAATTTTTTGTTATTAATATTTTAAAGTATTATATGTTCCACCATGAAAACAAAAGCAATTACATCACATCTAAAATCACTGTGTATCTCTGCTAATAAAACATGTAAAACCAGCTATCATATATGGCACAAAACGCTGTGTGCAGATTGCCATTAAAGGACAGTTTTCAATCATCCAAACTGAACAACATTAACTCCAAAGTCAGTAATCACAATGTTTATATTTCAAATTAAAATCACGCCTCAAAGGGGAACCCATGGAAAGGATGTAGAGGACAAAACACAAGTGACAACATGAATACAGTATGCCTAGTTTTCAATATAGGCAAGCATGTATCAAGATTCCAAAACTAAAGTTGAATCCACAGAACTGGCTTTAGACTTAATACTAAGTCTTGATGTAGGTATTATCCAAATTGGAACATAAAACTGGTCAAAAACAAATGGCATAAGTTGGGAGAAAATTGATAAAAGCTTGTACCTAAACAATACAACAAAGCAACCGTAATACATGTCCCGAGGCAGCAGAACCATTCAATAGATAGAATGGAAAAGAAATGAATCCAACTATAAGTGAATTAGAATTTAATAAAAGAGTTCGAAAGCATCATTAAGCGGGGTCATTTTTAGTTCAAAGGACTGTAAACCATAATCTGGAAGCCCGCCTTTTTTATAAAGCTGCTAACTGATCCCATACAGGAGATCAAATCTTTATTACAGTTTACAACTGATGGCCATAATGAAAAGGAGTGAGGCAGGGGTGAAAAAGTAGTAGCCTTGAGAAATTTCTCAGAGAACTCTTCACTGCCTAACTGGCCTCTGCAAGTCAGAGACGAAGTCAATGAACCAAGTCAATGCATATGTGCCAACAAAGAAATAAGTGGCGATGCTCTTGGAAAGGAGAGAGAAATTGCAGATATGAGAAGCATAATTTTCAAAGTTTCCAATTACCTAATGAAGCTAATAGAGGTAATGCAAGATGTTATGAAGTTGGACAAGGAGAAAAAAATTGTAATCTTTCTGCTTCTATGTAACAGTAAAGAAGATAGCTACCACATCAATGACATGTATTCACAAGGATATAATAACACAAACCTGTGGATCTTATGAACTCAAGGACAGAAAACCCTTGAAGACAAGCTCCAGAGCATGAAGACCAACCAGCTGATGAATGGATTTTTAGAATAACTCCTGACTTCTGTCTATTTGTTTCTCTTTCTTATATGCAAATCTGGTCTTTCCATGGCAATGGTGTTTGTCTTAGACAGTTGTAATACAGGACAAATAAAGGTTAATATAGCTAGTGCTAGAAGACATACTACTTTCTACCATGTGCATTCATTTTTTATTTTGACACAGCAAGGTAAAAATAGTAACTTAAGCAAAAGAATGCATTCATTTTCGATGATGAAGTTCAAGGAGTCCTTACATGTATATCGATGATGGTCACCGATACAGATGAACATACAGTCATATAGAAACAAATGGGTATGTATAGGAGCATAGTCAGATTATTTGGATTTGACATGGCAGCGCATAAAAGGAAAACTACAATGACATGTAAGCAATTTAAAATTTAATAACAAGTTTCGATGTTTCTGTTTTTTTTTCTATGTAAGCAATTTAAATTTTAATAACAAGTTTCGATGTTTCTTTTTTGTTTTATTTGATTTATTTTTTCTTATTTGGTAGGTGGATTAAGATGAAATTTTTTTTTTCGTCCTTTTTTATTTGTTGTAGATGTTTGGCGGAAAGAGATCTAGTGTTACACAGGGATGTGTTCCTGAGGATAGGATGTGCACTACCACACTCCCACGATGTGAGTACTCCATTGGGGATGTTTCCCCACAAACATTTTTGAAGGTACACCAGGAAACTCACATGCAGATGTTTCCCCACAAACATTTTTGAAGGTACACCAGGAAACTCACATGCAGATGTTTCCCCCCAAAGTCAGTATGTTCCTTGCACCACAGAAAAGGGGGGACTTTTGGATGCCCCCTTTGAAAATGCCTATACCATACCTTGAAAAAGACAAAATACTAATTTAAGAAAACAAAAAGAAACCCTAATTCATCTATGCCCTAAACACTATTTACAAAGCACATAAACACCAACCCACATTCATTTTTCATTTGCATTTCCTTGTGAGAGTACTAAAGCGTGCACTATGAGAGTTGAACTGTGAACGTTGAACCATGAGAGCTAAACTATAGAACCCTGAGCATTACTATTGTATTGTGTACATTTCATGGACAACAGGCATAACATTACATTAAGTATTATTTATTATGTCATGCCGTGTATCATTATTATGTATGTTACATTGTTATGTATGTATGTTGTGTAAAATTTTAACGTATCATTATGTTATATGACGTATCATATTTGTGATTGATTAATATCATGTATCATCTATGTTCAGATTCTCATATCTTTAAATTTTAAATATTCGTGCTTCTAGAAGAATCCCCTATGTCAACGACTCCATCCCCTTATGACCTTCCCTAAAATTTTAGGGGTGTCTACAAACATCCCCTTGATGTGTACCCACAATCCCACCTCTCCACTTCTAAAAAACTTGGTGAAACCTTAAGAAAAAAATATGATGCAAAAACACCACACTTACAGAAATTTGACTTTCGAACGTTGAGCCAAACATTAGCACTTCTGATATCAAATGCCATTGGAATGTATTTGAACAAACACACTCAAAGAAGCACAGCCGGCAACACTTTAATGATATGGCTTTTCCCTACTACAATATTTGGCCATGGGTAAAGCAATGTCAAAGACCAGTGCATGTGGAGGCTATTTGCTTGGCTGACATTGACTCCATGGCTGATTGGGTGGTGGAAGCTGATAGGCCAACTATAAAGGACTCTCATGGATGGTTACATGTGGAGAAGGAACAAGTGCCAACACAGGATATCCCAGAGCAGACTTTAGAGAATACAGAGGAGAATCATACACTAGTGTCAGAACATACCTGCACCCTAAGTCACAAGGTTCAGATTCAAGTTCGGGTTTTGCAACCATTAAATTCAATTTGGGTTCGAATGTTCTGATGAAGTTCAGATGAACTTCAGCATTAGGTTTGTCCATATACATATCATTGACCAAGGTATTTAATGGTATCATAGACCCTGAATATTTTTCAAATAGAAATTATTTCCCAAACATAGATGAGGCCGTAAAGAAAAAGCAATGAATTGGAGGTGTATCCGACTACCAGTTGCTGGAATTTCAAACTTAGGCCATCAAATTGGTGAATTTTGCTACATTATTCAATATCTGGAAATCATGAAGTAGCGGGATGGACCATCGTGTGTTGCCAAAAGCAGAGAGATCCCACACGAGTGGAAGCAGAGAGACCCGATGCGAGAGAAAGAGTTGTCGGAAGCAAAGAGACCCGACGCAAGAGAAGAGACCCGACAATAGAGAGGAACCCTGGTTGCCTCTTCAACAGCACCCAAAAAGAAGGCATTGGTATTCAAAAAACGAACCCTGATTGGTAGGTTTACTTGGGCTTGGCTAAACCATAAAACCATTGAGAACTAGATAATAAAATAGTGGATTCCACATCTTAAGGGTCAGATTCATTATTATTTCTGTGAACGAGGATTCTAAAAAGTTATCTTTGAGCTCAAATCAGACTGGGACTTCTTGACATTTCTCTTCGTTTTTAGAAATGGCACCAATGTCATGTATTTCAACACATTAGACTTTAATCTCGAAGAAGATATTTCCACGATTGTCCTTGTCTAGGTAATACTCCCTCACCTCCCATTAATTTTGGGGGGTTGACGAAACCTTTGAGGCAATAGGAAATAGATAAGGGAAATACATTGACAAAGCTAAACCAAGTTTTAGACAATACGCATGCCCTTGGATATATGTGGAGGTAGACCTTGAAAAGGGATTTCCTAAGCCCATCAGACTAGATATGGAGGATTGGGTCCATATTCATCTTCTAGACTACAAGCGACTTCACTTAAAAAGCAGCACATGCCATGAATATGGCCATTTTGCAAAAGTCTACAAGAAGCCTACGGATCAAGAAAACCTAGATGAACAAAAATCCCTGGCAGCAAATAATCCAACAAAAAAAAGACAAAACTAGACACAAGGTAATTCCTTGAAGCATGCCTTGGCCAAAAACTCAAACAAGTTTAGTTCTTTAAGTCTAGATCTCCAACAGTGCTATTGAGCCATTATGCTTCGAAACAAAGCAAATGTTTAGGACCTGAAAGTGTTGAGTTAGATTCAGCACCCTTAATGAAACCGTTGCTTAGGTCAAATATGGACCCAAGCAAGGAACCTCTTGAGTGATCAAGATTGACTTGTAGTAACAATGAATGTTAATTGGATCCATGAAATTCTAAAGTGTATGGACCAGTGAGATAGTAGTGAGATATTCTCCATCGCATTAGTACAACATGTAAAGTTCTTGATCTATTCAGGCTTTATTGGTACTTGCATATCTTGGTGTATTTTGTGTTGTTCTTGGGTATATTTTAGGATTGACTTAAGTTTTCAAATTTCTCTATTTTTTGTTCCAAGGATGGATTTACAATTCACAGATCTAAAACATTGACATCAATTTGTCACGCGCGCTAAATGTGGAAAACTTTTCTGACAAGTTTTGCATCTAGTCAATGTGGCTAAATATTGTCATAGTTAATTATTAGAGCAGTCTTAAACTCTTTGTGTTATGAATCTCGATTTTGCAACAACCACTTGTAACACCAAATCCATTGTCAAATTGGCAATGTACATAGTAGCAGGCATGTCTCCCATTTCATTGTATGTGGCTTCTCAAATTGGTTCCCTTGGCCCCAGTCTCAACCATTTTCTATCAACACAAGCATCTCAAGCTAATCAGTCCAAACAATGGTTGAGAGAGGAAGATATCATGGGCAGCGTTGGACCACACCCTTCTCCTTAAATTGTTTTAAATATTATGCAGGATGTTTGTTTTGGATTTGAAAAGTACCATCGAGAAGACAACCAATGGCTATGGTGACGCATTTAACAAAAATAGTGACTAGCTCAATACAAGCAAAATTTTCTCACACTTGGCACCTCTTGGATTTCATTGCCAAAAACTCAAGGTTTTAACATCACTTCATAGAGGTACACGAGATAATCACAATACAATGATGATTGAACTGGTGAAACTGCACCAACAATTCCAAACCACTAGTCAAAAATTTGCCAAAATTGCTTCACATTCAATTACTTAAAGCAGGCCTAGGAAACCTCTAGCGCTCTGGCCTCTTGGTGACAAGGTGGATCTATTGCAGTGAGATCTGCCCACCCCACTACCATCTAGACCATGCACACCCCTATCTAAGAGCATGACTGGTATTACATTTTACATGCTCAATCTCACTAAGCTTCAAATGTCGTACTCCATATGCTTGGTATTTATTTTCTAGATTTTTTATTTTTTTTGTTGTGACATGAAGATAAGAGTGGCAACAATGGTTAAATTTATATGCTATACACGATTGCTCCAACCAAATAATGTGGGTGTTGCTATGTTTGCATCCCCCATCCTTCCACAATGGATCCCTTATACTACCCAAGTTTCCCCATTATTATTTTTGCCATAGATCTATTGTTTAGAGAGTAACTTTGTGTGCACATTGAATAACTCATGCACTCTCCATAAAGTTTTCCCATTTATATCCTCAAAAAGCACATATGTTGGCTCACCCTCCACATGTATATCCTTCATTTATAGCAACAATAATCTCTTGCCTGCTTCATCTACCTCATTGAGCTGACATTTATATGCTATATACACATAGTATGCTTGATAGATACTCAATTTATTTCTATATGTTTGATTTTAGTGGTCACAAGGCGAGGAATCATGTCTATCATGATTAACATAGGCATTGATCATCTCAACCCCATCATTCATTCATTAAGGATGTGCCACGATACCTACAAACCATGGCTTGCTTCAAGTTTCCCTATTGTTATTTTTCGATAGAAAACATTATTCAAAGGGGAATTTCAAGTGTGCAACTCTACAAAACTTCCGCATTCATTAAAATGTGTCCCTCCACATGATCTATCAACTTTGTCTTTAGGAAGCATGTTGACAACACTTGCTCAATAGACAATCTAATGCCTAACAACTCGCAATCTAGCAATAGTCCTAATCAAGGATGTTGAAAGCGAGAACGGAAGCAAGAGCGAGAAGAGCAATTTTCAAAAGCTTCCGAGAGCGGAGCATTTTGGGAGCGCTTTTTATACAATACATATTTTAATATAGTTTGTTGCATATATATTAAAAAAACATGCATAATGCCAAATTAGCTGTAAAGAAAATGTAAGCATAGATCTTACCATTTAGTACACATAACATCAATCATCTAGCATCTATAACTTATAATATTGTCATCAAATGATCAGTCATCAACCACATCAACCTTCAAGTTTCAACATATAACATTTTCCATCAACAAACTCTAAGTTCTAACAAATAACATCAACCACAAAAAGAAACAAAGCATCATATTCATTACCAAGTAGTTGTAAGAAGCAAACAACAATTTAAACTTCAAAGGTAGGTTCAAAGTTAAAACTTAAGCTATCATATAATGTTTACAAAATAGGCCATAATAAATATCAAAGACAAACTGTTATGAGCTATCTACTAAGTTTTCCTCTTGCTTTTCTTGTGATCTAAGAATAGGAGTAGGAGTAACTGGAAGTGTTCATGGAACACAAGCAATAGTTGCATGGCCCCCAAGCAATGTTGGATGTCGTGAAGCTAAAGGAAAAGCTCCTGCATCTAGAATCCTACGAGTGGTTGGGGGTGGCATCTCTATTGTATGAATCCAATCACCCAATAGTTCAGCCTCCAAGCATTCTAAAGCTATGGCTCCACCCTCCAAATTAGCCTCATTTAGATTGTTGTCCCAAGTCAAATATGTTCTATCAGTCTTGGTCACATCACAATAATGGGACAACAACCTCAAGTTGTAGTGCAAAAAAAACAAGTTTTCTGCCTAATCTGCATTTAGGTTGTTTCTCTTCATGTTGTGGATGAAGTTGTAGGTGCTCCAACACCTCTCTATAGAAGAAGTGTTAACAACTTGTGAAAGCACCCTCACCACCAATTTATGCAGATACGTGGTAGAGGAACCATACATGTTCCACCATTAGATGGGACTCAACCTATCTCAATCTTTGGTTATATGTAGATTATCAAAGACTCCATGTCCATAGACGTATTTGCTCAGTTTGCTTTGTACTTGAGCACGCTCCTCTTCATTAGTGACCAACTTGTCTAATGCAAGTATATACCCATTCTACACCTATGAATTTGTGTGTGGTTTTCTCCTAACTCCCAGGTGATGGTTGGGTCAACCGAGATGGAAAATAATATTTTGGCGTAAGGCCATATGCTAGGGCATGTAGTGGAACATTCAGATTATCCCACCTTTTGACCACATGTTTATGTATATGATCATACAAGATCACATCTCTATGCTTAACAATGTCTTTGATTTGGCCTAGCATGCTATCCATCTCCTACTACACAATTCCAATCACCGGCTGATATGTATCTGCAAACCAAATCATATTATAAATAGGCTTGGTGAACTGCAAAACATACCTAACCTATGCCATGTTACCCCTTGTCACATATTGGATCACTTAATCAACATTTTCTATGTGATCTTCCATCACATCCAGCAGTTCCACATATGAGATCTATGGTTTGCACATAGACACTTTCAACTTTCATCTTGCTCAGAGACACTTCGGCCTACTCAACCTACCTCGCCATATGCCAAAGACAGATGGGGACATCCAACTGGTACCAATGTTAAGACATCTCCTCTCTATATGACTTATGGCAAAATGCTTTATTATGTGTGGACATAACATTAGGTCAAAAGTGTTACTCTATAATGGCTCATGCATCCTCACAATTGTTTCAATGGCTCGGGGGCTTCGTGGTGTGGTTATAATTCTTCTTTCCTCAATCAGATTAATTGTACAACCTTATGGGATTAGGTGTGCCCCTAGAGATTTAAGCAAATGTGACCCTCATTTCATGTCATTTACAACATTTCACCTAGCCATTTTTCATATCATTCCATTTCACTAGCCACTTCACCCATTTCCATCATGTCCCCCTTCCATAGTTAACTAATTTGATGTCATTTTCTAAGGCTTTTGCATATTATTCCTATGTGTAATGCCTAAACTAAAGTCAAAAGAATCAAAGTACTCTAAGGGTAAAAAATTGAATGATGAATGTGAGCTATGCCTCCTTGCAACAAAAAAAAGCCTTGGTCTTGTGTCCCATCTTATTAAAGCTAAATCAAAGGAAAGGGACTAGATCAAGAAGAAATGGCACAAGGAATGGGCAACTTAAGAAGAAATGATTGCCTTCCATATGGCATACATATGGATGAAAATCACTAACACCTAGCTCTAAAAAAACACTATGGGGAAGACTTAGAACTCAGACACTCTCTCATGATAGTTAATTCACAAACCCCTTTCCCTAACATTACAGTTAATTTCCCCTTCATTACATCATACTCACTTTATTACCTTCACCTTGCTTAGAAACTTAGGCAGTTCACTTAGTCTTAATGGTATAACATGAAATCTAGATCAATTATGGTTGCACCATGGTAGTTCTAAGGTTATAACTTTTTTGAGCAATTAATTAAATGAGTTATTAGAAAAGTGCAAATAATAGCATTTTATGTTAATGTTTGCATTTAATTAAGTGTTTTCGTAAGGTATACTTTATGATGTCTAACACTTGGTTGATTTTACTAGGTGGTGCGCCCCCTCCATGCACAGGTGGGTCTTCATGAGGTATATTCCATCATCACTTAAGAAGGCCAACCCTCTTGGACCATTTGGATGAGTTGTCATGAGCTTTCACCACCTTTTTATGACATTTAGACCATTATCCTCACATGTGGACCATTGCACAAAGATTGAGAAGTTAGTTAAAGGAGCACCCCCATGATTGAGGTTTCATTCCTCACACTTAGACCATTCTAGGATGTCGTACTCAGCATTTATTGGCCTTTCCTTGCCACACGTGCCAAGTTTGTTGGAAATTCCATCATTCTAGGAGGGCACACTTGTCCCCTTTGACTGTTTGACATTTGGACCATTGTAATAATGGTGACAAGTTGTAACATTTGAATTGTCAAGGATATGGATAAGGTTGTTGTATATTCTTAGTTGGGTTTTGGTCTATCTATTATTACCTTTGACCAACTTTACTAAGGGCAACTTCTCTTGGAGATGATTTGTACCTCTCATGCATTATTCTACTCATATTCTAATGGTGTGCCCCCTTCTTCATGCCCATGGTTTTCGGACCATAGTATTGTCCCATGGTTTTATCCAATGTTACACAGGGACGCATTCCCTAGGGTTGGGGGCGTGCCCCTCTCACTCCCCGCACCTCGGGGACTTGGGGGCTCCTAGCGAAACGTTTCTCCTTGTCCCCAATTTGGCAAATTTGAGGAAATGCAGAGGGGAGATCGTCCCCTTGTTTTTAAGTTTGCACCGGTGAAGGGGGTGTGCCTAGGCGCTCCTGGAAGTGTTCAGTAGTAATGGTAATATTAAGTTCTTAAAGTAAATGTGGTATACAAAATGAAAGATAAGGAAAATACCACTTTTATTTAAATTTTAACATTACCATTCATTATTTCAAGATGTTTGAGAGTGGTTCCAACCTAATCGAAGTTCATATGCAAAAAGTAGAATTTTAAAACCCATTCAAAATTCACCGGACTTAACAATTTTCATGATTTCAAGATTGCAACGTTTCCACTGGATTCTATCATGTATGAGGTAAAGGGACTGACATTTAATCAAGCACATCAACCTCTCTATGTACCTTGATGTTGGTGGTGTTGATTGTTGAACTCTTCTATCATGACCTTAATCAAATTGTACCCTTAAGTCTAGCAAAATCACTAATTAAGCAGGAGAATTTTTTTCTAATTCTACCTTATTTTAACGCTTGGTTTAGAAAGTTTCATCAAAATTGTAGGGTGTTGAGAAATGTCCTTCAAGGATCAACTTTGAGATTCGAGGTAGAGGAAAGGGCTAAGAGCCTAGAGGAGGGGGGCACAGGGTGCTATTGATGAATAGGATCCCAATATAGGATTGATAGTTCACTATCAAAATTGTATGATGGACTTCAAAGCCTCAAATAATGTGATGCCCTCTGGAAAAATGAAGAAATAGGATCCTCATGTCACATTTCCCCATTAGAACATTTATGCCATGGATTCACACAATATTGAATGTCTTGAACCATTGACGAATTAGAATTAAGTTTACTTTTCCAAAAACATCCAGGGTTATGGATGTTATGGTTGCTTGTAGTAGAGGCTTGGGGCATGTTGTTGCCATGTGTATGGGCTGCTATAGTGGGTGGATCCATAGAAATGGACATATCTTATGTTGTGATCACCTTGTTCGATCCTCAACAAGTGAGGCTTTACAAGGAGCGACTTAAACTATATTTACATGGGATGAAGTGTTTTTGTTGGGATTTGTAATTTTTATGACCTCGACGTCCCTCCGTCCCCCACGAATTTTCCTAAAATTTGGAGGTGGTCTGCACACGTCCCCAATGTGCGTTTCCCTGCTCCTGTGTCCCATAAACTTGGGGGAACATTGCTTTTATCCCATGGTATTGGCACATAGTATTGATGAGAATTTAGCAACTCTCTCATCTATATAAGAGAGATTCACCTCATTGTATCTTTGCCAGACAGTTGTGAATAAAGTGCTCTCTTTGAGTTTTTGCTTAGGATTTTTTGTGTGGGCTTTGAGTTGATGCGGTTTCCTTGAAGAGAAAAAAGCAAAAGAAGAAGAAGAGGGAGGTATTGGAGCTTCACCTTTGCTCCAAGAGGTTTAGGTAACTTCTTGTTCATTGCTTACTTTGTTATAGATCATATGCATATGAATGTATGATTTCAATTCCATGGAATATGCACATAAGTGGCATCTATAAGCATAGATCTAGCTTCATATTGCAGGTATCTTGTGGATCCAACATTTGGAGTTCAGCCCTTGTAAGCATGAAAGAGGCTTTTGGCCATCATTATTTGGTTGAGCTTTTCAACCAAGCTTACTTGGTGGTCTCCACAATTTCTGTTTCAACTCCTAAGGACTCCATTAGCCCAAAACACTCACAGTAAAATAATTAAGGCACTTGTAATAAGCTAATAAGCCATCTAAATTTCTGTTTCTACCCTTTTTTTAGTTTGATCTAAATCTAGAAACTGATTTTGCTAAGCACATTATTATAAAAATACACCCTTTAATAATTATTGAAAAGTTCGGATTTCTTAAACTTTTTATGCAATACTTCACCTTAGTTAAAGTTTATGTTTACTAGGAAAATTTATCTAATTTACTAAAGTTGATATAATTGGGGTTGTAACACTTAACTTAGCATAAGCATTTTTTAGATTTCCTTTCAAGTTTATTTCTAATAATGCTAATGTTGTTTACAATTTATTAAATTTAGGCTTGCTGCTGTAATTTCAAGCATTTAACATTTTGAATATCATTTGGATTAGAGAAGCACGACTCGCGCTGGACTTGCGAGTACTCGCGAGTCGTGCCAAGTCAGCCAATGAACCGAGTAATCGCAATAGACTCGGCCAACTTGTCGGAACTCGCCAGAACTGCACGAACTCGCCGGAACTCGCACGGACTCGGCCGGAACTCGCCACGAAACTTGCACGAACTCGGCCATTGTGATAACACGAGGGGTTGGATGCTTTCAAGCCGGAAATTATTTCATGAAGACAACGGATCACTACGATCCAGAATGCGCACGGAACTTGCTGCTGAATGTATTCTGATAATTAAAGAATACCGTCGGAGACTTTTTAAAAAAACTGTTTTAAATTGCCTATTGGTCGAGGCTTATGGAACATATATGGGCTAGTAAAACATGCCCTAGATGCATGTCGTCGCCGATAAGAAAGAAGCTAGGCGATCATTGACAGGAGGTCAAAATCATATCATTATACAAAGTACAAACTCAAATTATAAATTATATATATAAAGTTATAAATATAGTTTTTCTTTGTTTTTATTTATTATAGATAATTATAATAGTGTATATTAATTTCTTTTAGCGTGAGGAATTATGTAAAATTTATTTAATTTATCTAATTTATTTAATTTAATAAAATAGTAATTTTTTTCTTCATAGTTATATTTAAATGTATTAATATTATGTAATATTTCAATTAAAAAAATTTATATATATATATATATATATATATATATAAATTGAAATATTTAAATAAAAATAATAAAATTGTCAAAATATTTAATAATTATAAATTTTTAAATAAATATATTTAAATTAGAGCATTATATGAATATCAATAAAAAAATTTACAATTTGCCGAGTCTTGCCGAGTCTGTCCCAAGTTTTTCCCGAGTCGGCGAGTCATATGCCAGCCGAGTCTTTGCCGAGTCCGAGTCGTGCAACATTGGAAAACACAACCCAAGGCCTTTTCAGCAGTTTGATGCACATGCACTCTTTTGAAAGAGACCAATGCAATCTGAAAGCTGTTTTGAAACAGGACAGGAGATGCTTTAGTTTCAGCCAACACTGATCAGTAATAACCCCAGGCTGAAGGTAGACCAGAACCTAGAGCCAGCTGGAACAAGGAGAGATCCGAGACGAGAGTGGGACAGAACATCCAAAAGCACCCAAGAACCGCAGATCCCGGAGGCAAATAAGCCTCAACAGGAAACACAGCAAGAGGGAGAATTGTTAGCAGTAGAGTCCCATAGGAACCAAGTAATTTTTCTCCACCGGAAATGGTAAATACTCCAGCAGACTCCATGACACTGGAACGTCCTAGGGCAGTGACTAGAAATACAACTACAGAAACCTCTTCCAATGCAGAATCTGAGGATCCAAAATCTTAAAAAAGGAAGGGCAAACAAAAAACGCAGATAAGCAGCAAGTTGGACTTCATTTTAATTCTGGACATCAAAGAAATGAAAGGGGGCACATGCATTAGAGACACTTACAGGGAAATAATTTGTAATAAAATAATAATAATCTAATTTAAGGTCATGGCTAGCCAGAGTCCCAATGTTGAAAAACTCGGCCTCGGCAAAAAATCGGCAAGGGTCTTGACTACAACTTCTCGGTAACATCAGCGAAAAAATCGGGAGAAATCGGCAAAAGTCGGCAAACATTAAAAAATAGAAAATACATGCAATTTTTTTAGAATTTTAAACATATAAAGCAATAATAACATCAGAAAAACATATTGGAACATAAATAT
>LPNX010776984.1:13862-24452 GCA_001517045.1 Pseudotsuga menziesii
TTGCGCTTTTTTAGAAAAAACCACGCTTTTTTAGAAAAAACCACGCCTCCAAGTTTTTTTTAAAAATCGTGATTTTTCCTCGGCGAAAAATCGGCGAGGAAAAATCGGCCTTGGGAAAAAATCGCGATTTTTCCGATTTTTGCCGATTTTGCGGCGATTTTTTCAAGCTTGAGCCAAACACCAAATTGATGTATGAGACCCCCTTATTTGTGGGACAAGAGACCTCCTCACAGCAATTTGACTGCTTAATATATAGAGTGCACAAACCCTACTCCACTCCGGTTCAAACCTGTGACCTCCAAGGAGGAAACACATGTTCTTAACTGTTAGGCCCATTGAAGACCTGATCTCTGAATAGGGCATTTTTTATGTTAAACCAAATAATAGAAAATTCACTTGGAGCAATAAAAGGATAGGGCCAGGATTCGTTGTGGAAAGACTGTTCCTCTTATAAAGCTCCTTTTTCTCTGAGTAATTCTAAGCTCTGCAATTATCCCAAGTGCACTATCCAATCACAAGATGATCCTGCTCTCAGTGTCAGACTCTCAAGCATTTGGTCCAACTCTTTAAAATATAACTCTGCATAGTTTTCACAGCCAGGCTTCAAAGACATGGTGAGAAATTCTGGGTCTATCCCAGTTTTGCCTCGTACATCTGGCAAAAAAAATAAAGAGACTAAAAGCTGAAATGAAAGAATGGGCTAAATTCCACAACGAATACTCATCCCATTCCAGAAGGGAGTGGTAAGCCTTAAAGTCGTCAAAAACCAAATTGAAGAATAAGGGCAGGGGATATGAACATTAAATTCCACCATCACCAAGCGCACTACAAGAGGGTTTGAAATTGTATCTCTGAGGTAACTCTTGGACAGATCAAAAACAGATGATTTTAATGATATCAAAGTTGCAGCCTTCTTTCACTTTAACAACTTGTTTTCATAATTAAAGTAAATAATGGAAGAGCTGAAGAGGAAATGTTGGCCAGGATCCCATGTGATTCATAAGAACTGGCAAATGATAAACTCCTAGGACCCATATCAATAGGCGTAGTTCAAGAAGCAGTATGGACTCTGGAGCATAGAACTTGACAAAGTTCCTAGTCTAGAGTCTAGACAAGTTCTCAACACATTTTGGTAAGTGTGAACACTGGAAATTAATCAATAGCGACCTCTTCAGCTATGTTGAAGAGTTGAGGGAGCAGGACAGAGTTAGAGGACGATTAAATTCCTCCTTCCTCGCCCTCATCCCTAAAGAGAGAAATCCAAGTATCCTGTAAGATTCTAACTAAGATTACATTTTCTAGATTAAAACCTTTGATGCAGTGTGTTATCTTGGAGGAACAATTGGCTTTGTTCAGGGCAGACTTATCTATCAAAAATTAAAATAGCATAATAGTTCAGGTCCCAGGAAGCTGTTCACAGTAGTCACTCATCAGGAAAGAGGTACATGATCATAGAACTCAATATGGCAAATGCCTTCAATAGAGAAGTATAAATTCTTATTCACAGTTATGAAGAAATCTGGCTTTGCTGAGAAGTTCATTCTGTGGGCCAATGTCCTTCAAGCTCGGACAAGGATGTCACATCTACCCTTCCTTGTTCACTATAATGACAGAAGCATCTGGGAAAACATTATAGTCAACCAGGCAGGAGGAATTCTTCACGGATATCACAGAAGTTCAGAGAGCAAGACCCATGAACCGTGATCAATTTGCAGACAACACACTCAATTTGGGAGGAGTTTCAAACCTTCTATGGTTGGAACTTGGATCACACCAACACACATCCTGGGAAGAATTTCCCAAACCCTGTAATTCTCAGTAGAACAGAAATGGACAGCATTCCAGTAACTGGGAATTCCGATTTCCATAAAAGCTCACAAAAACTCTGACTGGATCCTTGCCTTAGGAAAAAGTCCAAAAGAAAGTATCCTATTGGAGAATGTGGTTGCTTCACTTCTAGGGAAGGTTAAACTGATCAAATCAGTGCTTTCATCTCTTCCTTTATACTTATCTTCAACACTGGCTAGCCCAGTAGGTTAACGAGATTGGGAAATGACCAGGTCCTTTTTATGGAAAGGGAGGAGATCTAATGGAAAGGAAAAATTTTATCTGGTCAGCTAAAACAAAACTTTTCTCCAGACCAACAATGGAGACTTGGTCATAAGAGATCCCTCCTTAATGAATAAGGCCCTGGAAGCCAAGTTGACCTGGACTCTAGTCACAGGTGACAGGAGAACTCATGGTGGAAAGATACTTTCCACAAAAGGTATTTCCAGCTTGGAGACAGAAGAAGGTGCCTTGACTGACCTCTCGCAGTAGAAACTCAAGTTCCTCTCCCCAAAGGGTTCACCAACATGTAAGCAGATCATACTTTCAAAGACTTCTCCAGACTGTGAAAGGCAGTCCATGCTGGCTTCTGGGATGGGAGAGGCTCATAGACATCTGGGACGATAATATCCTAGCCAATCCCCCTTTGAAGAATAGACTGGACCTTTCTAGGATAAGAGAATGGCTAAGTTCACATGAAATCAAAATATTGCAGAATTCTCAAAATGGTCAGAGGGCCCAGAAAGAGTAAGCTGGAAGATTTCCCAAAAACTCATTCTTCCACTGGACTTAAGTGAGGAACGGGATGTACTTGTAAGAAGCTCTCACTGGAACATCCCTCAATCAAGGAAGCTGAGAAAGACCAGAGAATATAGGGGGGAAAGGGAGGGAATTACTCAGTCGAAAAGGTTTATGAACTGCTATTAAATGAAAATTTTGGATAAAGGCCACAAGAAAAGATATGGAAGAATATGTGGGTCAAAAACAGTGTCCGCAAAAAAACTTCTTTATATGGCTTCTAAGTTCTAACCCATGGAAGACTGTTAACAACAGAACTTGAGAAGGAAAGGCATCCAAGGCCCATCTATGAATGTCCTATGTCAAAATGAAGAAGAAAGCACCCCTCACCTATTCCATTTCCTAGAATGCCCTACAATGAAACAGGCTAGGACTCTACAATCAGAGAATACAGGTATCACAGAAATCCCAACCCCAAGGGATTGGGAGAAAGCTTGATCTCCCTAGGGTAGTTGACATACCAAAAAAGCCCAAAAGGGAAACCCATTTCAGCTATGTTCTCGACTTCACTCCTGAAATTTGTCCTATAGAATGTCTGGTTTGCATCTTCAAAGGAAATAAAGTAAATCCAGTTAGTATAACTATAGTGACAAATCCAGTGTCCTTCCTAGAAAATATTAAAGCATACTCCAAAGGAAATAAAGCTTTGTACGAATATGTTGAAGCAGAAAATAAAATGGCTAAAACAACTGGATTTGTGGACATGGACCCAAAATCAAGGTCCCCCTTACTTGAATAAAATGACCCAGACACTGTCAGTGGAAGTTGGAATGATGACATAAAAGAATGGATTGAAAAGCAAGCCAAAAACCTGCTATTATTTAATGGTGCAGCAAACAGAAACCTAGGGGCAGCAAGTGCTAGTGATGCCATTTTCAATTCAGGCAGCAGAGTAGTTCAGCAAATTTCATGGGATCTCAGGACCACGTTGAACACTACATAACTTTTTAGCATAAACTTAGCAACTGAGGGAGCAAATCTTCAAAGGGGGAACAAAGATTCATAGATGGAGGGAGGCTTGAAGTGACTTCCCACCTTGTACAAGTTGTACCATGACAGATTTAGCAGTTCAAGGGTAATGGCAGTCTGAGCTGCACAGAGCTCCCATTCATTTATAGCCTGGCACTACCAAAGGACAACAGACAGATCAGATCCTGATCGTAGACGCGCAAAGATTCCACTTTCCTGCCCCTTCAAAACCCAAGAGAAGGGCACAGTCACCTGCCCATTGGAATTGGTAGCTAGGTCTTGCCATTCTTTGCACAGGAGATCTCCACCTCTCCCCTCTTAACCTATTGCACCTGCAGGAGATCCTGGCTATATGTTCATATGAAATGATTAAAGGAGAAACTTTATAGGATGGGAAATTGCATTAATCAGGTGCCCTCTCCTCTCCAGTTATAAGTACTTCCCCGCAAATGAAAAACTACAATCATTTACGACCGGAAAGAATTCTCTTTGTCTGGTTCCTGGCAGTATTTTTGGGCTTATCAATATGGACCACCAATGTTACTGTCAGCCCAGATGTCTGAGAAGTACATATAGGTGTTTGGTAGTACAATGAAAAGAGTCATAGACCTGGAGAAGGTAGAGGAAGCTAACGAAGGTAGAGAAAGCTAAAGCCATGGTGTTGCAGCTATGTGGAGGCTCATTCAAAGATATTAACAGGCTCCAAGATCATAACACCCTATAAGATGATTGCAAAGCCATTGTGAATAAAAATTAGAAGAACAGATTAAACTGTGGCTCCATTTCACCAACTCTCGACCTAGCATTTTAAAGGAACATGTCAGGGAGATAAGAGTGGCCTGACAAATTCCGGCCTTCACCCCGGACAGGCAAGCAGTAGCAATTTGGAGTGGTGAACCTTTAGCAGAACGAGCTAAGCAACCTAGCCACTAACCACAATGCCATGAGTTGTCCATTTCTAGAACTTTATAATCTGCCCACTGTTTTTCTATGTGTGCAGTTTTCTGTTTGCTTGGCCTACAGTTTGTCTATCAATATTTATATCTCTATGGAAGTAGAAATACACCAGGTGAAAAGAATAATATTTTGAAATTTAAGCGAAGACGAGATTAAAAATCCAAAGATTTTTATGCACAAATGCTCCCCTTCATTCTGATCCAAATGCAGCCTTCCTAATATGATCGAGGCCTTGTAAAAAGCCTTTGTTAATAGAATGCTCTGTTTCTATAAAATTATGAATGATGCTAAAGAAGACTCACACTTATCTTTTACAGTGTTTAAATTATAAAATAATTATGCAGTTGACTCCATCATAGCTCAGTGCTACTTATAGGAGGAGTTTGTTATCTTCCTATTACAAGGTAATCATTTGACAATGGATTCTCTCTGAGCTTAGGCCTGTTTATAGCAAGAGTTATATTCTTGTGTTTTCAGCTTATCCTACCTTTCTAATATGCATACTTCTATCTAATGAGTTGAGTATCATATACATCAAAAACCAGCCTACACTAGTCGAAGATATTTCACTGTATAGAAGAGGAATTTTAAAGACTCAAACTTGAACACTTAACGCAGTCCTGGACTAATTTATGTCATTCTGTAGTTGTTGTAGACCATCTATAGAGAAACTCTTAGCCTACCTTCCCTTGGGACTAAAAATTGATCAAAAATGATCTATAACTTTTCAATTCAACAATCATTATTCTAACATGTTCTTCTACCAACCCAGATATTAGGGTTTATGCAATATGATAGGTCAATTTTTTTTGCACTTTTCACGTGTCTCGGACACATTCTTAGGTCATTTTTGTCAGCATAGACAAGCTCCAAGATACCCATAATTTGCTATGGGCAATCATCTGTTCCATCAAGCTTGACCAATTCAAAATCAACGGTAAATCATTATTTTGTCTAACAATGCAATCGTCCTTCTACTTCCTTTTTTGCCCTTTCTGGATGAGTTTCTGATATAAGCATTGGATGCACTCACTCAAGGTCCCCTTGGGTCAGTTCAAGTAGGGTCTCACAGACTCTGGATTGGGACTGACCACCATATGCCACAATAGAAAGGATCTACAATGTGTCACTTACAGGAACAGAAGAGATGCATCTTATTTTCAGTTGCCCCTTCTACCATGAGATCAAAGGATGATATCATTGCCTACATAGAGACTCAAGGAGCTACCTCACCACTTTCTTTCAGTATTGCGATCAGAGATGACTAGCTCTCTTTATGAGAGTGATACTCAGCCGCAGATCTTCGTTCCAACTTCCTTCAGACCCAGCCTCGCCCTGTGACTACAAGGAGGATCACCTCATACTTTCATGTCACCCCGTCAAATCAAAGAAACAAGAGACCACCAGTGGATCATCAGAATACTTCAGAACATGGGACTGTGAGATCTTGTGTCTCCTCTCAACCTCCCCCTTTCGAATGGTTGACCGACACCTTCAAGGTTAATGAGACATTGTCAAATCAGGCCATAGACCACAATTCATCAAAAGTGACAGACAGACTAACTCTAGACAGGTACAAAGTAGGATGCCTCTCACCCACCACTTTGCCCCCCAAACTCAATCAAGCAGCCAGAGTTCTATCAAGTGCTTCTATCCTTCAACCTTGGATGATAGGAAGGCAACGCTTCCTCACTTCTATGCCCCCCCCCTAGGATCATGCAGTCAGATCCCTTCACGGCACCAGAGGACTCAGACAGCAAGCTAGTGCCCTGATCGCCTCCCTTTCCCTCAATCATCATCACCAAGAGGCCTTGACATCATCTCCTTCTCTCTCTCTCTCCCTTTTGTCTAGCAATGAGATCTCCAATCTTGGCAACTCCCTTTGTATGTTTGCACTTGTACCATTGTTGGACCTTTTGGGTTTCTTTGGTCAGATTTAGAGATTGGCTTAGCTAGACACTTACTTATGATGTATTATTTTCACTTCTTCTCTTTTGCTTTCAGCATTTATAGAAGTTTCTTTTGCACTCCCACTCACACTAGACATATACTTTTAATCCCACTGATCTATTCGTGTGGTCACTTGTTGGATATTAATAAAATTATCCTCTCTTTATCTTATGTCAAGTCAAATGCGGAACAAGTACAAGCTTCTGAAACAAAATTGCTAAGTTACCAGGATACGGATATGGATTCGGATCCGGATCCGGATTCGCTAGATTTTTTAAAACCCGGGATCCGGATACGGCGGGGAAATGGCAATACAAACAAATATAAAAATATTTTTATAATAAATAGAAAAATAGAATGAAGAAACAAAACTATTTAGGAAACACAAGAGTAGAACTATAAGTTATTGCCAAAATAGAGAGTTCATGTACCATGGTCCATAATTGATAATTTGATAAGTTGTGATATTGATAATTTTAAAAACCATTTCAGCATGAACTTGAAGCAGGTCATAATAGTGTTTATGTGAGCCACATCCACATGTCCCTATCAGCGGGGAATAAAGTGGTTGTCTTGAACTCTATGGCAAGACTACAGAACAATGTAGGCGAAGTGAGCAACAACATAGTACATAAAGATAGATCAGCTATTGACAACAGACCTTGACCATAAAGATATATCAAATAAAAACGTTGAAAGCAGACCTTGGTATTGATATATCAGAGTCCAAGAGAATATCTTGACATAAGGATAGATCAGACCTTGAGCAGGAATGGGGTTTACACTTTTAAGTTTTAGCCATTAGGTGTTTAGGGTTTTTTAAGTTTTTCATTAAAAATCATTTTTGGGGGGATCAATGGGTCATAGAAGCACTGGAAGTTGCAGAATCCATTTGAAAATTTCAGGAATTGTTTGATTTTTCATAGGATCTATTTGAAAATTTCAGGATTTTTTTTATTTTTCACAGTATCCATTTCATGGGACCAGGATACGTTTCCATGGTGGATCCGAGGCGGATCCGATCTGGATACATATTGGATCCGCGGATCCTACACACTGGGGTGGTGGATCCAGTAACACAGCAAAATTGGTTGCAAATTTTACCTCAATGTATAATTATTTCCCTGCATCTCAATGTCAATGAATATTGCATCCTCCATTATAGTGTGGAAAAAATTGCCAAAAGATCGACAATTTCTTTATTTTTTCCAATTTTCCCTCATATTGAGAAATTGCTGAATAAATGCCAAGTTTTTGAGTATTGAAAAAAACCACAATCTAAAGGGAAAAAAACTGCTGGTTTTGGGTCTCATTTGGAGAAGAGGGAAGAGTATTGTTCAAGAAGATGAACTTGGTGTTTAATCAGTGTCACTGTCAACAAATCTTTTGTGGATTCCCCTGGTTGGGTAGATAGGGAGGATGAACAGGAGTAGATGGCAATAGAGGATGTCCTAGACCATCCATTATAGGATGAGCAAAGTCAGGTAGCAGCCTCAATACCCACCATTATATGTTTGACTCTGGCCACAGAACCTTCCACTACTAGAGGAGGACCCACTACCTATGCCCGCTAAAGGAGTAGAGGCATTATAGTAGGCAGTAGATCATTTGACATCTTACACCTCTTATATATGTATCTTCTATTCATATTGTGTGGCAATATGATTATATGTTGTTGTTAGTTTATATATAATTTAAAAGAAAAAAATAAAATATTTTGCATTTTTTAATGTTTACCCATTTTTTGCTGACCATTGCCATTGTTTTCCCAAGTTCTTCTGAATTTCCAAGTTGTTGACCCCTACTGAGTTATTCCCAAGTCCAATTTTCCGTATTAATGAACCATACAACATGACATTAAGGTACATCTCCTTACATATAATAACAGGATCTTGCATTGTACTTCATCCATGAGTTGGGTTCTCATCTATAAAATTAAGGATGTAAACATACTTTGAATTCTTTTTATCTCCTTAAACATGACCCTTGAGGAATTGGCATTTTGCATGAAAAAAGAGGGATCATATTCTTTCCACATTAAAAAAAATGCTCATTTTCTGATCCTTCTTGTAAGTTCTGGAGCTCCTTTTAAAAATCGATCAAGAAACAATTTGCATATCAACACTTCAACACGGAACATTCCTCTCCCACTCTTTCTTATAATATCAATCCAACAGTTTTAGAACTTGTCACCCAAGTAAAATGTCTACCAATAGCATCAATAAATATCAATATTTTAAACCATGCAATAACCATCAGAAACATACAACTAAAATGATATGTCTAAGGGGTAGTGATACGAGAACTCAGGAGACATCCATTGTTGACTGCAGGAAAACCCATCCCCGGTACATACACAGCATTACAGCAAAGCCCCTAAAGCAACTCAATACAATTGTAAATGCCTAAAAATCCCAGATCTATGAGACTCCTTTCCTTAACCCAAACATAGAAGAATGCAACACTAAGTGATTGCATAACCAACTTACTACTATCTCTCGGGCAACTTATTGTTACAGATCGGTTTCCATACACCCTAAAACACAAGTTTACAAAGGCAGAAAGGAGAAAAGACATAAGCAGGCAATGTAATGCCTCAAACTGAAGAGCAAATCATGATACATCCATCATAACATGTACCTTAAATAGTAGGATAAAGCATGCCTCACACCAAACTGTTTAATTTACCTTGTTGCTCCAAGCATGTTCTCCTTCTAGCATTAGAACACTCAGCTTTTGATGGAAAGAGGGCGCACCTGCAGAAGAGTTTCTCACGTAGGCAAGTTGTTTTTGTAGACGACCTCATCTTATTTCTGGTAGGGTGCATTTATCTAGTCCTGCAAGGTGCATTCATTCTGGGAGTTCCACTCTTGCAAGTGGCACACTAGCCTGGGTGAGATTCCCTTGTGCATGGCATAGTTTCTCTACGAGTTCCACTCTTGCATGGACCCATCAATAACCAATTCAGTTTGCATTCTAAAGCTGGAATACACACTTAACAAATAGAACATGAATGTGGTGTGCTGCCCAAATTCATGAGCACGGAACAGACTGATGTCATATCAGAAGTTCAAAAGACTATTTGCAGCTTTCTAATAATATTATTGGTATCGAATCCCCCAGTAAACCAACATGTATGGGACCAACCTAGGTCCTAACCATTTTGCATGGAAACCAATCTATAAGCTCTTCCCTCAAGTCACAACATGATCTGACAAATTTGACCAGGGTTGAATGCATTCACAAAATTTGTAATTTGTATAACCTAAATTGCAGGAAACTCGCTCCCCCTCCTACATTTCAATACCTGGAAATACGTTGGGTACCAAAATGTATCACATATGGCTCGGAAATAACCTGAAAAGATTTCAGTGTGTTCCACAATTTTTAAGTGGAGGGGGTGCATGTGTATTTCAGACCCAAAAAAGCACATTTGGGATCGTGTAAATCCCACATAACCCTTATAAAAAATTGTTTTTGTTGCAAAGTTTCAAAAATAGTTATTAGCATTTAGAAATTGTTATTTGATTAATTTTCACTGAAAGAACAATCATGGGATGTTGGCAGAGTTAACCAACAGATAAATGCACACCACAAATCACGTGTTCACTCGAACTTCCCCTCCCATGCATGACCATGTAACGGAAAGGAGCAAAAAAGAAGAAAACAAAATCAACTGATCATCACAGCTTAGCTGTACTCAATGGTTCTTAGTGTCAAACCATTGGAAACTGCAAAGCACACACAAATTAAACCCATGCATCCATGGGTTGACAAAAAAGAGTTTGTAGCAGCCACAAGCTAAATCACTTCACCCCCAGTTAGAAATTGTTATTTGATTAATTTTCACTGAAAGAACAATCATGGGATGTTGGCAGAGTTAACCAACAGATAAATGCACACCACAAATCACGTGTTCACTCGAACTTCCCCTCCCATGCATGACCATGTAACGGAAAGGAGCAAAAAAGAAGAAAACAAAATCAACTTATCATCACAGCTTAGCTGTACTCAATGGTTCTTAGTGTCAAACCATTGGAAACTGCAAAGCACACACAAATTAAACCCATGCATCCATGGGTTGACAAA
>LPNX010776984.1:24529-79453 GCA_001517045.1 Pseudotsuga menziesii
GCCACAAGCTAATCGCTTCACCCCCAGTCTCACATAAACTCTTAGAACTGGTCAAATCAGAGCTTCCAGAAGAAATTTTAGTCAGTTCATGAGAGAACGAAAGACAAGTGCCAATAAACTTGCTTTGCTTTACCCAGCATTGGGTTCATTTAAAATGTCATTTGTTTCTCTTTCTTTCATAATCTAGATTCTAGGCTACCAAATTATAAGTTAGTTCCAACTTCCTTGTATGATATGCAAAGGCATCAGTTGTGCATTAAGATTCTCTTTCTGAAACTTGTACTTGTGAACATTAAAGCAGCAACAAACATTGCTTAGCAGACTATAAATGACCATACCCAAATTATAAAAGTTGATGCTACTCTACAACCTACTGCACCTTTAATATTATCCAGAATGAAAGATATCATGAACATGAAAGTGTGCAATGGTATTCACAAAATGAAAGACAATGAATATCAATAATATTAATTTCAAAACCTAAATATCACACTTACTTCAGGAATTGTTCTCAGAGAAAGCCTTGCATATAAGAGATCAATAGAAATCCCACTGAATTTAAACCGCATCAAGGGAACATTTGCACTCTTCACACATTGAACCTCTGAAACTTCAGGTGTATTCTTGAGCATGTTGTACAAAACAATAAAAAAGTCGTCCTGCATAAAAGATAAATTTCTGCTAAGAGACAGTTCTGTATCTGTATCTCATCTCAGAAAAAACCTAAGACACGCAAGGACCACCTACCTCCAATGTTGCATAACATGGTCCAACACACAAAGCATCAATATCTGCTTCTGGTCCATGGACCTGATCATTTTTTATATGTTATTAGTCAGGGCTGTTTCAAAATGGTCATACATCCTTAAACGAGAAGAATATAATGCAAGAGAGAAGAGAAATAAAACTTGAACAATAAACAAAAATTGATATTTCTAAAAATCATAATCTTGCATAAAACATTTGTTGTTGATCATTTGGTTCAAGACAAAAGACAGAAAGGCTCAAATATAGGATGCACACACTCTTTTTAACTTACTCTATTATAAACTTAAATTGTGCAATCTACAGAAGGCAATAATAAGCAAATGTGCAATCTGTACCAATTTGTAAGAGGACCAGAAGTTTATTCTACATGAAAATTAAACATAAGGGTTATTTGTGACTGGTTAATCCTAGGTTACATGGATATCAATATGTATTAAGAATTAGAAGTAAAATATGAATGAATCCCTCAATCTCGGTTTACAAGATAATTACAATGTAAAGCATATCTGTATTAAAAATTACAAGATAATTACAATGTAAAGCATATCAATATGTATTAATATATGAATGAATCCTCAATCTCGGTTTACAAGATAAATGTAGTGGTCCTGCGTAACAGATAGTTTAAACTTTGAATAAAAATGGTAAACAAATAAATTCCTTACCCCTAATTGATAAGACCCAAAGGTGAATATTTTTGCATTACTGCTTTCTTTCAGATCTTTTGGGAGGCCTCTTTCCCAAGTTACTCTCCTCGCCCAGAGTTTGACAATCTATAAGATAAAAAGATGAGCATGTCATTGAAGTCATGCTAAAAATTTCCAGCTTTTAAAAGCTTGCTTGGTTTCCTCTTGTGAAATGAAACATCATCAATCATCCATAAAAGATAAAATATCAAAAAAATTAAAACATAAAGATCAATCAATGTAAAATATAAACAAAGGGAAATTGCCTGAAGAATATGTGAAGAAACAAATACAACTAATAGCTATTTTGATTCCATTTTCATATCATATAATAGCTCCTTTGACCTGCACAAACCTATATGATAGAAATAGCCCACCAGATTCAGATACTTCTGACAATAATTAATGACACAAATAAGAACCATAGATACATACTACATACATATACACACAGACATACATACACACACACACACATACATACATACATACACACACAAACATGCATACAAACATACATAGGGGAGAGTCAAGGTAGGCTGCTATCATACATAGGGGAGAGTCAAGGTAACCCGCTTGTTCAGATGTTGAGAGAGGAAATCATAGATACATACAAACATAGAGGAGAGTCAAGGTAGGGTGCTTGTTCAGATGTTGAAAAAGAAAATTGGATTTAAATTGCTTGAGGACTAGGAAGAACAACTCAAAATGTGGAAGAAGCACATGCTACCTACAAAGGATTGAACATAGCCAAAAGGGAGAGCATTAAAGAGATTAAGTGTGTTAGTGACTTGACAGTTATCACAAGGAGCAATTCAACACCAACAAATATCAGTTTGACAAGGATAATTATTAATATTCAGAATAAATCTCATGCTAAAGATTTCCATTCCATCACCTTTACTGAGATGTGACGAGCATTAAATGAGAGTGCAAATGGCACGGCCAATCAAGGTGTAAGCTTAAATGCTAATAATATTTAAATGCATGCAGTATGCAC
The DNA here is from genome assembly GCA_001517045.1 of Pseudotsuga menziesii. Lineage (NCBI taxonomy): Eukaryota > Viridiplantae > Streptophyta > Pinopsida > Pinales > Pinaceae > Pseudotsuga > Pseudotsuga menziesii. The sequence continues at coordinate 26,984 of LPNX010776984.1, forward strand.
CATGAACGTAGAAATTAGAAAAAGGTGACCTCTGTTAGAATCTAAAATGGAAAGCTCAAAGGGGATGTTGATGTTTTGTAGCTTGGACAAGTATTTCCATTGGAGTGGGTGTCTTACCCATGGGAATTGTCCCCATGACCTCTACTTTAGGAAATTCACTTTAATTAAAGGACTTATTAAAGTGAATGCCCTTTTATAATTAATTGGAATTAATTTGGAGAAGAGCCTAAATTTTGGGGTTTTAGTGATTTAATTTAATCAAATGAATCTTAGACCTTCATCTCAAGTGGATGAGATCTATTCTTGGCCATTGAAGTTGGGATTTTGGTTCAACCTAAACGTATAGAAGGGAGCTAAGGGGAGAGGAGAAAGACACAAGAAAGAAACTCAGGCATTAAGTGAGAATTAGGAGAAGGGCATTCTAATTTTCAGTCTCTTTAGGAAAGAAGGACTTTCATCCAAGGAAGAGAAGAAGAACGACTTTCTGATTTCCAGGGCAAGAGAAAGAGTCAGCAAGCAGGAAAAGCAGACAGTTGATCAGGACGAATTTTTCTATGCAGGGGTAGCCATACAGACCGTACGAACAAGGTGTACAGTCGTGCTGGCCTATCGTACGGATTAGAATGTGCGGATTTCCATGCATGTTGTACGGACATATTGTGGAACCCGTACAAATGTATGGACTGTACCATGCAGAATCCATACAGGTGTGCAGACCGTACAGGCCGTACAGGGAGGCCATACAGCAGGTTTGTAGGGGCAGAAAATTCAGATTTTGCTGCATTTTTCGGGGTCTGTTTTGCAGGTTGAAGTTTGTCTTCAGCAAGGCAGAATTTGCCAGATTTGCTGTGTAATCTCTTAGGGCCGTTTTCCCAGGAAGGGGTGCCTTGTAAGCTTGGAATTTAAATTTAATGAAAAGCTGATTTTGAAGGGCAGAAATCTGTTTGTGTTTTATGTGATCTGTTTCCTAATTTTGCTGCCACTATTTTGTTTACTATTGATAGATCTCAGCAAGTCTAAAAGAATCAGTGAGCTGAAATTAAATTTTAAGCAAGGTAAATCACTTAGAGTTATTTTATCTAGTGTTGAAATCAGAAAAATCAACAGGCAGTCCAACATGGGCTGTCCAAAGACATAAGTTGACAGAATTATACCATCCAGAAGAAGCATGACATGTTTGAGACTAACAAATCAACTGAACAGGGTAAGGGCTCAACTAGGGGGATCTAAAGCTCTGCTCTGACAGATATAAAAGCACCAAGAGGTGGACAGAAAAGTATAGTTGAAGACGAGATGACAATGAGACACTCTGAATGAAAATTAAAAAGACAAAAACAAAGATTTAAGGACCTTGGTCAAGAAGTCCGGCACCTAAGGTGGGAACTAGACAAACTAGATGATCACCTAGGATTAAGCTCAGATGCCGATACATGTAGTAGCTATAGACTCCCCATGGATAAACACTCTAATGATTTCAGTGGAAGCTTCTTCGAATGAGGCTAGTGATGATGACATAGCAGTCATTATTATGCCACTTGACCACCTTGGGACCTGCTAGATGAAACATGGTAACTGGACTGGCCAAGACAAGATCTTAACATTTTTTGCTTTAAGATGGTAGTGATACTTTGACCTTTTCTTACATGGATATTTGAGTAAAGGGGTAAAGCATATTTACAGCCCTGTTTTGTATATAATCGGCCTACGAGAGTAGATGGGGGGGCCTGTAATTTTGTAGACAGCAGATATGTTATTTTAATTTTGTTTGTTCTTGTCAGAAAAAAACAAACAATTTACAAACCTTCAGAGTAATAAAGGGAGTATCCTCTTCTCACATGGATATATGAGAAAAAGCGTAAAGTATCTTTACAGCCCTGTTTTTGTAAATAATCAGCCTAGATGTATAGAAGGAACATTGTAACTTCCGGGGGCAGTAGATATGTAATCTTTTGTTTTTGATGAAAAAAAAACGAGCAGTTTACAAACCTTCAACAAATGAAGGGAGCATGCGTGCATGCACTTCTAAGAAGTCTTGTGATCAAAGTCGTTACCTAATGGGAAAACAGTTTAGAGAAGACGATAAAATGACCCTAATGTTGAAGAACTGTGCTAAACAGTGTCTGTATATCTGCATTTCAAAACCCTCCTATAGAGTCTACAGTCTAGGTGCTTAAAATAGTGTCGCTTTTTGTCTTCCTATGCGCATTTACAGGTTCTTATATTGGTTGAAATTCTGGAATTGTTTCATGTCATTGATATGTTAATGTGACACACTTCTACCTTTTGAGCTGAGATGCTTTTCTTGATCGCATGTTTCAGTTGAATGACTTCTAGTGTGATTTCAGGTTTTGAGCTACAATACTAGTTCGAGAGCTCTAATGAGTCTAGGGTCTGGATTTGGCTTTCGTTTCCTGCAATATTCACTTCATGCATCTTGTACCAAACATTGCGGCTAGGTTCAAGTAGTGATCAATGCCACATATGGAGTCAAAAAATAGAGCTCTGATATATGTTCATACTCCTTTCGCAAATTCGTAACATTCACTGAAAAACATTAACCAGCAATGCAACAACGAAATATAACCTTTTCAAGCTGAGCCAGTACACTTCGCCTCTTTGCTTCTTCTTTTTCAGTCAATATCAATTCTGCACCATTTTGGAACTGGAAAACGCCAGTTTGTGAGTCCCAAAGAAAATCGACAGAAGACAAATATGTCAAATCCTATTTCAGTATTCAAAAGACATGGGCATTTCGTAAGAAAAATACCTGTTCCAGAGCATGCGTTCTAGCAATGTCCATTTCAGTGGGAGAATCCAAAAATACATGTCCAGGGACAGGAGGCGCAGTCATGAGGGGTCCAGAAACAGGAGGAGTAGTAGAGCCCATAATACCAATATGGGGTCTCGCATTAGGCAAAGAAATAAGCGCTGCAGGAGGGATAACGGCTATTTGGGGCCTCATGATAGGCGCCGACATAGCACTTGCAGGGGTTATTACAACACTCTGAGACAGTCTCTGCGACGGATGCATATATGCCAAGCTTTCCAAGCCTCGGTCTACTTGAGAAATTGAAGCCAGTAAAACCAAACAGATGGGCAATTAAGTTTCCAAATGTAACTGTAAATGAAATCCCTGAGCCCCAGTCAACCTGCAAGAATTGATACACCCAGTGGAACTGCGACGTGTTGATTACAAATGAAATTGCTGCAAAGCTTCAAAAAATAGATGAATGGGCACTCGAAAAAATACATACCTGTACTGATTACTTATGAATAATTGCTGAATTGTCGATATCTGAGAGTGAAGAAAAGATTGCTGAGGTACGGCCAAGCTTCAATGGAGAGCAACTGGAAAGGGTGTTTTGCCCAGAAAATTCGATCTTCAATGCTTCTATTGGGAAATATGCAAAATTAGTACGAACAAAGAGGACGATGAACAGACACGAGTGCTTGTATATGTGGAAGAATTTATGTCATCAAATCATCAACCTTCCAAAAAGGGGCAATTGAAAGAACCGGATTCAATTTAATTGAAATTGAAATAAGGTAAGAAGGGGCAATTGAAAGAACCGGATTCAATTTAATTGAAATAAGGTAATACAAGGATAAACAAAAAGGTTTTCTAAGAGTAGAGAGCAGACTATGAGTTCATAAAAGTGCAATGATTATCCCAGGAAATGTCAAACACAAGGAGTTGGTTTCATGGCAGGCCATACATTGTATATATACCCAGAAATTAGAGAGGATAGACATTAACTTAATATTAATAGTTGAGTAAATGAATTAATAGTTTCCCGTCAATTGTAAGGATATGCACTCTAAAGTCAACTTTTATGGAGAAAACTTCTCACGCAAGCAATACTTAAACATACTTTCCTGCCGTCATTGCTGTTCTTGGAATATAATTTGTGAAATATTTTTAAATGTAAATGGGAGCATGAGGTTGAATTGAATAATTTTCATTTAGATATTTTAATAATGTTGTATATTTTGTTTAATGAATTATTGAATTTGAATTTAAAATATATTGTTAGTGTTAAAATTAATATTTTTGTTTTATTATAAATAGTGGAAAATTTTGTTAAAAAAATTGGAATAAGGTGTGGGTTTAGTAAGTAAAAGTGAAATAGTTGGGAGGAGAGACTCCAAAATCCATCATAAGTTTACTGTACCAAAGATCACCCTAGCTAAATGAGGGAGTTTTGAGCAAACAAAAAGTAAAGAATTTTAATTGCGTCATCGCTTTCTGGCCCAGTATAAGGAGAGATGTTATCACGTTTGTACGTGATGCTTTAATAAAATAATAATAAATTTTATACCCAACATGTAGGCCTACACAAAATTAAAATTAATAATAAAAAATTAAAAAATTTAATTATCCGCCAAAAACAATGTCCTTCAGACAAAAAAACCCAATATGGGGATATGTTGTAATGTTCCTACCTAACAAAATAATAATAAATTAATTAATTAATTATAGGCAAAAAAATGTTGAAACCCTGTGCAATGCCTCCTAAACACCCCATGGTTTTATTGTACATGGTTTAGTAGGGCCTTGCAAATGGTTTTAAAACCATGTGCAGCGCATCCTAAATAACCTATGGTTTAGGAGGGCCTTGCAAATGGTTTTAAGACGATGTGCAAAGCCTCTTAAACAACCCATGGTTTTATTGTATATGGTTTAGAAGGGCATTACACATGGTTTAAAACCATGTATGAGGTAGATGTTTTGAATAATAATATAGTTTAATTTATTCAATATGTGAGAATCATATTAACATTATCATAGATCCTCGTTTGAAGTTATATTTAGGATACTATATTAAAATGTATGTAATCTAGCGGTTTGAAACAATTTAATGTTTGCATTTAGGATATTATTGCAAGGTTTCAAATAAAGGTTTTTAAATTATGGGAATATGAAATATAACTATTAAAATATGGTTTTTTTAATAGTTAATAATTTATAATAATAATAATAAATTAAAAATATATTTAAATAGGTTTTTTCAATTATATTTTAAATAAGGTTTTTAAAATATAGTCAATTTATGGAAGTACAATATTATAATGTTTTAATAGTTATAATGTTTTAATAATTTGAATAGCAAAAATATTTTTAAAAACTAAGGTTTTTAAAATATCATTGAAAATATATGCTATTTATGGAATAGTATAATATTATAATGTTTTAAACAATTTAATGTTTTAAATATTATAATGTTTTAATAATTTTAAATAGTATATTTCATTAACATGCAAAGTGAGTTTTTTTGCATAAATTAGTAGCTACATTGATTGGTTTTAATGGTGCATTAATATCTTGAGAGGCTTGGGCTTAGAGAGTTTGATCCCCTATGATTTGGATCTACCCTGGTTTTATTGCATCCTGGAGGTGTTTTACACCAAGTATGGGGGAGATGTTGTTGTCCCATAACATAACTTGTACCAAAAATAAAAAGTAATTAAAAAAATTCACTTTGTCTAATAAAATAAAAAAATAAAAAAAAATCCATATATGCTCATAAAATAAAAATTTAAAACCAAATAAGAAATCATTAAAAAAATCTATGTTGGTTAATAAAAATAAAAACTGTAAATACATCTTAAAACTAGAGCTATCAAACATGGAGAGGGACCAAATTTCCTTGGGTGTAATTTTTTTTTTAAGTGTAAAAAGATTATAAAAAATTACACCTTAAGAAATTGGATGCCTCCGTGTGCTTAATAAATCTAGTTTTGAGATGGATCTCTGTTTGTATGAAAGTCACTAAAAAATCCATTTTGATTAATAAGATTAAAAATAAACGAAAACAATAGATCCATGTTAAAACAGGATCCATCAAGTATAAAGAGGGATCAAATTTTCTTAGTAGACCTCTAAAAATTTTAAGTTAAAAAGATTAATACCTAAATAAATTGGATGCCTCTATGTGCTTGATAGATCCAGGTTTAGGATGGATCTATGATAGTAAAAATGCAAAAAAGTAATAAGGAGAATGCGTAATTTTGTATGGCGGAGTAATGCTTTAGTTGTGTAACCTTATGTAATATGTGGTTTCCATAAAAAAATGCAAATGATGTCAGCTTAAATTAAAAATTATTATTATTATTATATTGATTTCATCTTAAACTTAGATATAACATGTTGTTGATATAAAAAAAATGCAAATGATATTGATTTACATTAAAAAAAAATCAATTATATTGATTTTATCTTAAACTTAAATATATCAAACATTGGATTAAACATTTTATGATGTATATTTTTTCTTAATGTATAAAAAATTTAATATAAATAAAGTTTACACTTTAAGAAATTGAATTTTTCTATTTAATAGATTCTGTTTAAGATGGATTTATGTTAGCTATAATAATTTGAATTTCAATATTATATTAATATTTAATATTTTATTTAATAAATTGTTAAACTTGAATTTAAAAATAAATTGAATTTTTTTATTTAATAGATCCATGTTTAAGATGGATTTATGTTACCGATAATAATTTGAATTTCAATATCATATTAATATTTAATATTTTATTTAATAAATTATTAAACTTGAATTTAAGAATAATTATGACATGGAAATTAATTTTTTTATTTTATTATTAAGAGTGGCTAAATTTACTTTTATAGAAACATATTTGAAAATTATAAAAAATAAATGTATAACTTTATATAAATTGTAATTAAAATTTTTATTATATCCTTTATTTATTTTAAATTTTTCTTTTTATTTTTCTTTTAAAATTTTAAATTTGTTTGAAAAAGGTTTCCGTATTTGTTTTTAAAAAGTTTCCGTTTATAAATTTTAATTTTATTAGTTTTGATTTTGATTTCTCTTTAGAATTTAAATTTTGTTTTGGAAAGAGTTTATTTTTATAAACTTTTGAATCGGGTTAGCATTTCACTTTCATGTTATGGTTATGACTTTTCAATCATTCATTTTACCATGTTACAAAATTTAGTGATTGTCATTTTTGGTTATATTAAATTATTGAAATGTAAAATATTCATAGTAGAATATAGCATTTCTATCATCGTTTATTGATAAAAATGTTAAGAAATGAAAATTGTAAATCAACATATTTCTTAATTATCTTTGTTTTAATATTTTTTTAAAGATAAAATGATATTAAAAAAGATAGATATATTTTATGTTTTTTTGTGGAGAATCATATTTCTATAAGATCTTTTGATGGTGTAAAAACAATTGGAATATGTGGTGCATAAGATCCCAAAAAAAGTATATCATCAAAATGAATATGGGTGTTGGTTTTCAAACAAATGCTAAAATGGGATTTATGGCGTTATGGAGACTTTTGTGGTACAAGAAGAAGGGGTTATTTGGATATCTAGATTATAGGTGACTCCAAAATTGTTATTGATTGGGAAAACTACGCTGCATCTTTATATGTTTTGAATATTGATCAATAGATGTCCAGAATGAGAGACCTCATCAAGCGCTTCTCTTATATCTCATTTTCTCACATTTACAGGGAATTAAATTAGGAGGTTGATAGCTTCTCAAAACAAGTTGTTGGTATAATGGATGGTCTCATTCATTTTCAGGAGTTTGTGGATGTTATTTTGGTTGATACAAGTCCAACTCTAGTTTTCTAGTGGGACCCTTGATATAGCATTTTTTGTTCAACATTTGAGGATTATGTAATTTGGAGATACATATTTGTTTTGAGAAGTCCTTTTATGGGTTTAATGGTCTAATATAGGTATTTATCCTAATGTTTATGTAATCAGTTGGCTTATTATTAGCTTTGATGTTATGAAGAGAGTTAGTTTGGTTAGACATGATGGGCTCAGATGAGCAATATCTCGGTACTTTCTAAGCTTTTTGAGAAGACTTTATAACTTCGATTCATTTTGAATAAAAAGTTGTAGTGTTTTTCATTACTACAGAGAGAGAGAGAGAGAGAGAGAGATCGACTTAGATCCATTTTAGGTGTTGAGAAAGGGATTTGATCCCTCTACCTTTTAAAATGGTAACCAAAGAAAGTGAAGGACACTGGTGATTTTTCAATTGGCATCATATCTCAACAAGTAAAATAAGCAACGTAGTTGCTTAGTACATGCCTCTTGTGTAAAAAATTATGTAAAATAAACTAACACTTACGTTTTCTTTCAATTTTTTTAGTATGTTCAAACTAAAAACTAGAATCTATCCAATATCAAAAATATAATTCTAAAATATTTTTATAATTCTTTTTAAATCTTTGGTTGTTATAGAATATCAAAATAGATTATACTATTACATATAAAACTAGAGAATATGAAAATATTTTGTTAACAAAAATATATTTTAAAGTTTTTTATGAAAAATATTTTTTAGATAAATAGTGATAGTGTATTTAAAATCATTTTTTAACAAAAATATATACTAAAGCAATAGTGATAATAATATTTAATATTATATAATTTTTATTTAGTATTCTAAGTATTAGCCATTCAACTTAGACAAACTCATATATTAAGCCTGCTAAAAATGGGCATGGAGGAGTCAAACGCTTCCAAGAAAAAATGTTTCAACTTAGAGACACTTGCACAAAGCTCTAGTAATAATATGCAAAATAATGGATGCATTAGTAAAGGCCACTCTATTTGTCCACTTTGTGAAGTCATAGAGGATTTCCATCACGACATCATTCAACAGAGTCCATTTGGTTCTCCTCCTTTAAATCCTTTGACTTGGATTTATCTTTGAACTCACTAGAAAATAATCACATGTGGAGGCTTCCTCTATTCACAAGCTTGGCAAAAAACATAATTTTGGTTCTATAATAATGCTCAAATCTAATACTTTTTGGGAGACATTGAAAATCATTATTGTAGGTGTTAGGAAAAAAAATATAGATTGAAGCTAGTATTTATATCCCTCCTGAAATGCACAACAAATTGGAGTGAAGAGATTTCACAATCTATTAAAAGCTTGAATAATTCATATGGACGTGAGATTCAAATGAGATCTCATTTTTAAGATCATGAAGAGGGTCACTTATGAGGAGTTAAAGACTTGGTGTTTTGAGACTACAAGATATGGCTAGTTGGAAATGATCAAGGAAACCGCTAGGAACTTTCTATTGACATATCATGCAACGATCATAATTTCATATGTGATGAATTCTCGCATTTCATGTTATTTTGTAATTCTACACATCATATTTGTTTATATCTACTTTTTCATAAGCTATGAAATAATTGTTAGTAGTTTTGTGTTGATAAAGTTCAAAGTGATTTATCTAGAAAAATCATGAATGAACTTAAAATTGAACAAAACATTGAAAAGAAAATAAATATAACAACAGAGGAAAAAAAATATTGCTTTGCCATTCACTCAAAGCCAAAATTCCTTCTTATAGTTTTATAATGGTAGGTCTACATTCTAACGACCAACAATTCATATGAGCCTTAAATGATGGGTCGAGATGATATGTTGTCCCTAGACAATTCCTGTCACATGCCCCAATTTTGCAAAATAATATTATCTTATTTGATTTTATTCCAAGACATTATGTTAAATTTTATGCTAAGTTGTAATTGATGACTAAGCAGAGTCAAGGATGTTGAATGTAATTATGAATATTTTAATTATAAATAAATAAAAAGTGGAGACACCAGCTTGGGAGAGTTGTTAAAATAGTGTTTACTGGTCAAGTTGGCGGAGGAGACTGGGTGGAGAACAAATAAACAAGTGGCAGCATCCTCAAACACTTCCAATGTTGCAAGTGGCAACCTCCCTAAATTTGGGGTCATGATCCCCCAAGAAAGTGGGATCGGAGCAGGTGGCTCAATTATTAACAACTAACCCAAAAAGACGTAGGCAATCTTAATAAAAATGCCCATTGAAGAGAGCTGACGCTGCTCATTCCAAGAAGAGAATCAGTCAGGTGAATGTATTTCAAAGGATTTCATTGGGAAGGGATTTCTGGAAGGTGTTTGAGGGGTAAACTGCAGAGAATGATCTAGTACAGCTATTCAGCTGAAGGATCTTGCTGCTGAGTGCAGAGTTAGTACTGAGTCATTGGACTAGTATTTTGTTGCTTGCTCCACCAGTTCCCAGCCAAGGAGACCAGGAACAGGCTCAGGGGTCCTAAGAAGACGTTGTTTGAGTGCTCTCCAGGAGTTGGTAGGGAGGAACAAGCTCGGGGGTCCTGAGAAGACGTTGTTTGAGCGCTCTCTAGGAGTTGGTAGGGAGGAACAGCCTCCCAACGCTGTTGTCATCCAGCTTTAAAAACAGGTTCTACAGTCTTTTATTTGCTGTGTTAAAAGTTTATTTTTGAGAATGAATGAATAATGAATGATTTACATGTTATGTAGTGAACTATTAGAATTTATAATCTTTTAGTTGTTGAATGTTGAATCTGTATTTGGATGAGATAATCCTACCTGTGTTTTTCCATGTCTGGAATAAACTAGACCGTACTCTAGCACAGGTAGTGTGTTTAAAATAGATGAAGATATGATAGAAATATGGATTGATTAGAGTTATTTGGTATTTCAGAACAATGGAGTAATTTATTTCTATATATAGATGTTTTCAGGAAAGGATACTAATCTATCTAATTAAGTTATTGTTTAAAAACCAGACTATTGTATTAAGAATGCTAGCAAAGAAGTATACATAATACTTTACAAACATCAGGTTTATTTCTTTTAACAAGTTGACTACTGTAAATAGGTTATTTATCTTATTCAGAACCATATTTCTGTAAAATGAAACTACCAACCTGTCACATAGGTAAAAGATTTAACTTAGATAAACACTCATTTATTTCTGTGAAGAAAGAACCAAGTCATTTTACAGAGTTATTTTATTGTTCATACTGCTTAACTATTTCTACAAATGTTCACATTTCAAGTAGGGTAATTCTAGTATAGTTCTTTTTATAAATAAATTAACTACAACAATTATAATAGTGTAACAAGGAAATAATAACAAATACTATCTATGTACTTATAAAATAGACTGAATGCAATGGTAAATAATATTATTTATATATGAACAAATTCATTTAAATAAACTAAACAAAAATTAATTATAAAAGAAAATACAGGGTCGAAACCCTTATAGTATTAACATTATAATTTATAGTACTAATATTGTAAATAATAGTAATAACATTGTAATTAATAATCAAATAAGCAATAATCCAAGGATTTGGATTTATTTAGTATTATGAACTTAAAACTATAAAATGTTATTACAGTCCTATAAGGACAGAGAAATATAACCATGAAAGTATAACAACTATATACCTGTAACAAACAATTAACTTCACATTATTATTGAACTAAAACCTACAGAATAATTAAAGAAATTAATTATACACAGGTCACTAACAAGATTAACCCTTGCTCGAATATCCGAGCTTATAAACAATTATTATAATAGAAAGAAATAACAGAACAGGTTATAATAATATATTTTAATGGAAGATAAATTTAAACAGTAAAAATATCTTTACACAGTCGAAATTGGGTAAAAACCCTAGTGCACAGAATTACAGTAAGAGCATAAAAATAACTGAGTTCGAGCTCAGGATAGTTAACTCTCTATACTTAAAGTTTAAGCAGAGATTGGCTTGACAGGCCACAAATCTTTTTACATAACCATACACAAAACAAGTAAAAACAAAATTTACAAGTCATGGCATAAGTCGGAGAACCCTGCTAACAACAAGGGTTGGTAAAAACTAAGCAAGTAAACCGAGAATTAATAACCCATGAAGGGTAAATTTGCAGGCAGTAACTTCCAATCGAAATTGTTCCATATAGAACTGAACTAGCATGGACTGCCATGGGTTGACTAGGGCTTACCCGTCACCAAGAAGCCGACCTTACGCGTTGCACCAACAGCAAGGAGAAATGTCAACCGTTACCTGCAAAAATAACCCACAACATTAAAATTATGCATTATATTGTAACTGAGTCAAGAGTAATTTAAGAACTGTAAAACAAAAGAAATTCTCATACCTGGAAATGAAGGTAATATAGCCACCAAGGAACAGGAGCGTCGCTACCAGCAAAATAAAGGGCCAACCCTTCATATCTCCTGTGACAGAGACGGTTCCAACGCGTGCACAAACCACTGCTACCAGTAGCAATAAGAAGGAGGAGCAACGACCAAACAAGAAGTAGACGGTGAAGCTCAAACTGTCACCAAAATTGCGAAGCATGAGAACCACGCTCTCAAAAACCCTATGACGAAAACCAAACTGTAACAGAAGCAAGTAACCCCATTTAAAGGATCTCAACAAGCAGGCCGTGGGGGAACGAACCAAAAACTACTCACAGGCCAGGCCGCAAGCTTAAAGCCACGGCCCTCAACAAATATTGCCAGGATAACTCACGGAGCAAGCAAGGGTTCGAGGATGACGAAGGTAAACTGAACAATGTAACCAGGATGCATAGCTCATTATCATTCACAGTAGGGTAAGCATGGTGGCCATGGAGTAGTTACAGAGCAGCCCGAAGGCCCGGAATCGACGGAGAAGAATGACAAAGTCTAGGGTTACACCAACCCTTATACTCCCAACACTTGGCCGAGAAGTAACCACGTGGTCTCACAAATTATTCAACCATGCAGTGGGTCGATTCTATAGTCCCTGCATGCCAAATGATTCCCAATTATTCAAAACATAATTTCATGCACAATCATATAGTATTGTAATCATTCAAAGGTTCTACGTGATCATGGATGCCAACCTACGGTTGCATGGCATAAACTTTAAACCCTCGAATCATTGCCAAACTTATAACATGGTCATCGTATAGTTAGGATGAGGGCGATTTCAAAGTCTTTTATATACACAACCTTACACATAATCCCATCGATGGAGTGGTCTAATGCCACATCCATTTTCCATTGCAAGTTATATTATGAACTTTATAATTAAATGTTTATTTCATAATAAGCTTTTGTTGATCATGAAATCAATGCAACCTCTTAATCCATATTCATACTCAAGGTATTTTTATGCATATAAGCTTTGGTTTATCACTAATTGTTTATCCAATTATTCATAATATCAATAGTATAGTTACAAATGTTGATAAGCTTTGAGCTATCGAAACTAAGTTTATAAAGGAAATCTTATGATACTTGGAAGATACTAATTAAAAGGCTATTTCATCATCTAGCCAAACTATGATGTTAATAAAGTATTCCTAATAGACTTTGCATAGCTAATCTTGTTGCAACCAACGTTTAAGTTATGACTTGATAATTGTATAGAACGTAGTTTTAAATAGGATCATGAACTTTAGATATCTTACTTGTTTATAACCAGAATTACGGATAAACATGGATGCATTATAAACAAGATTGTTTTGGTGAGTATCATAGAAAATTTATAGTTTTCAGTGGATGGAAAATACTAGGAGGTTGGCTATGAATTCTTTTACATAGCTCAGTTCAACAAAGTTTAATGGCATTTGGTTATTTACTCAACCATGACAAGTACTATTAGTTACACCATGTTTTCGATTAATAACATAATTTTTAGAACTATCTAGTGCTTGCATGAGGTAATAAATCAATCGCTCTTAAAGACTTGACCTAAGTTAACTGTTATGGTCAGAAGCTTAATTCAAGAGAAGTATTATAAAAATAAAACAAGAAACTGGAGTGGAACAATCCTACTAGACTCTAAGTTCTTAGGACTTTATATTTTCACTGTAATGTTTAGAACCTTATAGGCAGCAATCTTCATTACAGAAGATGAATAACAAGCAGTTGGTTATACTATTGTTATAAGCTGATCATGTATATTACTGTTAGAACAATCATTATAGCATTTACAGGTATGCACTCTAGGTGAAAATAACTTACGACAAAGATCACAAGTTGTGAACCAGGGAAAGTAATTACTGTTGCTTTTTACATCTAAGAAAGAAACTCTTCTACATGTATATCATTGACAAAAATAATTGAAGGAAACAAACTACTTGTTTTACCTCATAGAAGTAGATTGATATGTAACAGCTTATCTACCAAGCTTTTTATTTTGCAAATAGAAATATAGCTGGATGCTTTATGGAATTAAAAGGCGTTACTCGATCATTCATACCTGTAAAACCTGTAAAAACAAGTAAGCTTTCTGTGTTAGCTTAACGCTAAGTAAGCCCCGAAATCCAAAGACAGTTCCACCTACTTGTCGCAAATTAAAATTTATCAGCAAACCAAAGAAAAAAAAATTATTGCACAAAATAATCCTAACCTTGTATCAAAAAGTAGAATGCTAAGTTACTTAATTAAGATTATGTACTAACTAATCTGGTAGCTGAATCTTCTATAGATAACTGTTAGCTGTTAGCAGACCACATTCTCAGCATTTTATGTATTTTCAAAATTTTAAATTTTATGAAAATTTTGGGTTTTGACAGTTCCCGTGATCCTGATAGTATGGAATGTGGGGACTCTTATGAGGGTAGCAATAGTTCCTTTCAGGGGAAATTATTCCAAACTTGTACTGGGTATCTCTCCATCTTGTTTATGCTCCAACTCATCTTCCTCACTATTGTCTGAAAGCACCTCGATGAGGTCTACTTTTCCTTTACCCAAACATCGGTAGCCTAGTTCCCATCACTCTTTGCAACTGAAACATAAATTCCTCCTCCTCAAATCTTGTAGTGTTTCTTCATCCACTTTGTTCTTGCCCAACCATTCCTTTTGAGGGAGTGTCTTATCCTTGTTTTCTGGAGGATTGGTGGGTTTTGGTGGAGGCTTATTCTTGGGAACATAATATTGCAGGCCATGGGTCTTGTTGATAGCATCCTATGGAGTGATGGACCTGTAAGCCTTCACACAACCACGTAGTGGCTCATCCAGAGATTTTGTAAACAACATGACTAGCTTTCCCTCTTATACGTCAGCCAGCATGATGGCGATCCTCCAGAGCTCGGGTATAAAATCCTCGGGGCTACTTGTCTATTTAAGTTGGGTTAGCTCTCTGAAGTGAATCTCGAGATCCTTCTTGTCAAAACACTCTATCAGCCTTTGTGTGAAGTCCAGGTGTGATGTGATATTATTATGGCCCAAAGTCACAAACCCATGGTAACACTACTCATGGGCTTCCACATCCAAGTGTAATGTGGTGAACTTAATGGCTTCCGCTTATGTAATTGAATTAAGTTGGAAGTAAGTATCCAACTTTTGCACCCATGCCCTGTCTGTGGATTCTATTAAGACATCAAAGAAAGGAAGTGTCAACTTCCCAAATGTCCGTTGTAGCTCAAAAAAATTGCAGGGTCCCTTATTAAACCCCCTTGGTTTATTTTTGCTCTCCACATTACATAATTCTGTGAAGGACATAACTGAATGGACTTCATATCCTAAGGCCATGTACTCCTGTAAATATGCCCCAAAATGCTCACCTTATTCTGCTTGCACTACCGATCATGTTGTTGGGCTATCTAAAAATTGGGGCATGGTGGGTCTAGGTGACTTGTTGTATAAGTGGGGATGACTATGAATGATGTTGCAAGCATAAGTCTCATTTCCATCATTGGATCCCCCTTCACCATTGTTGCTCAGGTTGTTTTGACTTCCCACTGGTTTGTCTGCTACTCGATTTATTGATTCCAACATCTCGTTTTGGCCTTTAGCCAAATCATTTAAGGCACTAATAAGACCGTTAAATGCTCGTTCCTCTCTGTCTTCCATGATTCCTTTCCCTTTGTCTATCTCAATTTATGCTTATGTTTTTGGACCTATTTCTTCCTTGTGTCTATTTTGATCCTCTCTGTTTATTCTCTCTTCTTCATCCCTACCTCTTCTCCTTCTTTATGTGATGTATGCGGTATCATCTAGTTGCTTATGATTTCATGTTCATGCCAATTTCCCATAGTTGGCGAAGAACATGTTGTGATACCACTATAATGTACCACCTTATATATGATAAAAAAAATTGTTTATCACTACATGTATAGTTCATATTCCAGATGATTACTTTCATAAAACACTTGGCATGTTAATTTTATGAGTTTGTGGGTTTGTGTTTTAAGAGCATTACAATGAACAAACACATAGAATATATGACAATTTTTTATGACAACATATAACAAGTACATTTAAGGAGGTTTCCTTCACTTCTAATTCAAGAAATATGGCATTGTGTATATCATAATGTGGTTGGTATATCTATGAAAGTCACAACAATAATCATATAATACTTAGAATCTTAGTTTACAAGAAGAAAACCCACAACTGGTATAATTAAAATTGTAATTGTAGACTTTGGATGCTTATACCAACTTGTACAGGGTCTAGAAATGAAGACTTGAAGCCCCAGTCATGAATACACTTTCCTAGACATCTCAACATCCTCAAAGATTCATGTACTAGCAATGAAGGCACTCGACCCAATGGTATCTTTGTAGTAGCAGTAAAGATCAGAGTTCCCTGTAGCAATAATAAGATGTAACTTTCCCCAATGTAACCTCTATGACAACAAGGAGAGTTGGATTCAACCATAGTGAATATATGCTGACTTGTGGATGAGAATGATGATGTTCAATGTTGAGAGGGTATTCTTCTTTAACCCTTGTGTTCTCCTCTCTTGACAGTAAGTGTGCCCTCCTTAATATCACTGATAGTCAGAGAACGAGTGTGCACTTCCTTGTACTCAAATTTAATGGCAGAGATAGATAGTATTTTCCTCAAGATTATGTTCCCTTTAACACTAGAAGCCAAATGTATGAGTGTGTCCCTCTATAGTGATGAGCAACGGATGACAAGTGCGCCCTTTGTAAGAAATGGTAACAACTTCTCCACCAATACACCTCCCCCTTAGAAATGAGCAAATAAACCGTTGGTAAATCCCATACAATCTCATAGATGAAGAGGTAAAGCAACTCCAAACCCCATCAATGAAGATCTAAGACAAATTCTAATTGATTTTCCCTATGAATCCACTAGTGTGGATCTTTCACTACCGAAGTTAAATTTATCTCAAGGATTTCCAAAAACCCTAACTCTTGAGCTCAAGCTCTCGAAGAGACCTTTCTCGAACGTCAAATCACAATAATGAGAGGACGTACCTCCCTTTTCCCCTTTTTATAACTCATTTTTCAATCTTTTGTCCTTTTTCTCAATTTAATATAATAAAAAAAATTTCCCCTTTTTATTTAAATAAAGTGACTTTTATAAAGTCAAAGTTACTTACTAACTTGTTATTTATTAATTAACTCATGTCACCCCTTTTTATGTTGCTTTTTGCTCCCTAAGGACTTCAAGATCTAATTAATCCCCCCTTTTTTAACTCAATAATAACCCATGGGGATCAATTGGGATAATCCGTCAAACTCATAGCCATCATGTGAAAGGAGTCATTACAACTTCATAGTAAGTATTCCATTTCTATATTCAAGCTACATTCAAGCATTACAAAACAAGTGTTTCACCCAAATTTTCAAAATAAACAACACAAGTGTTTATCCTCTTGACCAAAGCTAAAAATTGCATATTGTGCATCATCAAAACAAGACTATAATTGTTTTGGGTGCTACACCAATCAAACCCAACAAACCAAAAGGGAACAACCAAAAATCAATTGTGACTGCTCGAGATATCCTCAAAAGATTATTTGGTCTTGTTAGTTTCCTGCAAAAGAACACCCAAAAGAACATTGTGGCATAATACTACCTTTCTCATTAAGTTAATCACAACCTGAGAGTCTTCAAACACTTTCAACTTTTTGATCCCATGCTCCTTTGCTAATATGAGAAGAAGTCACGTAGTTGAGATACCATAAAGTTATTTGAGTATGTTCCCAACCTAGCACTGAAAGCTACACACTCAATCTCAGATAAAAAGATAATACTCCGAGCACCACAAATACCCTGTGCAACTCCATCAAAATAAGAATTACGATTCTCATTGAAATCAACAGGAATCGAATTTCTAATTTTCTTAGAAAAAATTGCTTGTGGAAAGAAATATAAGGAACTTAAACTTAGAGCAGCACAAAAGAAAGTAGGAACATCTCTGTCCTCAAAAAAGTTTTTATTTCTATCCAACCAAATACTCCAACTTATGATAGTTGGAAGTGCTCTAAAAGCTTATGTACCCTTATTTCCACACCAATTTTGCGGACAAACTTCCACCGAGGAGCCAAACCAACAATCTATTAACCTTGTAGTTCATTCAACATCTTTCCAGACTTGTTTAGTAAACATGTAGTCCGCTGCCAGATGATTATTGTTTTCCTCCTTCTCCTTACACAAACAACACCTACATGGTCCTGACTAGTTCCTATTTTGCAAGTGATCCCAAGTACGGGCCTTGTTAGACAATAAGAACCACAATAAAAAATTTAGAATTCAATGGACATTAAAACATCCATATGTCCTTCCACCACCATTATTGAACAACACCCTGAAGATCCTTTCGCATAAGAACATTGTAGCCATTCTTTGGAGAATATCTACCATTTGTAGCTTCTATCCATATATGAATATTACTGTAGTTTTTTAATATGACTATATTAGAATTTAAAGATCTTATATATGTGTTCTAGATTCTACTATCTTCACCTCTAAATCTCAGTTGCTAAGCCTCCATCCAACATTGAGACCAAAGCTCCTTGTCACTTGCACTTTTTATATGATTTAGCACGAAGAGGCCCTTCTCATGCATCAACAAAGACATGCTCAGGGGAAGAATATGGAAATCACTACAACCAACCCAAGGATTGACCCCCGATAAAACACTAAGACCATTCCTGACTTTCCAAGCAAGCCCAACTCAAATGAGATTGAAAGCATGGATAACTGCCTTCCAAAATATTGAAACATTTTAGATAGACTTAGAAGGTCTTTTCATCCATTCAAGCAATAACAAAGGAGAAATATACTTCTGAAAAACAACATCCACCCACAGACCCTTTCCTGAAATCAGTTTTCGGGTGCTTTTTACTGTAGGGTCTTTGGAAAAAGGAATCATGCTTTTAACACCCCAGCCACCCCATTCCTTTTGGACATAATTATACTTCCAATTTATCCACTAAA
Source organism: Pseudotsuga menziesii (assembly GCA_001517045.1). Classification (NCBI taxonomy): domain Eukaryota; kingdom Viridiplantae; phylum Streptophyta; class Pinopsida; order Pinales; family Pinaceae; genus Pseudotsuga; species Pseudotsuga menziesii. The sequence continues at coordinate 46,011 of LPNX010776984.1, forward strand.
ATCATTTTTTTAGACTTTCCTGACCAAAAAAATCTCATACCAAGAGAAGACAATTTATTCAACACCCCTTCAGAATTCAAGCCAAGGACCAATAAACTTGAATCATAGCTAAGACAGACTTGATCAAAATCAGTATGCCCCCTTTCGAAACCCAATGCAAGCACCAGTCGGATATCTTCTTTTCACATTTTTTACTCAGCTAGTCCTAGTCCTTTATCCCATAATCTAGAGGTTTAAGGTTAAAACCAAGATACTTCAAACTATTTTCAAAGGAAACTTCTCTAAAACCTAGTAAGGACGTGTAAGCAGCTAAATCTTCATAATTCATTTTTGCTCCCAAGAAAACTGACTTGCGAGGGTTTACTTTCATTCCCAAAGCTTCATAGAACAAGTCTAAAACCTCTGCCGACTTTGCAACGTCAATTCTTGAACTGTTACAAAAAATAGGACATTGTCAACAAATAATAGATGCAACAAGAAAACCAAACCTTTGAATCAAATACCTTTGAAGCTTCCATTTGCTTTTGCATGCATAATTACTTTACTTAGACCTTCAACAATGAAAATAACGAGCATAGGGGATAATGGACAACCCTGCCTAAGAACTCTTCCAGGTCGAAAAAAAGGAGAAGTTATACTATTGATTAAGATAGAGAACGAGGCTAAAGTTAAGCAGCTCATTAGCCAACTAATAAAAGAGGGACTGAAGCCGACTTGTGAGAGAATCAATCGCAAATAAACCCAACTACATGATCATATGCTTTGGAAATATCAAATTTAACCACTAATGCTTTTAACTTGTTGTGCTTAATCGAGTGTAAACCTTCCTGGGCCACCCCTACAACTTCATAAATATGACAACCAACTATTATTATTAAATTAATTATTGATAAAAAATTAGCTCAGTGGGTTAGCTTAAGTGGTTGAGAGCTGTTTACGCCAGCAAAATGTCTTGGGGTCAAATCCTCGGGTGGCTATTCAGGGGCCTCACTCGATGTCCCCATCGGGTTAGGCCCCATAATCAGGGTTGACGGTTTACCTCAGGTACCATAAAAAAAGTACTTAAGAGTTTCTCAAACGATGTTACATCTTAAAAAAATTATTAATAAAACAATTATTATTTTTTCATAATGTATTCTAACTTTATTAAAATAAATAGATTCTCATTTTTTAAATAAAATATTAATATTTTTTAAAGTCAAAAAAATCAAATCAAATAATAACAAAACACTTCAATATAAATATAAATATAAATATAAATACAAATTTACAAAATGTCAATTTATATTTTAATTTATAAATTACCAATGTCAATATTTTAATAAAATTTTAGTGACATTTAATGGTCCCAAAATAATAAAATCAATTACTCCAAAACACAAATACAATGTCAATTGGTTGATAAAAAAATCGATGAGCATTATTTAATGACCCAAAATTATAAAATCAAGTACTCCAAAACACAAATACAATGAGCTAATTTATAAAAGCATCACTAATACTACACATTTTAATATGAATGATGTATTATTAAATAAGAAAAATATAACTAAATAAATTTTGCATGTTGAACTAATTTTTTAATAATTTATGCAATTTCGGAGGAGTTACTTTGTTTATGGTAAAAATTTTCTTGTTTGAAATAGAGATTACATGGTGAAGACATGAAGCAAGGACATTAAGCAAGGTCCTTAAATTTATACATATCTTCTTGGAGATCTGACCCCAAAATCTTCTATTTACATCTCAAAGATCTCAACCACTTGAACTAACTCATCATGCTATATATAAAAAAAACAAATGTTTAAATAAATATAATATTTTTATTTTTATTTACCAAAATACACATCATATAATCACTTTATTTAACTCTTACTTATTACAAAATTCACTAGATCTTAAAAATAGATCTATGTTAATGAGAAATAATAATATTACTAAAAAAACTAAATAGTCAATGTACATGAAAAGTGTCCCTTTTCTTATAAAGAAGGAATCCCATAATTGATTTGATGTTTATAGGACTTACATATCATAAGATACCCACTATTAAAAAAAACAAAATTACATCATTGTTAAAGTTTAATAAATCCAAAATTAAAATGAATTGTAATTAATATAATATAAATATTTTTTTGAATGTAAGAAAGAATGAATTTAAATTTACAATTATCTTTAAATAGTGTTTACTAATTTTGTGCTAAATAGTGTTTACTAATTTTGTGCAAACCAATATAGATGCTTGACCATACATCAAATTTTGAAATTTATCGATTTCGTTTTCTTCAATGGGCTTCATTTTTCTTTTAATTATAGTATAAGAGTAATAACTTCACCACAAGGGAATCATTGTGTTTCTTATCCTTGAAAACTTTAACAATAGTTTTATATAAATATCACATGTATGTATGTAAACGTATAAATATAAATACAAAGTGAAATAAAAATATTAAAAATATATTTATATATGAAAAAGAGAGATTTAGTATATATACTTCACATAAAGAGATAATTAGCATTTGCATTTGAAAACTAAGGCTAAGTTATTAATAATTTGTTTTATATTAATATTCTAAAAGATTATATTTTATGCGAACAAGAGTACATTACAAAATATGGAAACACAATTACTAAAAAAATAGAGAATACTAAAAATGACAATATATAACAAAATTATATAGCAAAAAACGAGATATTATAGCAAATAGAGGACATGTGAAATTATATCTATTACAATTGATTTTGCAAGAATTTCACGTTAGCATTTGTTCTATCAATGTTTTGTGAAATGACAATAACCCTTTCCCTTTTACAAATTCCCAAGTTTTCTTTGAATATTCTGTTGTGAAAAAATGTCGCATTTGACATGCATATAGTTCTACATAGTCCATTGGAGAAGCTGCAAAACAAAGACATGATAGTCAAATAATTTTTTTTGACAAAATACATTTGAAATGCAAGTTGAAATTAATAATGCATAAGAAATATGCAAATGTTCATTGATGTCAATGTTATTTTTTTGCAATGCAATGCAAAAATATATTTACAGAAGTAATGCAAAAAATAAAAATAAAACATTACCTTCAGCGGAAATTCATTTGGCAATTACCAAGAAGAGGCAATGCATGGTACAAGCAACAACTTAAACAATAGAGTGAATGAACCTTGTCCCATCAACGGTATAAGCCACTGTAGTGCACCAATGACTATGAACATCGTTAGTAACCCTTGAACCCATCAAATAATATTGCTTGATAAATCTGTGTAATTTGCAAACACCACAATGCCCCCTAGCACAAAATTGTACATCAAAAACCTTGAATCCAAGTGCCTTTAGCTAATAATTACTGTTCAAAATGGCTATGAAACCCCAACCGTAGAAGAAAAACTAAGAGAAGTACACGGATTTAATAAATGATATAGATGAAAGCCTACCATATAGTTCAAGTTCTACCATCATATAGACTGTGGACAATGAATATGTTTAAGATATAGTGATATTTGATGTTGCAATAATACATAGTTAATTAGTTGCTTATCCAAGTAAAAGTACAAGTGAATTTATTTGTTCATTTGTGAAAATATGTAGAGAACATGAAATAAAGCACAATATGGTAAAATTTATATAAAAGATTTGTACAGAGCATAAAATAACAAGGAGTAATGAGTGATAATGTAAACAGTCACTTGTATGAATTGAAAGGAATCAAGGTTTGCATGTTTGAATTTTGAGTGAAGTAGGTTTCCAATTGTTCTTGTGTCTGCAAAATGCAAGGTCTATTAAATGATGAAACAACAAAAACATGAACAATTTAATGAGATTAGCAAATTTAAATAAGTTCCTTACCATGGTTCACATGTCAGACTTAATAGAGTATGACTTCCAACTTGTAACAAGTCTCCAGGAGCATCCTTTCATTCCACCCCTTGGAGATAACTTAAATGTGTAACAATGACTCTATGATGAACTTTCTATATTTGGGAAATGCCCATAAGACCAAACAAACATTGCTTTGAAGCATGATTGAGAACATCTAGACTTGTTTTAAAGCAATCAAAATTTCAATTTTTTTGGCAATTAGATATTAGTTTTGTTTTATATTCTAGGCTGATATGTTTAAAAGGGATCTTAAGTAGATAAATAAAAAATTTGTTTTACAAGAATAGTAATGGAACCAGAAAAGTGCAGTAGAAAAGTGTAGATCTAACAAAGTAAAAGATAATATCCATCTCTTTCAAGTTTGTGACTTTCAAATTCAAATATGATAAATTACTTGGTGAATTGGGACCTTCCTTGTATTCAGAAAGTAAGTTTTCACAATAGTCTATGCCTCTTAGGAAAATTAACAAATGATGCAAAAGTGAACCTTAAACGAGGGTCTATACATACCTGAGAGAGAGAGATAGGAAAAGATCCAAGGTAGGTTTACATAGGTAGAGAAATAGTTACAACAACCAAGAGGCAAGAGGAACATTTTAACCAAGACTAGTAAAAGGGAGAAAGAAAATTTACAACATTTTTAAATAAGGGCAGGCTCAAAAAATAATAAAAATACAAGTGCCAGGCAGAACGAGCATTACAAAATGCAGTAGTAATGAATTTAAGTTAATAGCAGAGATCAAGGCAGTATCGGGAGGAAACTTTATACATTTTTTTTGCAACCTCTATATTTGTTGGAACATATACTAATCATATAGTTGGTTGAATCTCTTCAATTGTTGTTGCAATGTTTGTTGGGTCTTTATTGGCTTTCTTTGGAGTAGATGTCTTATTCTGAAGACAACTTCTCATTGGAACAATTGCACCTTCTAAAAATTAAGTCACTCGTTGAAGACTTAAGTCATCCCATACTGCTGAGAACTTTTAGAGACTTGTTCTCCATTGTTTCATCATTTTTGTAACCTCAAAAAAGGAATGCATGGTTTAATAAGTATTTTAAAACCAAGTATATGAAGCGAATATTTATTCACTTCACACAATCAATATTACCAGAACACCTGGAATATTCGATAAGCCATTAATAGGACAAATATATATTGATAATTGGATAGATAAAAATATATTTTACAAGAATTAGTGTTGGGTATTTTATACCCTAAGTGGTAAGGGGGGTGACTTTTCAAGTCACCTCTTGAGTAATTAATTAATTACCCTAATTAACCTACTTAATAATAAATGTCAATATTATAACATTTATATTTTCTACATTTCCTTCACTTTAAGAGAAGCTTTGTCTCGACAACAATGTTTGAATTCCCTTGAATTGTCGTCTCGAGATCCTTTCCTTTTTCTAATTGCGACACTTGATGAATTGAGACGATACGAGCTGCGGATTCCCAAGGAGAATTGTCACATCGTATATGTTGTGGTCCATCCCAGATCTACTTTTATTGGAGCCCTGAGATCATTTTGTGGAACGGGTCGTTTCAATTGTTGCGTAGCATGTTGGTCTTTTCGCCTGTCAACATAATTCTTCTGTGAGTGCTTGTTTTCATGTGGTTTTGATCCTGTCATTTGTTAAAATGACGATTATAATTAGGATGTCTGTAAGGTGTATGTGTTGTTTGTTTTTCTTTCTTTTGGATTGCAACGAAGACTGTCTTCACTTCCTCGATTTGATTTTTGGATGCATTTTCTTGGATTTGTGCTTCTTGGTTCTCTAGTAGATTGTTATGATTCTGAATCTTTTTCGATTCCTTCATGTTGCGACTTTTTTTCAATTTCCAATTTCTTGATTTGATTCTCTTGTTCCTCATTACAATTATGTAGACACTGGTTTTTTTCATGCTTTTTCAGTATTCTTCCTTCGAGGTCTTCACCAGAGTGTTCCTTCTTGCTATTGTTTTTCAATTTTTTGATCTTTGTAATCAGTGTTTTGTTATGATTTCGTAGTCAAGAAATCTCTTCGGTATTGCTTGATAACACCTTGTTGACTTTTGTTAGTTCCAACTTATGTGCCTTCTTACTGTCATCATATTGCTGTTGTAGTTTTTCTTTTTGCTGTTGACAATGACATAACTCTGTTTCCTGATTTTCTAACTTTTCATGTAGTTGCGCCAATTTGTCTTCCTTGTCCATGGCGACTTTGTTTAGATGACTATTTTCCTCTTTTAAGTCGATATTGTTTCCATACGAACATTCTTCGACTTTGTTTAGTTTTTTTTATTTGGTCTTCAAATTGTTGAATGCTACCTTCCAGATGTGATATTTTCTCATCCTTATCTGATAAATTTTTTCTGAGTTTTTCTCTACTATCTTCCAATGATTGAATTCGTAATTTTGAGGTAGTAATATGTTCTTTTTGAAAATCATAACTTTGTTTCTGATTGTCAAACTGGAGTTGTAGAATACTATTTCGAACACACATTTTTAGTTGGGTTGAAACTGTTCGTAACTGTGATTCCAATTGTGAGTGACCTGGATCCATAAGTTCTTTAATATCTTCAAAGACTTGATTTTTGCTCTTTTAATATCTTCTTTGATTCTTTTTCCTTTTTGTATAAAGTAATAGTTGTAAATAACACAATTATTAAAAATTATTATTATTATTATTATTATTAAAAATTTAATAATAATAACAAATATAATATGTTACCAATTATTATTTAGAAATAATAATATAGTATATATATATTTTTTGTGAATTGGGTCTAACTGGTTTTTGAAAAAATATATAACAATAATAAATTTTATTATTACTAATAGTATTATTGATATATATATTTTTATGAATGGCATGGGAATTAGGGTTTAAACCCTAGAATTAAAAAACCACTTATTAAAACAAAGTTGAGGGTGGAGGAACTACTTGTGGTTTTACTCATTTTTTAAACTTTTTTTTATCTTCCTTTTTTTATGGCAGTCTTCCTTCTTCTTCTCTCTTTTTCTTTTTTCTTTTTCTTACTTCTTCTTTTTTTACTTGGTCAAAGACTGTAAATTTAGGGACTCCCTAGGATTATGATTAAAAATCACGATATGGCCAAAGGCCTGGATCACAAACTAGCTCTGATACCAAATGAAGCGAATATTTATTCACTTCACAAAATCAATATTACCAGAACACCTGGAATATTCGATAAGCCATTAATAGGACAAATATATATTGATAATTGGATAGATAAAAATATATTTTACAAGAATTAGTGTTGGGTGACTTTTCAAGTCACCTCTTGAGTAATTAATTAATTACCCTAATTAACCTACTTAGTATTAAATGTTAATATTTATAACATTTATATTTGTTCCAGTATATTACAACTTAGATCAATAGTGACGGGCCTTGACCATTAACGGGCTAGTTTTTATTAACATCAATAGCCAAAAAATAAATGCATGGCCTCTAGGAAAAATGGAAAATGACAGTAGGATTCATATAAACTCTCAAGAAAGAATTGGCAGGGACTTTGGAGCATTACACAATAGACGGTAGGTCGTGAAGCAAGAAATAGGAAAACCACATTGAGGTTACCAAATACGGCTAGATCAAAATCTAGGTAACAAGACACCAGCCAAAGCACGTAATACATCTGTCCAGAATCCATTTTGCGGGTTGTCAATCATGAAGCTTGTAAGATGAAAAATCACACAGGCTATAGATGCAAATGTACACAGGATGAACCTTAAAGCGATAAAAGGGAAAACCACACTTAGTTTACCAAATATGGCTCCATTAAAACCCAGTGAACAAAACACCTGTCAAAGCATGCTAGACACCTTTCCAACTGCCCAAACACGCGTAGGACCAACCCTCAAGCAACAAAGGAAGGTAATAAGCAGTAATGGAAACCCGACTAATTGATCAAACACACGCAGGATGAACCCTCAAGCAGCAAACCGAGGTAATAAGCAAGCATTGAAACACAGTTAACGAAACCCCTGCCAAAACACGAAATACAACTATCCAACTGACCGAGCACACGCAAGATGAACCTAGAAATCGCGAGGTTTGTCACTGCAGGATAAACCTCGATGCAACAAATAAGTTTTGCAACAACAAAGAGACATGGAATTTCTAAAATAGTCAAGATGGGCAGTAGTTGATTTGACAATTAAATAAGAGTCAATGTGTTATATGTTTTAGAAGAGGAAAAAGAATCAACTTTCAAATAAGGCTTTGTTTGGCACTTAAAGGGCATAGTAGAATTTAGACAAACATGGGAAGGTGTCAAAAGGACTTGCCTACTCACGAGTAAAAAAACAAAAGGAAAATGAACCTTTGCCCTACATAAACAAATAAACAATTAAGAACACTATTCACATAGGTATTTCTTTCCTTGAAAATAGTAAGCATGCCACGTATTACAATAAGCATAAAGGGGTTTTGGTGGTCATTTATAGGGCATTTAAGAAAGTATACCAAGAGGGCCAAGCCTCAAGAAGATCTTGTCTACTCATTAGTAACAATAAAAATTAAATGAATCTCTGCCCTATGGAACCAAATAAACAATGAACAAAGGTCTTTCCTTCCTTGAACAACATAATCAGACCACATATATACAACAAACATGCCGGGAACAACTTAAAGCGATTATGATATTTGCAGATTGGGCAAACCATTTGCGAAGTTTATTGTTGTTGTTTAAGGGTTGATCTTATGAATGGACAAAACACACTAACAAAACCTGTCAAATCACGCTAACAAAACCCAATTAATGAAACCCCTGTCAAAACACACTAGACACCTTTTCAATTGCCTGAACATGCACAGGACCAAACCTCAAGCAACAAACTAAGGTAATAAGCAGGCATCGAAACCCAGTTAACAGAACCCTTATCAAAACACACAATACACCTATCCAACTAACTGAACACGCGCAGGACAGATGCTCAAGCAAAAAACGGAGGTAATAAACAATAAAGTACAATTTTGGGAACAAGTGTTGGAATAAAGTACTTGTTTCCAACACTTGTTCCAAAAATCTATGTAATTTGCAAACACCACAATGCCCCTCACCACAAAATTATATATCAAAAACCTTGAACCCAAGCGCCCTTAGCTAATAATTGTTATTCAAAATGGCTATGAAACCCCAACCATAGAAGAAAAACTAAGAGAACCGCAGGGATTTAAAAAATGATATAGATGAAATCCCACCATATAGTTCAATTTCTATCGTCATATAGACTGTGGACAATGAATGAAGTTAATACTTTGAAGGGGACAAGCTATAGGTTTAAAATAGACCTATCCAACTGCCCAAACACGCGTAGGACAACTTCATCTGTCGGTTTTCCAATTCTTGTAATGTTTCATGAATGTTCATTTACCATTTTCAGGTTCTTACACTCCAAGCCCCTCTACACCATTCTTAAATGTAAACTAAATATAATATAATTGTTTAATAAATTACCAGAGGATATCATATACCAAAGATAAGAAGGGAACAGACAAAATAAGCAAATGAAGATACATTGTTCAACAATAACAGGTTATTTTCACAATACAATAATAATCTATATGTTACACATTTTAGAACAGGAACAAGAATCAACTTTGAATAGGGATGGGTAGGAATAGTAAGAAGAGGGTGCGATAGGGTTAAGACAAAAGGGTAGGGTTACACAATTAAGGTGGACTTTACCACATATGACCAACAAATAAGGGTTCATAGAAGATAAAGGCTAAGTACCATAAATCAAGGAATGATAAACGCTTATCACATTGCAAAATGAAGGATGTACCAAGAAGGTGGGGATAGGATCCATTTTATGTCTCTCTCAAATGTACAAGTGTTTAATACACTAATTGAAACTTTTATCATCACCATATAAGGAAGGTTAAAAGTACATGTTGGGAACAATTGTTGTAATATTCATAGTATCAACTATCACAACCACCAATTTTTGTTTTTTTTGTTTGCTAAAAGCATATAATTGTATTTTCATTGAAAAAACAAAAAACATATATATTTTCAAGGTTTAGAAATTTCTTCAAATAGGAAAAACATGTGAGAATAGTACAAGTTTTCCACTATAAAGAAGGTTATGAGCTCAAGAGATAATTCAATGTACATGATTATAAAATTTATTAAAGCACATGAGACAAATTATTTATAACCATGAACCAACATACACATTTCACAATTGCAAAGTCAAAGAAACAATTGAATATAGCAATAGAAGCAAGCATGTATTCTCTTATACAAGCACATGAGAGAAGCCATTTATAGCTATAAACCATTAAAGACATTTGATTATTGCAAAGGGAAGTAAAAAAATGAACATGGAAAGACAAATGAGCTATCAACCATTAACCACATTTGATTATTTCAAATAGAAATAAACAATTGAACATGGAAAGAGAACTGAGCATGATTTTTTTTGAGCTATGAACTTTCAAGAATGTTAAAGATATATACACAAGCATATTTCATAATAAGAAATAAAAGCATATAGAGTTAGAAGGTCATCCATTTTTTTTAACACATTGTGAAAGCAAATGACACTAAAAGAAACAGGTTGTGACAACATTTTAAAAAGCGCATTTTGAAGTCGAAGAAACAATAAACATATGTAACATATAAGTGCATAAAATTATACAGCAATAAAAGTGAAAGTGCAACAAACAAAGTTGAACTAACAAGTTCATAGTAAGTATATAAAAGTTGAAATAAGTTGTAAAGGGATCTCAGTGGGGGAGATGACATATAAAAAGTAGAAGAGTGTAAGTTGCTAGAAAAAAAGACGCCAAAACAAAGTAGGTAAGTGTCTAGAATACTAAAATGTACAAGTAAAGTACAACTCAATCATATATACATGCCGATTGATGGTAGCGACAACACCAAGTTCAAGAGATTGAAGGACCAAGATGTGGATGTCGTAGCACCAAATATTTTTAGATATACTTGACCCTGTCTCTTTCATGTATATGCATAAAACATTGAAGAAGTTGCTTCAATATAGAGAGAAACTTTGTGGTTGGGAATATGTTGTTAGTTAGAAGCAAAGACGATGCTTCAAAGTATGTTGCCATATGGTGCAGTGTTTTTATATGCTTGTCTATTTGTTGACAGTGGTATGAAATTTTTCTCAGGTATGCTAAGTCTAGCTCTGTTTTGCAACAATAAAAGTGAACATGTTGAAGCAGGCCTCTTAATTTAAAGAAGCAGCTAAATTGTTGGCCCAATGTAATTAATTGGAAGAAGAGATGAAAATTTGAAGTATGTTTCTTCCTCTTGTAATGCTTCCCTTTGTTCCTTAATTTGTTGATAGTAATGCCACAATGTACTAAAAAAATGGCATAGTGAAATCTATTTGAAAACCGGAGAAAAAAATGCATATGAATATGTTGTAGATTTTGCATGTTAAAGCAAGAACAAATATATAGTGCATACCAAGTTCGCTTGTTTGAGAATAAAATTTAAGTTTTAGAGTAAGAAAACATATATACCTAATACAACATGAACATGTCAAAACATTAAATAGTAACACATTAAAGTAGATGAAAGCAAATTTCCATTGGATGCTAACAAAGGAACATGTGATACAGTGGTTAATTTCTACGTTGAATTGAACCAATAAATGATGAAACATATAAGTAAATGATACTTCTAAAAAATAAACACATTATATTTCTTTTGCAATTGTAGCAATACATTCAATAATGGGGACAATTAAAAAAAGTGTGTTGATTGCAAGTACATATCTAGAGCAAATAGAGTACATCCATAGAGCAAAGAAATGCAAGCGTTAAGTAAAATGTACTTGTAAAGACTTTGAAGCAAGTAAGGATTCCTCTTGTTTCCTACGTTGGACATATGGATTGTCTTGCATTCGAGAGTATCTAGAAAAGGAGAAAGTTGGAGACATGCGAAGGCTTGAAAGAGATTTAACTCTTGATATTGCAGTGAATGTAAGGCCTTGTCTGTAAATGTTTCCAATATATATTGTTGCATTTTGTAGGGTCATACCTTCTGCTTTATGAATTTTTAAACCCCATGCCATATGAAGTGGTAGTTGCCTACGTGACCCTCTTGTTATGGGAGAGATGAGAACATAATTAGTATTAGAAACATCCCATGGGGGTCCTTTGTAGTGGAGGAATTCAATAACAATAAAGAATGGTAAGGTAGGGGGTTGATTGTTGGAGTTGTAGACAATGGCAATGACTTTTCCAAGCGATCTATTAACAAGGCTTGTTGCAACCCATAAATTAGCAGTTAACATGACATGTTGACCAATAGCAAGAAGGACCTTCAAGGGAAATTGTTCATCATCTATGGATTGACGTACCTGTTGATTCCTTTGTTTTACAAAGCAATGTGCAATTGGCATGTTGAGGTGTTTTAACATGTGTTTGTTGTGCAATGCAACATAGCTATTAGTGGCATACAAGTGGGTGGAATGTTCAAATGAACAGTTCTCTGCATGTGAAAGTGATGAGGATGTTCTTGTCACTAGGAGTGCCCAATCTTCAAGAGTTGGTGTTGCATTTCGAAGGTTCAATAAGAGTTGGCGAAAGGAAATTTGAGAAGGGCTATCTCCTTGTTGGCAAAAAATGGTTGACAACATGACAAATGTGTCGAATGTACGCCAAAGAACATTGCTAAGGGATGCACCTGCATACATGGGGATGTCCTTTACAGGAGGCAATTGGTCAAAGTCACCAAGAAGGATAATGGAACAACCACCAAACGAGACTGTACATTGTGAATGGAAAGCTTCACGTAAAAGTGCATCAATTCGAGTTAATAATTTTGGGCCAATAAAGCTCATTTCATCAATGAGAATATATCGGATATGGTAGAGTTATTCTTGAAGGTTTGGAAGGGATTGGCCTTCAAGAGGGTGCATTTCAGCAATGGGTATTCAAAGAGTAGAATGTATTGTAAGTGCATGTATTTTAAAGGCAAGAACACTAGTTGGAGCTAGGAGAAGCAACGGGGAGGGATTTTTTCAAGATGCATTTTGGAGTGCAAATTTCAAGCAAGAAATGATGTAAGATTTCCCAGTTCCTGCAGTACCTTGAATGACCAATTTGAGTGGGGTGGGGGTTGTATTGTTTCTAAAGTGGGAAAGCACAAGATCAAAGGTTATGCGTTGTGTGGGAGACAAGGAATCAAGTGAATTGGAAAGCGAGGAGGTGTCTTCGTGTAGTGGCATGGACAAGCGATTGAAGTCAATGAATGATATGGTTGTTTCATGTGAATGTGTAGGGATATTGTTGTGTCCAATTGTGATTTTTTTCAAAATCATGATGTCCAAGATTTCAAGGTCATCAATATGCATGTCATTTCCAGGGCGTATCTGAGAAATAAGTTCCCATTCAACCATTGTATGGGGAAGGGGAAAGGGAATTAAATAAGAGGTCAAATCATTAGACAGAAGTGTAGAGGGCTCTTTTGGTACGTGCTCAACATGCCATACAATCTACATGTCTTTAATGTGATGCCAATGAGAAGTAATTTCAAAACTCGTGGTTTCAATATCATCGGTGAGCGCATGAAAAGGTTTGTATAGAAGAAGCTCGCTCCAACAAAATGATTCAAAAGATGAAGAATCAAAAGGAGGAATGGAAGTGAATTGCGGAAGTCCTCGAACAATCTTGCGATGTAAGTTTGGTTTCCATGGAGTTTTTTTCCTATGAGGTGAGAAATACCAAGACCGAGCAACTTTAAGAAGGGTTAGAGGTTCAAGGGCAGGGGGTCTTTGCATATATGCAAAAATGAAGGGGGGGGGGGGGGGGGGGGGGGGGGGGGGGGGNGAAAAAAAACGAGTGACTGCAAAGGACAAGAGGGAGTTTTTGAAGCATGTGACAAGTCTCTTGTGCGCTGATGTGTCGTTCTGCAACTGTTTGTGCTAGGAATCGCCTGATTGGTGGAAGAACATGGTCGTCAATTGGTGTTGCATGTGCAAGTCGAGAGAGAATAGCATGGCAGCTTTCTGATTTTGGCTCTACTTTTGATGCATACTTTGAAATGTATTTGAGGATAACATACCTAGAAAGAACAGGTTGGCAATCAACATTAGCCCTCCATATTGAAAGCATGGTTGAGTTGTGAATATTTAGAAGGGAATCATTTATTGTAGGATTGTAGGTTTTACGTCCATTCTCATCAATGAACAAGGAAGAAGTAGCTTGTAGGTCAAAGGGGAAACCATAATGACATTTAAGAGATGTTCCTTTTTTACGAAGGAAAGTTGATTCTGAACAATTTGTGTGTCTTTGAACACAATTTACAAGTTCTTCATAGTCAACGAAGTGGTTTGATGCAAGTATGGATGATGATCCAAGATTGCATGAATCATTTATAGCAGGTTGATGGAACCCAAATGTGTACAAGTGATTGGCACGAGGGTTCTAGGCTGTAACATATGTTTCGAAATAACGTTTTGCAACTTCAAGTGCAGGAACATCTTCCCAGTCCAATGTGTCCATATTTGGTAGATCTGCCAACCAAATGAAACCATAAATGTATGTGGATCCCCTATGTTTCCATTCATACCTACATGGGAAAAAAGGAATATGTTAGAAAGCAAAATTTTCAAGTGACGAACATGAAGAGAAGGATAAGAGGTAAGAGATAATAAAATACATGCACCAAGAATCGATTATATGAAGGCCTTTTTGAAGCACCTCTTCAAGGAATATTTTGAATCTATTGTGTATGTATTGTTATGTAATATGTGAGTTGGATACAATGCTTTGAATCTTCCATTGACGGTGTTGATCTGAATTGGCAGGGCGCTAGGTAGGCATTAGAGCATGCAAATCCGACCATTTAATGTCAGCTACGTTAAGGGTGAAGAAGAAGGTTGGTGTACCTTGTTGATTGATCATATTTATGAGTTCAACTTTACTTTTGTTCCAATATGAACGTGTTCCACACAATGTAGACCGAAACCGCACGACCCTTTCAACGATCTTGCCATCATGTAGGTCTTGCAATTGATTGAAAAGATCAAGTATTGTGGGAGGGAGTGTATCCTCAAGGTTATGTTTGACAAAAACAAAAGCAATAACATGACTTCGATGTTGCATAATGAGATTGTATATGTAGTAGGGAAAACGAGGGTGTTGACCAAATTTTTTGTCATGGTAGTGAATGAGGTGAAGTGCATATTCGTGCATCTCAACTTGATGAATGCATGATTGTTTAAGCATTGCAACACATGTGGGAAACAAGGTTGTAAAGGCCATTGAAAAAATTCCTTCTGTGTTGTACTTATTGATAGGGGAGATGCCGATAGGGGGATAATCAATGGAAGGCGATAGTGGGCTATTTGGTATGTGCAAGAAACGTCTAATTTCCTCAACCTCAGCTCTAGAATTTCTTTATGTTGAAATAAAGGAGGGGGATTGTAATTCATAGGGTTCAAGCAAATTTGGTGATTGCACAGTGGAAGATGAGTTGTGTTGATGAAATGGTGTATCATGGGTATAGAAATAGCGAATAAAAGGGGAAATGTTTGTTGAATCAAGGGGCAAAGGAGATAATGCAATTGGGTTAACTTGAACATCCTTGTAGTATGGATCATTCTCCTTTTTGTATTCAAGAGTAGCAAGAACACGTGTTCGACTAACAAAGAGTTCATATGGTTTGTTTGTAGGGTTGCATTTGCGAACAACAAGGATGTAAAGGTTTGATATTAAATGGGGGAGGGATGTGGCAATATTGGAAATGTCTTGGGGGAAGAAAATAGTATGACCATAATATTTATATTGACCACCAAGGGCATGTGTGACTTGTAGGATTGGTTTAGCATGAAAATGAGCATTTATTCAACTTGTGTAAGTATTGCAAGTATAGGTGGTTGTATGCCCGGTTCCATATTGTTTTACAATGAAAATCAATGGCCTTTTCTTTATAGAATACAACAAGAGCATGCATATGCTACATGGATTTTTTTCGTTGAAATGCTAGGGTAAGATTCATTGCATATCAAGCATACATTGATGTGAGATAGATTGTCCAATTTTGTACAAAAGCGTTGATGTGCATCATTGAAGGGGGTGCTGGATGGATTTAGCATAGGGGATGGAAGGGATGGTGTGGTGGAAGGTTGGCCAAAAGAAAATGAAGAAGGGATATCCATAGCTTGACGAGCAACTCTATAAAGAAGATGTTGTTTCTTGTTGTTTTTATTTTTGTTTTGTGAATATATAAGTCTTCTTCATGCATTTGCTTGTTCATTGTCATGCCTGGGCATTATGCATGCAAGAAAAGTGTAAACTTGTTACAGATCTAGAAGTTGTCATTGGTGGAAGGGACACATTTTGTATATCTATCAATTTGAAAGTATATGGATATAAAACATGAGAGTTAAAAGAAATGTAAAGTAATTGCATATTGAAAAGCAAACATGTAGGTTAAAGTAACATTTAAGGGGAAAATATAATTTACAAGTTCTAGCTTGCTAATTGTAAGAAAGAAAAAATATAAAGAACAAAGTTTAGTATGACAAAGCATGTATGAAACAATTAGTATATAAGGCAATAAAAGTAAGTGACCATGGAAAATAAGAATGGTTGAAACAAAAAAATATAGTAAATGTAATAAAGGTTTTGTACATAAGTAAATTAGTATTGTATTCAAAAGTGACCATATAGATTGCACCATCATTTAAGTTCAAAATGTTAAGTGATAGGCTATACATTGAAAGTATGAGAAAGCAAGTTAGAATTGTTGAAAGGGAAGACTATTGATGGACTAAAAAAAATAGTGCTTCTATGTTGAAGCATGAAATAGGGATAACTTTGAGACTTGAGGTAATTATTACAAAAGATAAAGAATGCATGAGTATGGAGTACAAACCATTTGTGCAATTGGATGTTTAGGGAAGACAACAACACAGGTTTTAGGAAGGAAGAGAACCAGGTGAAGTTGTCTATGAAATGTATTCAACCATCACAATTACAACCTTTAGGCGTGTAATTCCAAAAAAGGTATTTGTTCTAACTGAAAGGGTGAAAAGGAATTTTCTGTTGCAAATATTGTGGGATACTTCAGCAAGGGATGTTGGTTTAGTTGACAGGAGGCACAAGTATTTTGCAGAAACACCCATGAGGTTGTTTGCATCATAATCAAAAGATATGACACCATAAAGGTGTCCAAACACATCCTGCAAGTCAACTTTTAGTATCTATCGGTAGTCACATTCAAGAAAATCCTCATCACATTTATCATAATGCCAAATGTTTCCAACTTTTTTGGAATTTTTTCATGCATTGTATGCCATCAACAAAAAGAGGGCATGCAAGGAAATGAAATACATCCATATTAACATTAGTGATGGTTGCAACAACATAATACCAAATTGTCTTTTCAGAGGGCTCGAGAGTTTGTAGCTCATTGATGGTAATGCATTTATGCGGGGCATAATGAGAGGCACTGAATTTTCAACTCAAAGATGGTGAGGCTGAACAAAATCCATTGTCATGAAACCATGTTTGGAGAAGGACAGTTTCATTAATATTTGGGTTTAAAAAAGCAGTTGTGTTGGAGATAGTTCCAATAGTTTTCCCATTGAATTTCGTAACACGACCGCCTTTGATTGCTAAAACTGGAGGAGTATCTAAACCTTGAAGGTTAGCACGATGGGATCCTTCAACTTGGAAGTGTTCTCCCCAAAGTGTTATGTCAATGCTTTAGCCTGACATGTCTCAGAGTTCAACTATATGTCGTACAGTCTCTGAACCATCCATTTTTCATATAGTTGATGTAGGTGAAATAGAAACTACAAGTCTAAGAAGGTCAACCATGGAATTGACATGTATAGTTTGGATGTCCTGAATATATTTAAAGTGAAAGCAATGTAAAGGCATCAAGGGGTATTCATCTAAGCATGGTTGTATGGTTGAGGAGGAACCTAGGAAAATCTCGTGATGGATTTTCAAGTGATTGTATTTTGGATTGGATGCTTTGACTGTGCCATTTGAGACTATGTATACAATTTTAATTTGTATTTGGTCGTACATAGAAATTTCCAATTCATTGAATGCAGAGATATGTATTTCATCGTGTGAAGCAGTAATAAGGTCAAATCCAAACACTTTTCTAGGGCCTTGTTGATTGCTATATTCATGAATGTTTGTCTTGGCAATGAATCAACGTTGAATGCTCCAAGATTTGTTAGAAGAGGTAAGTGATGTGAATGGGATAGTTGATGTGATTAGGGAAGGGTTTGCATTTATCGAGGTAGGGTTTGCGAGTGAAGGGGTGTAGGGTTCAAGCAAGTTGGTGTGTGGAAGAGAGGAAATACTTTGAGAGGGAATTTCTGTAACTAAGTGGTAAGATGAAGGCTCTCCAATAATTGGTGCATCCACTGTGACAACCTCAAGTGCAAGCAATGTGATAGTCCTGGCAAAAATAAGTATGTTAGAGAGGATTGGGGAAAAACATTTGATGCATCAAGGGTGTAGAATCCATGAAGTGGCATAAAAAATGGAGGAAATGAATCATACATTAAATTATGTACAACATTGCATGTACATTGGGTGACTTTGATTATGGTTCCTTCTTTCAATTGGCCACATTATACACTATTATTATATATAATTGGAAGCAATGTCTCATGCTTGTGAAGGCCATCTGAGATAGAAATCCGGAAGCAAACGGTTAATGAGTTGAGTGAGTTCACTTGATTTAACGTGAGGACTTGTACCAGTGGCCAGAAGTTGACAACACCATAAAGCAAGAACAAAAAAAAATCTTCAGTTAGCATAGTCTCCATAAGGTTATCGTTGTTAATTCCCGTGGGGTGAAATAAGGCACGAAAAACAAAAAGAAAGTAAAATTGCAAATTATATATAGCTCATGAGGGCTAATTAGTTCACACATATAAGTGTTGTTGAGTTTTTTTTTTCAATCTTTAAGGTAAATAGAATTTGATTTATAATTAGTGGGACTAATTGAATATTTGTATACTCATAGAAGGAAGAACACAATAATGGAAAACGAATACGATGCGATGGCTAGACATTGACAATATATCTTGTATATATAAATATCTAAAACACATATGTATAGTATCCAGGATGTGTATGGATGCTTAGACATTGACAATAAATTACATTCAATTAAAATAAATTTGCATTATAGTATATGGAATCATCCTAGTAAAGAACATAAATGGAGGCAAAAGCAAGACGGGAAATAGATGTCTATATATAGTATAGATATGAAGATAGACAATGGTCATTGGCTTTGAAATCCACAAATAGAAAGGGAAGTTTATACATAGCAAGAAATAACTACAAATCATATGTGCAAATTAAAATTTGCATTGTGATGTATAATGTAGTTCCCCAAAAAAGTACTTTATAATGTCTTGGAAATTATTTAATTTTTTCCCAAATGACCCATCCATCAAAGGTATGGTCAACATAATGAAAACTTTGTTCTACAAACTTTATTTTCTAGTTGTGTAGTTGAAACCCGAGGGTCATTTTCTATCTTGAGATCTATAATACATAGACATAATAACTTATTGCATGAAAGGTTTGCTGCATGAAAGGTATGGCAAGGAAGAGAAGGCTTGTTGTAAGAGCTTAGATAGCTTTTACATGAAAAAACTTATTGTTAACTTTTCTTTAGAATAGTTAAAAAAACTTAAGATGGATATATGGTAATGATTTGTTTGTTGATAAGGTGAAATGTGACATAAACCATTATACAAATTATTGTTGCTTGTACTTAAACATGATGCCTATATTTGTACCTAGGAAACAAAGAAAGGAGGCAACGGTTTCACATTAAGGATTGTGCAAAGTTTTTTTATGCGGAGGCCTTCTAGTATTCGAGTTGTTTAATGTGGATTGTGTTTACGCTTATGGTTTGTGGGGTCTCTCAAGTAGCTTGTTTGTTCATAGCCATTTGGGTTGATGAAGAACACACCATCAATGTCCCTTCATCAACATCAACGCTCTCTCTAAATGTTCCATCAATCATATTGTTGTTCCATCAATGTAAGAAGGCTGGTCATTTCATTCAAACATGGGACCCATTCTTAATTGCGGCTTATCTTATGAGGATTTCAAAGATTTTCTTAGACATTTCGGTTCACTGGGTTTGTTGCAACGTCTTTGCTTTGATAATTGAATTTCCTTTCTCTAGGGGAGAATTGAGAAAGGAAATGCATATATATAAAGCATGTTAAATTACTAATGGTGCTCACCTAACGAATTTACACTATTATATTGCATTATAAAATTATGGAACCTATTCCAAAGTACAAAAATGTATGGAAAGGCAAGACAACAAAGATATGTCTATATATAATATAGATATGCAGATAGACAATGGTCATTGGTTTTGAAATCCACAAATAGAAAGGAAAGTTTATACATAGCAAGAAATAACTACAAATCATATGTGCAAATAAAAATTTGCATTGTGATGTATAATGTAGTTCCCGAAAAAAGTACTTTATAATGTCTTGAATTTTTTTCTTCCCCAAATGACCCATCCATCAAAGGTATGGTCAACAAAATGAAAACTTTGTTCTACAAACTTTCTTTTCTAGTTGTGGCTTTGAATCTCAAGGATCATTGTCTATCTTGAGATCTATAATAGATAGACATAGTAACCATTTTCCTGAAAGGTATGGTAGGGAAAAATAAGGCTTGTTGTAACATCGTAGATAGCTTATAGATGAAAAAACTTAAGATTGCTAAATTTCCATAATAATATTTAAATGATTTGTATAAGTTCAAGCATGCCTATATTTAGGTTGGCTATATGGTAATGATTTATTTGTTGCTAAGGTGGAATGTGAAATAAACCCTTAAACAGATTATTGTCAGTTGTACTTAAACATAGTGGCTATATTTGGAGTTGTGTAACAAGAAAACAAGGTGAAGGTTTCACCTCAAGGATTTTGGAAATGGTTCATGTGGAGGACTTTCTATTATTAGGGTTATTTCCAACTAGATTTTGTTTACGCTTAGGGTTTGTGGGGTCTCTATGGTAGCTTGTTTGTTTACTGCCATTAAGGTTGATGAAGAACACACAGCGGATGTCCCTTCATCGACATGAATGCTCTCCCTCAGTGCTCCATCAATGCATTGTTGATCTATCAATGCAAGAATGCTGTCTATTTCATTTAGACATGACCCTTGTTCTTAATTGCAACTTATCTTTTGAGGATTTCTGATCTTACATGCTTAAGTATTAAGCTATACTCTAGCAAAGCATGAAGCTTGGAAATAAGAATACTTGGACATTCTCCAAGCAAACCATGATAAGGGCAGTCAATGTTTTATTTCTGCCAAAGACATATAAGTTTCTTTTGAAGGAATGTCCTATTGGACAACTTGTTAATTGTAAGACATTTTTTTAAAATTGCATGTATTTTGTTGAGATAAAAGAAGGATGAAATAATTTGTGATGCGCTTAAAGGGTTTGATGTGAAAATGCCTTTTCATGAAATGCAAATTCGGTGAATTTCAGTCATACAAGCTTCACAAATGACAAGCCAGGAAATGCATGTTGGAAAAATGTTTTTCATGTTTTGGCCAGTGTTTTGAGTGTGGCCTTAAAAGGCCCATACTGCACATGTTTGGCTTGATAGGCTTATATGCATGGCAACTTGTTATGATGCATGTTTGCTGCTAAAGTTTTTTTTTGTGCATGTCTGGATTGATAGCCCCATCTTTCATGTTAGTGTCCTTTAATGAAGTGTTTTTCCTTCTTTGATTGCATAGATGGAACATTTGTATTTCTTTGCAATTTGGGCATACTTATTTCACTACAAATTATGACAATGATTATGTTAAGTGGGTTTTGATGCAGGGATTTTGCAACCTTCATTTGTTGCTTGAGGGGCAAGTGTCTTGCATGTTTTGGAAGGGTTTCTAGTAATTGGGTTTTAATGTAGCCATATTTGGTAAACTTAGTGTGGATTCCCTGTTTCCTGCCTCGCGGTCTGTCATGCATATGTCATTGATAGCCTTCAAGATTCAAAATTTGCAAACCAAGAAATGTTTTTTGGGAAGATGTCTTTGTTAGATTTTTATCATTCAAGTTAGCATTATGATATTAGGATCTTTAACTGAGAGAATAAAATGCACAACAATAAAACACAAGAGACAATGAACACAAAGATTTTCCTCGGGGAAACCATAAAGGAGAAAACCCCGCAATTTCCTGAGAGATAGAATCAACACCAAAAGCAAAACCCGAAAACATAAAGATGATCTCCTGAAAGCAGTAGTCTCTCTCTTGTCCTAGAAACTTCTCTCTCACTCATGCGCCCCAATGAGTGAGTGTGTGTGTGATAAATAGAGAGGCTCACTCTCTATTTATATTCTTTCGTTCACTTAATGTCCTCTCCAACATGTCGGCCTCACTTAGTAATTGCTTACAAGAGCCGACATCTCTAGGAGAGTCTAATAACCCTAGTACCCCACAACTTGTGGGGAATTTGCCCCTCTGAACAACAAGGAGGGTTAACCTTAACACAACGGTGGGGACTATTGCCCCGACTTACGATAAATCAACTAGGTTCGACTTCTCTAGGATAGTCTAATAACCCTAGGGCCCCACAACTGCGGGGACTTTAACCCTTGATCAATAAGAGGTTTACCCACAATGACTTGTTCACATTATAGAAACTCTCGATTGGAAGATCGGGGCATGACATGACTCAATTACATTACAAACACTTCCCAGAATAAAAATTGGGGTACAATACATAAGATATACAAGTGAATACATTCTGAAGTTACAATTACATCAACACTCCCTCTTAACTAGGAAGGTATTCTGTCGACACAATTTATTAGCACAAGTCTTCTTCTCTGTATCATCATCGAGTTCTCGTCATATTCAAGTCATCCTCATCTTCAGGTCATCTTTATCTTCAAGTCATCTTCATCTGGATCTGGATCATCACTTGATCTGGATCATCATCACTGGATCTGGATCATCTCTTCTGGATCAACATCACTGGATCTAGATCATCACTCGATCTGGATCATCATCACTGGATCTGGATCATCTCTTATGGATCAACATCACTGGATCTGGATCATCATCACTGGATCTGGATCATCACTCGATCTGGATCATCATTGTTGGATCATCATCATTGAATCTAGATCGTCACTGGATTTGGATCATCACTATTGGATCATCATCATTGGATATGGATCATCACTCGATCTAGATCATCATTGGGTCAACATCACTGGTGCTATCTCATGATTCTTCTTGTCACAGGAAGTTCTACAGAGCCAGCCCTTTTTCATGCTGGTTGTAGGCCTAGCTTCCATGTAGATCTTCTTCAGTGCTTATATCTGACCCTAAGTCAGAATGGTCAGCACTCACATTTGACCATGAGAGGAACACATCCAACACCATGTTAGAAAGGCATAGCACTTACATTCACCAGCATGATAGGACACAACTACTATCATCTGTGAAAAGGCACAACACTCACATCCACCAGCATGATAGGACACAACAGCTACTATCATCTGTGGAAAGGCACTGCACTTACATTTGACCTTGATTCGTTAGAAAGGAACAACACTTACATTCACCAGCATGATAGGACACAACTACTATGATCTGTGAAAAGGCATAGCACTCACATCCACCAGCCTGGTAGGACACACTTGCTACCATCTGTGGAAAGGCATTGCACTTACATCTGACCTTGACTCGTCAGAAAGGCTCTTAGTCCCAAACTGAGGGTTCCTGGTAACTGACCAAATGCCTCCATTCAGAGAATGGAAACAACCCTTATATTTGATCAAGTGGGAACATATCCCTCAATCACATCAGAATGGCCCTGCAGTTATACCTGATCATGTGAGACTACATCCCACAGTCATATCAGAATGGCCCTTAGTCCTAGATTGAGTATTCCTGGTAACTGACCAGGTACCTCCATTCAGAGAATGGCAATAGCCCTTATATCTGATCATGTAGGAACCAATCCTATAGTCACATCAGAATGGATCAGCACTCACATCTGACATGGAGGAACTAATCCTCTCACCATGACAGAATGGCTTAGCCCTTACATCTGACCATGGAAGGAACCAATCCTCTCACCATGTTAGAATGGGTCTAGTTCTCATCATTTCCCCTTGGAGGGAACCTCGATTTGGAGAACACCCAGCTTATCCCTGAAGTACTCAAAATTTGCTTTGGCCATTTCTAGCATAGAATCACGTTAGGGCTGATTACGTTCAAGGATAACCTACGAGCTTTGCCAAGATGGATTACATCCGAGGACAACCTATAGGTCTGTTTACATCTGAGCAACCTATGAGCTTCTCCAGGATTTACGCTCAGACAACCTGTCTCACCGACTATGCTAGAACTCCCTCTTTCAAGAGATCTTGATCAGGGTCACATACTGGAGCTTCACTGCTCCTCTCTCCCAAATAGCAAGTGACAACATCTTTTGTCTCAGTTGTACTTAGCGCCATGCAGGACTCCATCCTGCCAAACCAACAGATCACACTTGATCCCATACTGAAGTAGCACCTCGAAGTGCTCTTCCTATCAATGGCACTACTTGCCCAATATGAATCCTCATAACCCTCCGGGTTAATCTTCTGATTCACCTCATACTTGAGCCCATAATCAACTATACCCTTCAGGTACCTCACTGCATGCTTTGTAACCATCAGGTGAACATGCCTTAATGTGTTAATAGCAAATCAAATATATGGTCTTGTATTCATTAGGTACATCAAGGAATAAATCATCTGACGATACATCATGGTATCAACCGACTTTGATGAAGCAACACTCAATAGCTTCAGGTTCGATGCCATAGGTGTGGTCATGGCCTTGCAGTCCATCATCCTGAACCTCTTCAAGATCTCTACTGCATACTTCCCTTGTCCACACCTCCATGCCTAGAACGTAGTGCATCATCCCCAAGTTCTTTATCTCGAACTCGGTAGCAAGTATTCTTCTTACAAATTTAATGAGTTCCTCTTTTTTGTCAGGAACAAGTCATCGACATATAACAGGAGCATCATTGGTCTTCCGCCTTCAACCTTGAAGCAAAGGTTGGAATCCTCTTTACTCTCAGTAAATCCTAGAGTCATCAGTAACCTGTCCATCCTGTCTTACCATGTCAAACCTCAGGATATTTTGTAGTCACTCCCTCTGAAGCGGAGCATCATACTCCCTCTGTCTTCCATACTCTATGCACTGAAACATTCTGTACCGGAGTGACAAGTAGCTTCCTATGCTACTAATATTATATGTATCCATCTAGTGTATAGAATTTCATCTTCAACCTTGTAGAAAAGGTTAAGATCTTCATCAAGCTCATCATGTATGTTTTTCAACTCCCACTGGATGCAAATGTCTCTCTGTAGTCTATGCCTTCTTTTCGTGAGAAGCCTCATGCTACAAATCTTTCCTTGTATCCCACGATGTTTCCATCTACTGCATGATGGAACTACGAACTTCCCTTCATGTATCGATACTGCATCCTAGACATCATTCTTCTTGAACTGGTCTTTCCTTTCTTCTTGGTTACTTCTTAATAGCTGGAAGGTTATGCATCAATGATGTCACTGCATTCGTCATATTATTCTTCCTCTTGAACTGTCGTCACTTGTTCTTCGGAACAAGTCTCATCCTTCTTTGCTTGTAGGAGATTTTACGCGATCTTTCCTACAAGTCAAATGCATTAGTTGTATGGTTAGAAACATTTCATAAGGTATATTCATAATGAAAAATTCTTTTGTATCAAGATATATGATTATGCAACTATTTTAGCCAATAGAACATTCATCCATATCTCACGGAAACTTTCTAGATGCCTTCCATCTCTACCAGGACAACATTGAGATTGTGCACTAATCCAATATGTCAGCAAAGAGGTTTCATTCTAGATAAGCAACAATGGAGAGTTGTATAGCACCATGAGCTACTTACCCATCACATGCATATTAGTAGTATACTGTCATTAATGCAAACATTCTATCGTGCATAATACATCAACTGAATATAAACAAATGCATAATCAAAACAATATCATGAAATGACAATTGAATATTTATATTTATTTGTTTCATGGGTAGACTCCTTCTTGAGCCTTCAACTTCATCATCTTCTTCATTCATAATAGCATTGTTTCTTATCCAAATGCTAAGATGGATAATAGGTTCTTCAAGAGTTGAGTTCTTTGTATTCCTCATTGCTTGAGGGATCTTCTTTGGATGGTGAGAGCTTGATCTTCTGTTGCTCCCATCTTCTCTTCCCTTATTATGAGTCAAGCTTCTTCTTCTTCCCAGAGTCTGCTGAAAGTAATCACTTCCTTCTGGCACACATTCCTCGCATGAATGAATCCCATGATCCTGGGAGACCATTCAAGGTGGCTATCACCACTTATGCATTCTCCACTTCTTCTTCTTCTACTACAAGTTGTTCTTTGATTTGAGAAACCCTTGTAAAGTATGACTGCATGGTCTTTGCATTCTGGATCTTCACATTCTTCAACTGCTTTCTCAAAGTCATCTTTCGATTTATGTTCTTCCCTTCAAATATCTTGGTCAAGGAATCAAACATCTCTCTAGGCATCTTTAGGGAAGACACTTGTGGTATACGGTGATCTGTGATTGAATCAATGATATTCTTGGCCTTGACCAAGTTATTATTGTGTAAGGCTTTTAGCCTAATCTCCCTCTGGAATTGGAACCTCTCTACTTATGTAGGTGTCCAATTCATCTTCTTCAGAGAGATCATATACTTCCATGCTTGGAAGTTGTCAAATTCACCAGGATTTTCATCAAGCTGATGTGATAAATCACTTTGAAATGAGAACCTCAAATGAAAATAGCAAAATATTAGATCTTACCGATTTGAGGTGTCCGTCCTGGTTCCGGAGCTGGCTGATCTAGGGTTTGTCAGAGAAACCCTAATTTTAAAAACTTGGAATCTTTTAGATCTGATTGGATAGAAAGATATAACTCTTTAAGGTGAGCTGTCCAATGTACTCATTTTCTAAAAACAGTGGAGGGAAGCTCCCGGAACAGGAAGCCCTAATTTTCCAATTTCTTCTACAAAAATGCCTCATACTATTTCTATGGTATCTCCTATGGTATCTCTGAAATTACTGCTCCTCTATCTCTGAAACTTCATACTGAGGTAGCCTCACAAGTACTTGTTCCAACACCATAGGTTTCATCAATTGGGACTTATGATCATTTTCCCAAGGTGACTTGTTACAGGACCATTCAAAACAACGAAGTTGTATGGACTGCCATGTGTCACTGTTTCATCTTCTGGGTTTGAAAATTGGACCATAGAAATTATAGTCCATGCCCTTTCTATAACATCTTCAAAAATTTCATTTGGACCTTTGCAGCCCGAGATATAGCAATTCTCCCCAGGTGTCCTGTTTAGGGATGAATCCTGGAAGAGGTTGGAACCCTAACTTGGAAGGATCATATCTCCTAGGATATAGCAAATATGAGGCAGAATTTTGGACAAAGTGTAAATTGTGATTTTATCTTTGGCCTGTGAAAGTTTCACCTCTTGATCCTTCTCCAATCGTGAGATATAGTGAATGTACCAAAATTTATCAGTTTTAGTATTTTAGGGTTTTTCTAGCTCAAGGTCAAACTAGGGTTTGACTTTCTCAGAGTTTCACCCAACCAAAAATCTCGACCCAGGTCTCTAAACTTCGATTTTTATGAGGAGAGAAATCATATGCTGGGCTTACTAAAAAATTCCTCTTCTGTAGAAAGCCCTAATTTTTTGCACCGAAAACTGAAAATGCTCGGAATTGAATTCCGCTTCGACAGAAAGATATGCCCTTCAATGGAGAGTCAGTCTAGTATACTTTTGCTGATGGATTGTGGAGAGAGACCCAAAAAATAAGAAGCCCTAACTTCTGCAGTTGCACAATGTCTTCTTCTCAAGTTAGCTCTGATACCATGTTAGATTTTTATCATTCAAGCTAGCATTATGATCTTAGGATCTTTAACTAAGAGAATAACATGCATAGCAATAAAACACAAGAGACAATGAACACAAATATTTTCCTCATGGAAACCATAAAGGAGAAAACCCCGAAACTTCCCCAGAGATAGAATCAGCATCGAAAGCAAAACCCAAAAACATAAAGATGATCTCTCGACAGCAGTATTCTCTCTCTTGTCCCAACAACTTCTCTCTCACTCATGCGCCCCAATGAGTGAGTGCGTGTGTGATAAATAGAGAGGCTCACTCTCTATTTATATTCTTTCATTCACTTAATGTCCCCTCCAACATGTTGGCCTCACTTAATAATTACTTACTAGATCCGACATCTCTAGGAGAGTCTAATAACCCTAGTGCCCCACAACTTGTGGGGACTTTTCCCCTTTGACCAACAAGGAGGGTTAACCTTAACACAACGGTGGGGACTATTGCCCCGACTTACAATAACTCACCTAGTGTTGATTTCTCTAGGATAGTCTAATAACCCTAGGGCCCCACAACTATGGGGACTTTAACCCTTGATCAATAGGAGGGTTACCCACAATGACTTGACATGACTTGTTTACATTATAGAAACTCTCGATCGGAACATCGGGGCATGACATGAATCAATTACATTACAAACACTTCCCGGAATAAACATCGGGGTACAATACATGAGATATACAAGTGAATACATTCCAAAGTTACAATTACATCAACAATCTTGTGTGTTTTTACATGGTTATATGATATGTCCTTACTACGTATAACATATTTGGATGAAAGTTCTAAGGAATTATGGACTTGATTTCATAGCAGGGTGGGAAAGTGTGGAAATGTCGGATGCTACTCTTCAGAAAGGCAATAAGTATTTAGAAGGTACAAATTTGTAAATGAGAAAATTCATTCAGAAGAAAGAAGCTGCTCCAAATAATCCCAATAAAGGTCCAAAAAAGATTGCAACAACAATTGAAGAGTCAACAACAACTATAGGAAAAACATATATTCCATAAAGCTATGCATGTTGGAATGGTAAGATGAATATGGTTTTACTGTTTGTTGATTTACGGTCCATCCTGCATGCGTCTAAATCAATAGCTCGAGGAATGACTTTTGGACAAATGTTTTAAGTGTTTTGGTTAGAGTTTTGTTAATTGGGTTTTGATGTAGCCTTATTTGGATATATAAGAAAAATACGATAAGGGCGACCACTCTTTTGCTCATCATCAAGATATACCAGATGCTTTGAAGCAAAGTCCTATTGGACAACTTATTGAGTTTAAGATACTTCTTACACATTGCATTCCTCATTTGAGGTTAAAAAATGATGACATACTTGGCTGCAATAATTGAGACGAAGTCTCTAATATTCCTTAGAAGTTTGGAAACTGTCCTAGGGACAAATGGCTAATGTTGACTGACATGTGTTTTGTTAACTAGATTTTAATGCAACCTTATTTGGTAACCTGAGAGGTAAACTAAGAATGCTTGAAGGGAAGTTCTATACTTCTTATTGAGGTTAAACAAGGATGAAAAACTTGGATGAAAAAATTGAGATCAAGTCTCTAAGATTCTTTGACTATATGGAGAGTGGCACTTGGGCAGATGTCTCTTGTTTATTTGGCAGTTGTTTTGTTAACCGAGTTTTGATAAACCTTATTTAGTAAAGCGAGTGTGGCTTCCCCATTAGACCCAAAAAAGAATTGCTGCTAATTTCATCAGTCAAAACATGGCAAGCATGCTGATATTTAGGACTTGAAGTAAAACAAAAATTGACTTCTTAAGAAAGTAGGTAGCTCTTGAAGTTTTTTTTTTTTTTAATATAGTAGATACAATATGAACAATTTGCAACATGCATGCAAATTGGGAGATTTGTTTGTTAGATTTGTTTTGATGCATCATTACTTTGTGATATCAATGTGACTTTCCTATTTGCCTAAAAACATCTTTCATGTTGTTTTAGTGAGCAAAAACATGGCAACCTAGGTGATTTTTTATTTTATAGGTTTAAAGGCCCATCTTGCACACAACTAGATTGAAAATCCAACAAATGGATTTTATGGTAGACATCTTCTATGTTTTGACATGGTTATATGATATGTCCTCACTACATAGAACATATTTGGAAGAAAGTTATAAAGAAGAATGGACTTGAAATCAGAGGAACATCGTTCCTAATCGTTCCATCAAATTGCATTTGGACACGTGTCTTGGTGATTGGTGAATGGTGGTTGGACAAGTGTCTTGTGTGTTTGGTGTTTTCTTAACTCTGGGTAAATAACTAGGATTATTACCTTCATTTACTGCTTGAAGGTTTGTCTTGCGCGTGTTTGGGCAGTTAGACAGGTGTATTGTGTGTTTTGACAGGGGTTTTGTTAACTAGATTTCGATGCCTACTTATTACCTCTGTTTGCTGCTTAAGAGTCCGTCATGCACATGTTTGGGTAGTTGGATAGGTGTGTCGTGTGGTTTGATAGGGGTTTCTGCTAATTTCATTAGTCAAAACATGACAAGCATGCTGATATTTAGGACTTGAAGTCAATGAATCGTTGACTTCCTAAGCAAGTAGCTAGGACTTGAAGAGTTAAATTTTGTTTTATATAACACATGCAATATGAACAATTTGCAATGTAAATGCAAATTGGGAGATTTGTTTGTTAGATTGGTTTTGGGGAAACATTACTTTGTGATCTCGGTGTGGCTTTCCTATTTTCCCAAAAACAATCTACTGCTAATTTCATTAGTCAACACATGGCAATCATGTTGATATTTATGCATACATAAAGCTAGATTGACAGTGAGGTATGCACAAAGCTAGATTGACAACCCTATCTCATATCAACTTGTTTGGTGCAAAATTGCTGCAATTCTATGATTGAGAAATGGCTTGCGTGGGTGGAGCACGTTTTGGATGTAGAAGCAACTTTTGTAGACCGGGTGTTTGCTAATGAAAATGACCATTGATGACAAGGTGATAGATTTTTTTTTTAAGTGCAATAATTCTTACAAATATGTTACTAATTTCATTAGTCAAAACATGACAAGCATGTTGAAATTTAATTTTAAAGTTTTCCATAGTCATTAATGCAGAACTATGGATTGACAGCCCCATCTCATATCAACTTGTTTTGATGCACGACTAATGCAATTTTATAATTGAGAAAATGGGTTGCATGGATGGAGGATGTTTTGGATACATGAGTAAGTTTTGCAGACTGTGTGTTTGCTAATGAAAATGAACAATGCAGGCAATGTGATCAAACACAATTTTAAGTGCAATAATGTTTAGGGAGACCTTGAAGAAGGGATGTATGATATTCGGGAATCATAGGATGAGTACAGATTGTCGTTTCTTGTAGGGGGGTATATAAAGATCTAATATGTAAATTCATGGATTTCCTAACAATATTAATCTGTCCGATATGTCCTAATTATGCAAAACATGTTTGGAATGAAGTTATGAAGGATAGATTAGCAGTCAAAACAGAGCGCCCAAATGTGCATCTGCCCAAGCTAACTCTTAAGCGAGCAAATACATATTTAGAAGGTACAATTGTTTAAATGATAAAGTGTATTCAGAATCAGACATCTGCTCTAAAGAAAGCAATAAAAGCTCCAACAAAAATTGCAACAACAATTGAAGAGATTAATCCAATTATAGGATTAATCTATATTCCAGAAAATTAGAGTTGCCCCCGGTAGACTAAAACCCAAATTCAAGAACTACCCATACACATTCCAAGACAACATTTATAAACAATTTGCAAAATGAAACCCTCAATTTGACAGTAAACATATAGTAATTCACACCAACAATCATTCCATTGTCAAATGTATGTAAGATAATGTATATTTGTTTTAAAATAATTACAAAAATTGTATAAATCACAGCTAGCCATCGAAATAACAAGCAAATGTTTTGCTAGCACAAGGAATGTCATAAACAATTAACCGGGGTGAAGCAATACTTGCGAATTTGACCGAGTGCCAAAAACTATGTTTCAAAACCTTTGGTGTAAACAAAGACCGACAAAAGAAATACAAGCAAATCAAATACAAAAAATAGCAAATATTGGTTACTTGAGGATTTGTATAAATGCTTCAAAGCAAAGGCGGTGCAGCAGCAAACCCGGTGAATCAAAGATTCTGACAAGATCTTCCAAATCCTCATAAGATAAGCTGCAATTAAGAAAGAGGCCCATGTCTGAATAAAAAGACCACCTTCTTGCATTGATGGAGCATTGAGCGAGAGCATTGATGTCGATGAAGGGACATTGGCGGTGTGTTCTTCATCGACCTGAGTAATGGTGAAAAACAAGCTACCAGAGTGACCCCACAAACCTTGAGTGTAAAAACTTCGCAAAACCTTAGGTGTGAAACCTTCGTAAAACCCTCGGTGTGAAAACTTCAAAATGGGTATACCCAATTTACAAAGAAACGAGTATGCCCAATTTGTAGATAAATACAAACGTTCCATCGATGCAATCAAAGAAGGAAGAACACTAACAAGAAAAATAAGGCTGTCAATCCAGGCGTGTGCTAAACAAACAAAATTGACCTCCAAACATGCATGAAAACAATCTATCAGAAGATAAGGTTATCAATCAAGTCGTGCGAAGACTGACCGTTTAGGGCCACATTCAAAACACCAGTCAAAACACGTGATGCACCTGTCCAAAATCCATTCCCCTTTCTGTCAATCTTGAATCCTGAAGGCTATCAGTCCAACAGTGTGTAGGACGAACCGTGGAGCAACAAACGACAAAACCACACTCAGTTTATTAAGTATGGATGCATCAAAATCCATCTAACAAAACCCCTGTCAAAACACGCTAGACATGTTTCCAACTGCTCAAACATGCGTAGTTTCCACCCTCAAGAAACAAACAGAGGTAATAAGCAAGCACCAAAACCCAATTAATAGAACCCCTATCAAAACACCCAATACACATGTCCAACTGACCGAACATGCACAAGATGGACCCTCAAGCAACAAATAGAGGTAATAAGCAGGCATTGGAACCCAGTTAATAGAACCCCTGTCCAAACAAGCAATACAACTGTCCAACTGAATGAACACGTGCATGACATACCCTCAAGCAACAAACAAAGGTAATAAGCGGGCATCGAAATGTAGTTAGAAGAACCCTTGTCAAAACACGCAATACACCAGTCCAACTGTCTGAATATGCGCAAGACGTACCTACGAGACACCTGTTCAACCTCCATTCGCCAATCACCAAGACACGTGTTAGAGCATAACTTGACGGAGCGACAAGGAATCTGGAGACTACCGTCTCCATTGTTTAATGCGTTCGACATCAAAATAGAAAAAACCAAATTTATATATGATATTCACATAGAAATATTGCAACAATGTAAATATAAATATATTATCAATAATCAAAAGTGTATTTTTACATATTCATATATGCATAAGTTATGAGTTTTGAGTTCTACAGAGTTAGAGAAAGGACATGAATAATGTATTAGCATCCAAATGGGTTAAAAAGTATAAATCTAAATACAAAGTGATATATATATATATATATATATATATA
>LPNX010776984.1:79819-151852 GCA_001517045.1 Pseudotsuga menziesii
ATAGCTCCTTTTGGAAAAGACATTAAATTCTTTTGTAAATTCCAAAAAATCACATAAGACATATAGATCATTTACAATGCTTTTGAAGATACGCTGCCATGTTCATTGGAAAACTTTATCAACCCGTTCCAAAATCGAAAAAGGTATGTAGACTGTTTGGAGGACAGTCCTATTGTGCATAAAAAATAAATCCTGTTTAAGATGAGAAAATATGATGAAGTTTTTGTATAGCTGTAAATTAAAGACAAAAAGTTAGAATGTCGATCATACTATGAAGGGTCTGTGGTAGAATTCTTGTATACTTCTCTCTTTGTGTTCCCTTATCTTCCAAAGCCCCGGGACCATCTACAACCCCTCCTTCGAGGCGTTGTCTGCCTCTTTGTTGTTATCCCTATAAACATGCCGGCAAGAGAAGGAAACAAAAGTGTTTAGAACCTCTTTAATTGACAATAAGATACTAACAAGTCTTAGATTTTTGCATTGTTGTGTTCCTTTTGTCCAATTAATAATCATTCATTGAGTCTCCCAATATATTTAGATTTCTACACCCTTTCTCTGCTGCAAATACAAGGAGGAGTTTGAGGCTCATGAGTTCGGAAAAATTGTTATTGGCTTCCCCTAATCCCACTACTAGTTCGAAGAAATGGGTCTCAGAAAGGTATAATAATGCCCCACCACCACAAGAATTATTTTGTGCTGCTCCGTCAAAATAACCCAGGGCACCATTGTGTCCAGTTCCACTTCGAGAGCCTCCCTCTGTCTAGTAGTTTTGATATATTTGGGAAAGGAATAAAGAAAGCCATAAGAGAGTCTTGTTGTAACTTCAGGAGTACATGATCTATCAGCAGAAAATAGGTTGTTTCTCGCTAGCCAAACACCCCATATTACTAACAGGGGCAAAGCTACCAAAATTTCCTAAGCAATCACTGCCCTCCAGTTCTCCCAAGCTTGAAAATTTGTAGGGACCACCAAGTTACATGGAAATCCTAGTGAATTCAAGCATTTTGTCCAAACTTCTTTGATAAAGGAACGATGCAAAAAAAATTGTGAGACTGACTCACCATTTAACTTGCAAAGAATACACAAACCAGGCCCTTGAATGAATCTTTTCTGTAAATTGTCCCAATTTGGAGCCTTGTTCTCTAGCACACACCACATAAAGAGCCTAGTTTTTGGTGGACATTTGATTTTCCACAGTTTCTTCCACCACTAGACTGGATCCCTTAGTAGACCATATGCACTAAGTTTTAAGTAACCAACCTTTGGAGTGTAGATGCCAAGCGGGTCAATGTCCCAAATAAGTTCATCCTCCCTATCCCTTAACTGAATTAGTGCTATGTTCAATTCTCCTATGTAACGAGCCAACTCCCTTTCATCAAGTTCAAATAAACCATAAGAAGAAGCCAACCTCCATGACTGAAACCATAAATTCTCCTGAACAGGTGCTGCTAGTTGGAAGAGATAAGATATGCATATCTATCTCAGAGCCTCCATTGTGTGGTTAGGAAGTTTGTGTTGCTGCATACATCCAACCCATGAATCCTCACCAACCCTTAATTTTTTCCACCCCCCACATTCCATGTGAGGTTGGATTTAAGGACATTGAAAGATTGCACCACAGCTTTCCAAATCACAAGACCTCTCGAATGGGATTTCCAGGGATTCCTTATCCAATCTTCAATCGAATCAGGGGCTAAGTACTCCTGTATAATCACTTGGGTCCAAAGTCTTTCTGATTTTAAAATTTTCCATCCCCCCTTTGCTGCTATTGACTTCGCAAACAATAAAATATTTTTAAGACCCCAACCCCCCAGTCCTTTAGGTACCGCAATCTTCTCCCAATGCACCCAAAGGGTCACCTGGTTTTCCTGCTTTCCACTCCAAAGAAACCTAGAACAAATTCTTCTTGCCTCTTCCAAAATACCTTTAGGGATCGAAGCAAGTGACATCCAATAAATAAGTATAGATTCCAATACTTCTTTCACTAAAACCAGTCTTCCTGCTCTAGAGAGCCATTTATGGATCCGCAGCTTCAATTATTTTTCCAGCTTATTGAGAAGCCATTTCCAGTCTTGTTTATGATAGTCATTAGGTTTTAAACAAAACCCTAGATATTTCAGACCCACATCAGTTCCTGCCAAATTGAAGGGAAAAACCTTGCTGAGTTTGTGTATCTCTTCAGCCTTCAACAAGTGGGTAGACAGAGATGATTTCCTAGCATTTATCTCCATCCCTATGGATTTTGATAAAACGTCTAGTATTTCTCGAAGAGTATTAGTGTCCCTCACTGTTCATGTGTAGAAAATTAGGACATGATCCATAAACACGATATGAGTTTAATGTAAATTCTGGGAAATTTGTATGCCCTTCAATGAACCATGGATTTTTGCTTCCTTTAAAGTCCTACTCAATCCTTTAGCCACCATCAACAAGAGTAAAGGGGATAACAAACATCCCTGTCAAAGGCCTCTCTTAGCATGGAAGAAAGGTGAAGCAACCCCATTGATTAGAACAGAAAAAGAGACTGTAGTAATACAACTCATGATCCATCTGATAAAACCAATGCCAAAGACAAGATGAGTCAGAAGGATACGAATACATAACCAACTGACCTTATCATAAGCTTTATACAAGTCAATTTTAAGGATAACCCCTTTGAGTTTTTTTGTTTTTATATCGTGCAACCCCTCTTATGCCACCCCAATGGATTCGTGGATCTGTCTCCCCTCTAGGAAAGCAAATTTCTCTTCAGTGATATGCTTTGATAGAATATCCTTGAATTTCCTTGCTATAACCTTGGAGATCACCTTGTGGATATAGTTGCAGAGAGAGATGGGTCTAAAATCATTCAGAGAGGAAGGATTGTCGACTTTGGGAATTAAAGCGATAAAGGTTGAGTTGAAGCTGGCATGGATTCTTCCCAAAAGTCTAGCGTCTTCAACTACTTTCAATAAGTATCCACCCAGGAGATCATACAGACCCAGAAATAATTCTATCATCGACCCATCTGATCCTGAGATTTTATCCTTCTAGAAACTATGAAGAGCTTCCTTTAGCTCTTCCTCAGTAACTTCCTTCATAAGTGAACAATTGTCTTCCTCCTCAACATACCTTGGGAGCAATTGATATACTATGATGACTTCAACAATAGAAGCCTAATTTGGAGCTTTGAAGAGGTTCTTGAAATGAGCAATCGCAATTCTGGTCTTTTCATCAAAAGAGGATTGTGCTCCACCTTGCTCATCCAAGCTCCAAATAGTATTTGTAGCTTTCCTCCCTCTTGCATAAGTATGAAAGAATTTTGTATTTTCATCTCCACATTCCAGCTAGGCAACTCTACTCTTCAATCTCCAGGTCTCCTCCCTTTCTAACAACAAGATGTTCCTCCTCCCTTCAAGCATGATTAAGGTCTCCTTGGTCTCCTGGTTCAAAATACCCCCCCCCATCCCCCTCCATAATCCTTAAGATATCCTCCTCTATTTGTTTCAGTTCTTTGTCCTCCCAGAGTCTTTTTACCATAGACCAATCTTTGATAGCTTCCTTTAATCTTTTGATATTTGCTGCAAATTGAAAAACTGCTGATCTTGTGCTTCCAGGATTAAAAGGGATCCATCTACTAGAAATCAACAATAAAAAAGGACTCATCATATAACCAAGTCTTGTTGAAATTTAATGGACTTGGAGGTTTTGAAGGTCCATTCTTTAGTTATGAGAAAGATAACAAAATGATCTGAATGTCCTTCGCTTCCGACCCACTGCCTAAGTTGTTGAAGCCTATTTACCACTTGTTCAACAACCATAAATATGTCCAACCCCTTTGCAACTCGCCCTTCTCCACACTTGTTGTTTTTCCAAGTGGGCTTGAGTTTGATAGGTTCAATGTCTAACAAATTCCTCTCAATTAGTTTTTGAGTGAAAAAATATGTCAACAAATCAGCATGGGCATGAGGCCCCCAAACTCATCCTGACCCAACAAAAAGTTTGAATCTCCCCCTAAGATCACCAAATCTCCCCTTAGGAGTGGATTGTTAAATAGGCCCTCCTAGAAGGGAATCTTATTTAGATACAGACCATAGATATTAAAAACAATAAAGGAATTCTAAAGATCCAGTTCCAGAAAGTTTAGGACAAGCACCGATTCCATACCCCACGGATTCAAAGCCTTGACAGTTCTCTCATTCTAGCCAATTTCCAATCTCACAGAACGACCTATAACATCCAAAGTCTCAAAAGTCCATCCTAGAAAGCAGCTTTCCAGAACCAATTCTCATACACCTAAAGTTTCTCGTAACATTAATATATTAGGGTGTTCCAAACCTACCACCCTTTTGAGTGTTGATCTTTTATGGGGACCAACCAAACACTGACAGTTGAAGGACATTAGTTTCATCTATGACCCTTCTTCTGGGCACACACCGCTCTAAGCGCCCTCTAAATTGATTGTTGTTTCCCTTCCAAGAGATCCTTTTTGGCTTTGGATTGGGCCTTAACGATAAAGGTTTTTCTTCATCTCCCCTTAGAAACTAGGTTTGAATCTTAGCCTAAGCTCCTAAAGGCCACCTTGGAGCAGGACCTGAGGAAATAACCTGAATCTAACGAATTAGGGGGGGAAGGTGGAGACATAGCCTCACCAATGGAGGGGTCAGATTCAATAGACCAAGTATACTCCTCCAAAGTAACATTAGAGAAAGGTAGTGAGGCCGGATTCAGTCAAGAAGAAATGTTCAAAATTTTTAAACCCTCCACCCAATCCAATCCAGATAGTGTAACATTACTTCCTAACAAATTTAAGGAAGGGGAAAGAGAAAAGAAGAAGTACTAGGGAAGGGAAACCCCTTCGAGAGCTAGATCTAGGCGGTTCTTTACACCTCCACCACGGGTAGGGGTACCATTGTCTCCTCATCTTGGCTGCTTTCCTCCACCTCACAATTAGCAGGGTCTAATGGCAGCGATGGCTGGGAAGCAAATGGTCCAAAAAAATCCTCTGTCCTCCCACCCTCCCTAGCACCCATCTGAGGCCGAGGCCCATTAAGAGTTTGAACGGACAATTTACAGTCTGAGCCCGGGTGTCCATAAGCATGGAACCGCCTGCAACGAAACATAACATTTTCGTAATGCAATGTATCCTTGATAACAAAAGGCCCACAACTCATGTTCATATCTTTCGCAAGCCCTTCCCTCACATTTATAATGAACAAAATTCTTGCAACATTATGTTGTTTTGTCTCCAAAAAGGAGAGACCTGCTTCCAAAAAATTCCCAAGATGTTCCTAATATTTTTGAGATGTTCATCTATCTAGTAGTGTAACGGAAGCCCTCGGATTTGCACCCAAAGAGGCACTATATCAACACGTTCCCTGCAGGCATCAAAATGGGGGTGCCATGGTTTAAAGAGCATAGGCGTATAGTACAGCATCCAATTGCAAGATATAACCCACTGGAGATGTTCTGA
This sequence comes from Pseudotsuga menziesii, assembly GCA_001517045.1. Classification (NCBI taxonomy): domain Eukaryota; kingdom Viridiplantae; phylum Streptophyta; class Pinopsida; order Pinales; family Pinaceae; genus Pseudotsuga; species Pseudotsuga menziesii. The sequence goes on from LPNX010776984.1 coordinate 85,272, forward strand.
TTGCGAGAAATTGAATGCGAACCATCCTCTAGTAAGGGCCACAACTACTGGTACAAAATCCAGGGGTTCCAACTAGCTATCCTCCGTCCATTGTGCCACGGTCTGTAATGAGAAGGCCCTTCCAAATACTTGCCATACCAAAGTCCTATCAGCCATTTGTGAGACTTGGTGCCAATCGATATCCTCACCCAATTCGTAGTTCTATCCAACCTTCTTAGATTTGATCCAGTTTTTACGATTCCTCTTGCGCCCACCCCTGCCTCCAGACATGCCTTCAGCCTCACTGCGGGAGCTTGAGCCGACTAACCCTTCTCCTCCTAGACTAGGGAAACCTCTTTGTTCAAGCGAACCTAAGAAGTGGGAAAGGGATCCTTTCTCCTCCTGTAGAGACCCGTCGTTAGAGAACCTAAAGGGATTCGAACCACCTCTCAAATTCACAGTTCCAGGTCCATAACCCACACCTTCCACCGCCCTACCTAAAATGTTTTGTAGTCTTGTGTCTCGAACCCTCGACGACAAAGAAGTGAAAACCATGTCCTTCCTCCACTGGTGACTGTGCAAACCACCTCCGACATCCCCTTCTCCAACATTCGACACAAAGCCCTCAGAAAGCTAAAAGGGCAAAGGAGATGCTAGCAAAAAATCGAAAGGTGAGAAACCCTCCTCACGGTGAACAGGTGGAAGAACCACCGCATAGAAATCTTCAACTGAAGGAGGAGGTGGAGCCTCCACCTCAGTAAACCCTCTTCCACTTGTCACAACCCATATGTCTTCATCATGCAAATGGTCACTGGAATAATCAGTCTGATCAATGCCCTCCATCCTGTCAGTGAAAGGTTAAAAAAAAGTGGTAAAACCTGGAAGTTTATTTGCAGTAAAAACCATCGTCATAGCTTGGAACCAACACCAAAGCCGTGAACGAGCTCTTTTGTCCAACCCCTCACCAGCTAGAACGCTGACCGTCCTACCGTTAGCGTGTCATACGACCGCGTCATTCCAATACAACCCTACCCTCCAAACTCCATGAAACCCTACACCATGAAACCGTTCCAGTGTGCATCCCTTTAGCAATGTCGGGCCAATTCTTCCTATCCAGGCGTGCGCTAAAGAAATGAAATTGACCACTAAACGTGCATGAAAATAATTTGTCAAGAGATAAGGCTATCAATCTAGTCATGCGCAAATCGAACGTTAAGGGCCACACTTAAAACACCAGTCAAAACCCGCAATGCACCTGTCCAAAATCTATTCCCCTTGCTGTCAATCCTGAATCTTGAAGGCTATCAGTCCGACCGTGTGTAGGATGAACTGTGAAGCAACAAATAGAGAAACCACACTTAGTTTACCAAATATGGCTGCATCAAAATGCAGCTAATAAAACCCCTGTCAAAACACGCTAGACACCTTTCCAACTTCCTGAACACACGCAGTTTCCACCCTCAAGCAACAAACAGAGGTAATAAGTAGGCATCGAAATCCAATTAACATAACCCTTGTCAAAACACCCAATACACCTGTCAAACTGACCGAACACGCGCAGAACGGACCCTCAAGCAACAAATAGAGATAATAAGCAGGCATTGAAACCTAGTTAACAGAACCCCTATCAAAACATGCAATACAACTGTCCAATTGATTGAAAACGTGCATGATGGACTCTCAAGCATCAAACAGAGGTAATAAGAAGACATCGAAACGTAGTTAGAAGAAACTCTGTCAAAATACGCAATACACCAGTCCAACTATCTGAACACGTGCAAGATGTGCCTGTTAGACACTCGTTCAATTGCCATTCGCCAATCGCAAAGACACGTGTCATAGTGTAACTTGATGGAGTGACGATGAATCTGGAGACTACCGTTTCCATTGTTTAATGCATTTGACGTAAAAATAGAAAAACCAAATTTATATATGATATTCACATATAAATATTGCAACAATGCAAATATAAATATATTAACAATAATCAATAGTGTATTTTTACATATTCATATATGCATAAGTTATGAGTTTTGAGTTGTACAGAGTTGGAGAAAGGGCATGAATAATGTATTAGCATCCAAATGGGTTAAAAACTATAAATCTAAATACAAAGTCAAATAGAAATATTTTTATTTATTAAAGAGAAATATTTTATTTTTTCAATAAGAAAAAAACTGTAACTTGTTATTCATAAAAAAAAAAATCAAATTTACGTCCAAAATTTCCTACTATTATGTTTAGCGATACTGCCAACATAGCAATACACAAAATCAAATCAAGAAGCTTATCTAAAAGTTGACAGATGACATATCTGTTCACCCCAAGCTGGGCTTACATACTTTGAACTAGGCAAAGATTTTATATATACACCTAATATAGAGAGATAAAACTAGAAAAGCCAAATTTATATATGATATTCATGTAGAAATATTGTAACAGTGCAAATATAAATATATTAACAATAATAAAAAGTGTATTTTTACATATCCAGTTATGTATAAGTTATGAGTTTGAGTTCTACAAAATTAGAGAAGGGACATGGATAATGCATTAGCATCAAAATGGCTTTTTTTTCCTAGGAAAAAAGTCGCAATTTATTTATAGTATGGAGAGAGTGCTCAACCACATGATACAAATTTTAGGATAAAACTTGTGATCATCAGACGGAGAGAGTGCTCAACCACATGATATATGTTTGAAGAGGTACATTCAACCTAGGTATGGTCTTGGATCAAGCTCAATGAGATTGTCATTTTCCATTTCCTAAAGTTTCCATATACCTTCTCCCAAATTGTAATCCATCCTTGGACAATTAATTTGCCAACACATTTCTCTTTATATAGACATGATGAAAAGTTATCACCTGAAACAAACTAGCAATGTGGATCAATTTCTCGTAAATAGGAATCAGTGGTATATTTTTGGGTGGTGTCTTCAATCTCATCTAGTCAATGACTAATTTTGAGTCCCCCAAAAATTGTATCCTTTGTACCCCCTTTGTAGAGGCAAGCATTAATAAGAGTTTTAAGGCAAGCATCTCGACTCTATTATTTGAACTTAGACCAATACCAATTGTATACTTCATCCAATATGCTTTAGAAATGTATAAAATGCCTCCATCCCCTCCCATTACAATGGTGCCTTGGGAGGCACCATAGAAAAGGACCAACTACATGTTTTGTCAATGGTTTCCTCAACAATTCTTCCTACCTTTGGTGGACCATCTTCTTGTGGGAAATGAGAAAATTAGATGGTTTATCCTTTGAGGCAGAAACAAAAGGAGCAATGTTGATCTCTTCAAAAATAGCTTTATTTTTTGCTAACCTTCCCCCCAAAATAAAGATGACAAGCAATGGAAGATAGTTTTTATATGCCTCATTACTTACCCATTCCTGTATGGCCCCTTCCAAGTCCTGGCCAACCTAAGTGAAATGTGTATTCTTTACCATATAAGCAAATTCCCACAACTTGACAATATATGGGCAAGTGATGAACATGTGACCTATATTCTCATTGTGTTCTATTCACATAGGACATCTACTTGGTCCCACCCAAAATCTTCTCACCATGGAGTCCCAAAAGAGATATCCAAAGAAAAAGTTTTGTTTTTAATGGAAACTTGAAATTCCAAATCACAGTAGTCCACGATGGAGAAAATACTCATAAAACTGAATTGAACTACTAAGGATACTGAAGAAATACTCTTGCAGAAACGTCATTTTTCCATGTTCCTTAGGTTCTTCAACCATTGATGATATCAAAACGAATTATGTAGGATCTTTCGATAAATAAAGTGCATTGGATTTTGCATCTTCCATGAAGCATTTTTATTAGAAGGATTTCTCTCACTCCCCATAATCCCTGGATGTTATAGGCACTATGCTTCCATTGGTATAATATGTACCAAATGTAATAAAATGTTGAGCCATGGTTATTGAAGGACCTAAAATATACAAGGACCTTGATCTTTTAAGTTAATAACCTACAAGTTAGGAAAATTGCATTACAAAGTCGAGCATTTCTGTAGAGGTGTTGGGAAAATTTATCAATGAAAAGTATTGATGACTTAGGCCATATTCTCCTGAATGAAGACAAATTAAAACAAGGGGAAGAGAGAACATGGACATCTTAGAGATGACATAGGTTATAAACTTGATAGTCCATTCAAGTGCCAAATTAGTTATTACTTGTAGAAAAATGACTCAGAGGAGGTTGAGAAAGCAAAACATGAGGAAAGTCCATAAAAAAAATATAGAGGGAATATAAAAAAGGTGAGGTAGTAAACCCATGAAAATTCTCCTTGTCAATATTCGACTCCATATCCTTGTTGTAAGGAAAAATATCCTATGATTGGGGTGAGGTCATCAACATACTAATTTAAATAAAATAGACATCCAAAGTCATGCAAACATCAAGATACGGTTTGGATATAATGAAAGTAGGACTTGGAAATCAAAATTGTGTACCTTGCTTATGTAGGTTGGTCCAAGATTTTAGTAATCCTTCAATTTCAGATTTCAAACCTTCAACTCCTTCACTTGAATACTTGCAAAATAGAAACAATACCTTCCTCAAAATATTATGGCTATAGTAAAATAACTATGAATTGAGACAAAGATATAAGGCTGCATTTAACCATACATTTCACCTATAATTTGATGTGTTTACTTTTTAAGGAATGCTTCAGAATTGCATATGTAATAGCAAGCATGAACAATTTTCTTAACAACAGTTAAAGGTGCAAATGATGGCAAACAAATCGTAGTAAAGCTCATATTCAAAGCAACAATATGAGAGTAAAATATCTTAGGTGTCTAACAATTCTGCCAATAAAAACAAAAGATGAAAAGATGCAAATTTGCATTGATACATCATCCCTCTTGATGTCCTTTGTATTGTGTTTGAGCTTTGGGGGAACATAAAAGCATGATATCATATGAGATAAGATAATTTAGTAATGTCTGGGAATGAACAAAGAATTGGTTGTTGTGGATAGAAAATATAGTCATTAGACACCTCAAAGTGGGAGTGTCAATATCACTCCTAAAGGCTAATCAAAGATACAAATCAAGAGAAAAAGAGAAATACATGTGAAATGGCAAACTGGAAGCTAAACTACTAAACCTTAGAAAGAAAAGAGACAATAATCAGTATCAAAGATAGAAGTATAAGAAGAGGAGGGAGGTTAGGCATCCTTGTCATCATCAATTGTTGTGATGGAGCCCATGCAAATCCGAATAATATCATCTAACAAATCCTCATGCTGAGAGACCCTGGCTAGGAGAAATTGGAAGGTAAAAAATAGTATCATGCCAAAAACCCCCTAACATCTAAGGATGAATGGAATAAACTAGTGATGGGTGCCTAACCACTTGATTTAGGTGGGGGTGGGGGGGGGGGAACATTATGTGAGGAATGGGCACAACCTTGTAACCGTGTGGAATTCATGCATCTAGTAACCATAGAAAATTATTTGTATTTGCTCGCATAGCTTATGTCCTCTGCATCCATGTCAAGGAATATTGCACGATGCTTAACACCTACAATAATTAAGGAATGCAAAATAAGGAAGTAATGGGCCCATTGCAAGGTTTGGAGTAGTCTCAAAATATCTCTAATTTGTGAATGATCACTTCCTGTATGTATAAGGTTAAACACCCATGAACAAGATAATGAAAGAAGATGGAAACATAACCTCCAAAAATCATGGAACAAGTAGTGGTATATCCTCCTCAGATATCATAAAAAAAAACATGAAATCTAAATATTGAGCCATCTCTAGGAAATGGTATAACTAGAGGATCGTCTCCATTAGTGAGATATGGTGGTTTGATTCAACTCGTAAGCGTTGAGACCGATCCACAACTAACCAAACAAAATCTTGAGGCCATGTGACCAATGGAATTAAATGTAATCGAGACAACAATGAAACCATCATTCAACTATAAAAGGCACCCATTGGCCATTGTATAAAGAGAAATATGGTTACCAATCTGATGTTCCTATAAAAGAGTCTATTTGGATTAATCACATTGTCATTTAGAGCAAGAAAGATATGGATGGTATCAAGGTCTGTTTGGATTTTAGAAGGTAGTTATTCATGTATGTGGGAAATGAAGCATGCTCTTTTACATATTTATTCTTTAAATACCAACAAGTCAAGATGGAAAAAGAGGACAACCAAAATACCTCCTTTACCATTGAATGGTGTTTTGTTGCTTACAATGCTATGGTTTTTGGACCCAATAATTCACTAATTGTCTTCTCTATAATTGTGTACAAAAAATGCCATTATTTTGAAATAAATATGAAAATGGATGGCTATAAATAAAAATGTTTTAAAGCAGCTACAATTTAAAAGTATGTCAAGATATTGCATCATTTCTCTTACCCGTGTCCTAGAAATACGCATATGTTGTCGATACTTATAATTTGTTGGAACAACTTCCCTTGATTTGTGGAGCTTGACAATGTCTACATTTGCTTAACTTTTCAAAACATCTATCAACATACTACAAATATTTTCTTGTTGCAATAATTTCATGTTAGGATCCTTCAAATAAAGATTTGCTTGTTTATGAAAATAACGAAATGAAGCTAAAAAAATACAGTCATAGTAGTCTATCTCAATGAAGAAAAACAACATTAATAATGAATATTTTATGTTTGATGAACATTTTAATTTAATAGTGTAAATTACAATAATATTCAAGTAAAATAATGGGTAATAAGAGTTCGCTTGAGGAAACATGGAGAACACCAAAACAAAGTATATAAGACCACCGATCACATCAAAACGCCAATTTTTCTTCTGAAAATTTAAAATGTTTCCCAAGGCTATCTGTAACAAGTTCCAAGGGATGAGTGAAAAAGCAATAGTAAAATTTCAATACTACAATTATACGCCAGAAGAAATTTTACAAGTCATGGAATATATGCTATGACAATAATGATTCAAAGAAATAACCGCGGGAAATGGATAATTCCTTACCATTCATTGAGCTCCTCTCTATTTAGAGAATAATTTAATATTCTCTACTGAACATGGCCAACCATGTGAAGGTGGAAGCTCTTATTCCCCCCCCCCTCGCATTACTCTCAATTCCCCATACCCAATGCATGTACTTTCAAAAAAAATTACATGCAAATTCATGCAGATTTCATCATAAACAAACATTTACCATTCATTCAATGAAAACTAACATTCATTAAACCATCCATTCATTCAATAAAAACTAACATTCATTCATTCAATAAAAGCCAACATTCATTAAACCATTCATTCATTCAGTCAACACATTCATTCAATAAAATATAACAATCATTAAATTATTCATTGAGTCAACACATTCATTCAATAAAATCTAAAATTCATTAAACCATTCATTCATTCAGTAGTAAAAAAACCATGCACATCATTATCTTATAAAAAAATAATTACGCAATATTTCTTCAGTCACTTCTTTCTAATTTTTCTTCCCTTTACATAATCAACAGGAAGCTCATCTCCTGGAACTTGTCATTCAGTTCTTGGTGCTTCATCAACTTGTGTGATATCTTCCTAGTAGAGTGCTCGCGATGTGGATTTTGTGGCAAGGGGTTCAGATTTGCTGCAATAATGTGAAAATGTTGCATACATATATTTTGTTATTATAATTACAAGTAATTCATTTAAAAAAAACATTACAAAGGTGTTTTTTACCTGTTGTGGCCACATCATGTTCTTCATATTCTTGTCCAAGCTCAACCTGTACAGTGTGGCCCTCTACATGCTCCGCAATTGAAATATGGAGAAGTAAAATTAATGTTCACCATATGCAATGCTATATATAAAATTATACCATATGAAAAAAATTAATTACCAGTATTTGAAGCATGGTCTTCAATTGGTTGTTGTCCATCATTGACATTAAGGGGATCATTGTTTTCTTGCTCAAAACATAATCAATATTTTATGTCAATTATTTATAACGAATAGATTGCACAAGTAATAAATATTCATTAAACTATATAGATTTTATATACATGTGCATGAGATGGATCACCAAAAGACCATGTTTTCCTAGAAAAGCTTTTTTCGGCGTTCAACAAAATCTTCAAACCGTGCTAGAAGCCAAGCTTCAAGTTTTCCTTAATGGGCACTTATTTGAATCGATCGGCCTGCATATTTGCATAACGTCATTAATTTTACATTTTGTGGCGCAATAAAATGAAAATAATTTACAATTTTTTATTTGGATGCATTATCGAATTTTAGATACTTACAATCCATGCCACCAAATTTGAATAACCACCAGACCCAAGCTTGTGATGACCATTTTTTTCTAGTCTTGCCTTTGTGGCCTTTGATGTGTCTGACAACCTATGCAAGTGTTGAAATACATTAGATGTTCCAAATTCGATATAAAAATTAGTAATAATAAGGGTTAGCATTACATTGTGGAAAGTATTGCATACCTCCCAGTTCTTGGTGGTAGCTTTCCTTCTTTTCTTAGAGCCCTCTCCTTTCCATCTTCCACTAGGGCTTTCCACTCTTGTGATGGAATCATCGGAGGTGCTCATACCTAGGGTTCCTTTTTAGGTGAACCCTATATTGGTATTGGACAATCTTCATAGGTTTTCCATCCTTCTTTAGGATTGCGGCTCGATCGAAGGTCTCATTGCCGAATAGGACAACTAACCAATTAGTGAGCTTATCATTTAAATATTTCATTTGTCTATCCCACCTTGTACGGATGGTGGGCCCGATATCTCCAAGGACAAATCATTTATATGTTTATAAAAAACATCATTTCCTGCAAAATGATCATCCTATCATTAGTTTATTTTTTTCATCGGTATATTACAATCAAATTATAAACACTAACTTGAATAATGTATAATTACCCGGTATCTTCTCTATCTTTATTGGAACGATATCTTCGTCCACCAAAAGTGTTGTTTGTATTGTACCTGTGCTAGTGACACATAAAGATCCAGGAAATGCTGCTTTAGCATTAGCAATACTAGCAGGCTCTGCAACCACCCCTTCTTCTGCACGATCAGGTACGCGTCATCCACTAGCGGGGGAACTCTCTGCTAGCCTTGGGGGTGTCGCAGAACGTGTTGCCAACTGTTTAGTCGAAAACAATGGCGCATGAATTGATGTACGTGTATTCGTTTGCTCATGTGATGAATGTCTCCACGAGCATCAATGGGCCCAACACCGCCTTGACCATTAGTGCGTGGTCGCAGAAAATCCTGTAAATACAAACCATATTTTATAAGTTCACTATAATATAAAAGTAAAACTTATAAAGTTCTAAATGAATTTATATTATGATTCAAGATTCCGCAACTTACTTGTAAGGCATGAGTTCTCTTTACCAACACTTCAACCTTGGCTTTAATCTCGTTTGTCTATGGAATAATGAATAGCAGACGAATCATATCCTCATTAATTTTTTTCAAGGTATTCTCTATCACCTTAACCGGGTCTAGAGAAGAACCAATTTCAACATAGTGCAACAACTCATACACATCAAAAGCTATTGATTATCGTGATGCCATTTCATACACCGAATCATTGATCTACAATATATATATATAAAACATTACTGACATGAAAGCAATAGACCGAGGAAAAAAGTATATTAACAAAACATATCTATCATGAAATATTCCTAAAATTACAACTAGGTTTACCTGATGCCTAGATGATGGTGTCGTCTGATCCACAATTGGAGACTTGCCTCGATCATCCACCTACAAAAAAGAAGTAGAAAACATTATCATAATGAAACTGATACACACACGAAAAATACATAACAAAAAAAACATTATGCTACATATTATATTGGTACAATTTTGACGTATTTAAATTCTACAATTACAATCAGGTTTAGGTGTTGCCTCGAGGCTGTTGTTGTTTGATCAACAGCCGGGTGGCTTCCTCGATCAACACTCTGCATCAAATATATATAACATTATATAAACCAAACGAATATACTCATGAAATAACACAACAACAAATTTTTTTGTACATATTAAATTTGTACAATGGCATTGATGCATACCTATCGCCTCGAGGTAGGTATGGTATCATCTACTATGAGGGAGGTTCCCCTCACAGAATTGTTCATAAAAAAACATATAAAAAATTACCTATCGAAACCAAAATACTCACTGAACAATGTAATAACAAAACATTTTGACGTATTTCAATTGTGCAATTACTATCATGTTTACATGTTTCCCAGAGGTTGTTGTCGTTTGATTAATAGTCAAGTGGTTTCCTCGATCAACACTTTGCAAAAAATATACAAATAACATTATATAAACCAAATGAATATACTCATGAAAAAACACAACAACAAAACTTTTTGTACATATTAAATTTGTACAATGGCATCAATGTATACCTGCTGCCTCGAGGCAGGTCTGGTATCATCTACTTTGAGGGAGGTGCCCCTCACAGAACCCTGCATAAAAAAATAGAAAAAATTACCTAATGAAACCAAAATACTCACTGAAACAATATAATAACAAAACATTTTGATGTATTTAAATTGTACAATTACAATTAGGTTTACCTGTTGCCCCAAGGTTGTTGTCTTCTGATCAACAATCAGGTGGTTTCCTTGATCAGCACTCTGCAAAAATTATACAAATAATATTATATAAACCAAATAAATATACTCATGAAAAAACACAACAAAAAAACTCTTTTTTCAAATTATATTTGTACTATTACAAATATGTATACCTGTTGCCTCGAGGAAGTTGTACTCCTCTGACCAACTGCTGGGGAGATGCCCCGATCACTACCCTGTGAAGTAAATATAGAAAATTTAAACAAAATTATAACAAATTACTAACGAAAAATCCTTAAGAGGTTAAATTAATTAATAAAAGGTTGGTTAAATTGTTGGATGCATCACTTCCATAGTAACCATGTTTGTATCTACTCAATTTAAATTTTAACTAATAAGCAAATCTTCCCCTACAGCTATTGATTTAATGTCACATACAAATACATGGTTTCCTTCATGCCCCTCAAATATGTAGTTGGGTTCCTTAAGTATAGACCTTGGTTTTGTATTGTTTATAAACCCCAAAATATTTCCAGTGTCCTTTGGCCTTCCGTCCGAATGTACAACGTTGCTCATTTATTTTAATGTTTGTCTTTCAGCTGTAACTAATTTACTGACAATCCATATCTATGCATACTTCGTGTATATTGGAATAGGCACATCCAATATTTGTAGTTGTAACATGTTTTAACATACTCCATCAATTATGTACATCTGCTGTAACTGACCTTTATGTCATCCATGCAAAACAACCCCAAACCATGTAATGACAACGGTGCAATTCGATATATCCTCTCATTCACACAAAAATATGTGTTCAGTTGAGGAATATACCTAGGTACCAATTGTTTCACTATATGTTTGTACCTTAAGGGCACCTCAATGTCGCCTATTGTCTCATCATTATATGAACATGACTCTCCTTCAGCGAGAAAAATTTCCATGCATTTATGGAATTTTCTTCTGATCTTCTCACTTCTAGTTGATATAGACCTTGTATACCTACTGGATGTCTCACTTTCCTCTAGCCTTCCTAAAATCCCCTCACTCGATGAAGACAGGTTTGACAAATACCTGTTTAGTTCTACCTGCACCATGGAGAAAAAGGTTCAAATAGGACCTTGTTGGGTATGCATAGTTCATATTAGAAAATAACAAGGCATTAAGGCATGAATTTTACACTATCATCATGCATAGTTAGCATTTCTCTCCCAATCTTGAAAATGCATATCTTGACCAAGGTGTACCATAAAGGTGGACAAACAACCCATTTTACCCACAGTGCAAACAAGACCAGTGACTTTGATATTTTCTCTCTCTCAATTTATATTGTCACATATATTTTTATCATCATTGTATAAGCAGAAGCAAATAACAAAGATAGATCTAGAAAAGTATTTTTGTAATAAATTTATACATAATTTTCATCTCTTTCAACTTTAACGCTCCACTTGTCACTACGTTAAAGTTGGTCCTTGAAATGAGTTATCAATTCCAATGTACAGAACATAAACAATAAAAAAATTACAATGAAGTTTAACTAATGAATAGTAATTAAAGAACAATAATAATGCTAGATATATCTAGTTGGGATTTTCCTTATACTCAGACATTATTTTGAGTTAGCTCTTGTCACTGTAAGGACAAGTAGTTAGAAGACATACCTTCAGAGAGAGATAGAGTGTTGATGGTTTAGGTTCACATTTTATGGTTGGAGATCACAGTTCACAATTCACAACACAATTCTAAAAGCCTTAGAAGAGGTACCATATGACCTTTGGTACCCTACTTTAAGTGTACTTAACTTCATGCGTCCAACAAATATCATATTTATACTTATTTCATGCCAAGATACTCCAAGAATGAAGTTATGAATCTAATATATAAACTTGGCATGTCTTCTAAAATGGTCACTTAGGAAACCCTAGTTTTTAGGGTGGTTACCATAATAAAACAAAAAATAAAGTCGAGTACACTTAGAGTAGGGTACCAAAGGTCATGTGGTCACATAATAATAAAACAATAAAAGTAATAAGGTTAAGTAATCATACCAAAGGTGGTCAAGGTACCACACACAATAAGGGTGTTAGGACCAAACAAAAGATGAAGGACCATAATCCAACCAAAGGGGTCACAACAAGATGGTAAGGAAACCCCCATACCCACAAGACCAAGGAGCATCGTAAAGGTGGACAAACAACCCATTTTACCCATAGGGCCAACAAGACCAATGACTTTAATCTTTTCTCCCTCTCAAGTTATGTTGTCACATATATTTTTATCATCATTGTATAAGCAGAAGTAAATAACAAAGGTAGATCTAGAAAAGTATTGCTGTGATAAATTCATACATAATTTTCATCTCTTTCAACTTTAACGCTCCACTGGTCACTGCGTTAAAGTTGGTCCGTGAGATGAGTTATCAATTCCAACGTACATAACATAAAGAGTAAACAAATTAAAATGAAATTTAACTAATGAATAGTAATTAAAGAACAATAATAATGCTAGATAGATCTGGTTTGGATCTTCCTTATACTCAGACATGATTTTGAGTCAGCTCTTGTCACTGTAAGGACAACTAGTCATAATACATACCTTTAGAGAGATAGAGAGTTAGAGTTTTGATGGTTTATGTTCACATTTAACGGTTGGAGCTCACGGTTCAAAATTCACAACGCAATTCTAGAAGCCCCAGAAGAGGTACAATATGACATTTGGTACCCTACTTTAAGTGTACTCAACTTCACGAGTCTAGAAAAGATCAGATCTATACTTCTTTCATGCCAAGATACTCCAAGAGTGAAGTTATGAACATAATATATAAACTTGGCATGTCTTTTAGAATGGTCACTTAGGAAACCCTAGGTTTTATGGTGGTTACCATAATAAAACATAAAATAAAGTTGATTACACTTATAGTAGGGTACCAAATGTCATGTGGTCACATCAAGAAAAGAATGCATCATGTTCATCAATCTTCTGTGCTAGAGAGATAACCAAAGTGCCTCTTATTCACATTATTTAAAACCACCAATTTAAAACATGAGATACCTAAGATGGAGTGCAATGAAGGGTGCACTTTCTTGAATTTTGGTGAGGAGAGTTCATGTAAGTTTCTCAATGCAATCAACAAATTATAGATTTCCATTAATGTTTTTCAATATCGGTATTTGTAGGACTTCATGCCAGTCATGGATGGTGCCCCCGAGGTTTCAAGGGCTGAAACTATGAAAAAAATTGCATCACGATGCTCACAATGAGACCATATGTATGCCCAATTGAGATATTTATATTCTATTTTTTCTAACAAACATTGTTCTAACTCCACCCATAGAGGTTATCTAGGGTAATACCATGTAAAGGATGGGGTGATTATCCGAGTCACATATACTTCTTACTTGTACAATATAATTCCCTCTTCTAGTAGAAATAATAAATATGGAAACCATTCTTGTTGCTAGTGCCCCATGTTCATCGTACCTTCATATGGGAAACACCACATGCCCTATCATTTGTATGTTATTTATGCTTGTCAGCGCATGTAGGAGACAATGATTTGTATTTGGTTCCTCTTACCCAGTCTCATGTTTACAACCCCTCGTGTAGTGGCACTCCATGCATTAATGATTCTACATCATATGTGGCTCCCTTAGCCCATAATCCTATTTTTCCTTTCCTATCCCTCCACTATGAAATTCAATATCATAGGATCCAATGCCTCAGTCTCAACCCATGTTGAATCAACCAAAACCTCTTTATTAAGGGTGCATTTATGCTTATAAAAATGTGCCCTACCCTCATCGCATGCCCAATCTTTCAAATATGAAACCCAATGAGACATACATATAAGATGTACCTCACCCAATTCATTAATTCTCTCTCCCCTAAGGATACCCGATTTTCCTAATATCTCTACTTCCATATTCCATTATGAATAAGAGATTATAAAATATTTAAACAACCCTAATTTCCCTTGGTACAATATGCTCCATCATGCTTCTTTTCTTTCTTAGGGTGCATTTATTGTTAGGATATTTAGACACTTAGGAGTTATTTAAGATCAACTTGTGTAATATATCCGTTAGGTAAAAGTGTGTTTCTTTAGTATGCATTAGTATGCATTTGTAAACATTCTAATCTGACGGTCACGATATGTTCTAGACATAGAGTGATCTGACGGTTCAACTTCTCTTAGATCATACCTACCATTGATCCGTGTCTTAACACCCGATTGGTCCATGATCTCTATTTAAAGAGCATGGAGGGTCCTTGGCTAGTTGATCGATTATGAGAAGCTCATGTAACTTTCTTTCTTTTGCATAATAAATTGTTCCAAGTAGCTATTTGGCTGGGGCTATGGACTGTTTCCCTCTTGAGGGTTTTAACCACGTGACAAACACCGACGTGTTGATCTGTGATCTATTTGTGTGAAGTGGTTGCTCAAGGTGTTTAGTCTTTTGGGAGTACCTTGTGTACTCGAACATGGTATCAGAGCGTTTATGAAGAGCCGCTTTCGATTTTAATCAAGATCTGGAACCGGTTTTGCCGAAACTTTGAAAGGGTTTCTAGTTCTAAATTTTATGTGTATTTTTGGCCTATGGGAGCTGTTCCATTGCGTCCAGAGCGTCATTTCCATTCCAAAATAGTTTTCGTTTCATTGAAAACTGTTTCCGTTTGTTCTAGAAACACCCACTTCGACAAATCTGAAGGTATAATGTTAGAGTGACGGATTTGTTTTATTTATTTTAAATCTATCATATTTTATCAGTTTTATTATTAGATCTTTACTGTTTTAGTCTCGGACTGTTGCCTTCCCTCGCTGCGTATGCTCTTTGCTGTGCACCTTGCGTGATCATGGTGAATCACAAATAGTAAGGGACCGTTTTTTTCTTGTCTTCTCGGCTACGTATGCTCTTTGTCGTGCACCTTGTGCGATCATGACAAATCAGAAACAACGAGAAAACTTGAAAACGTATACTTTTCGAGTAAGCTAACCAAGATCTAACCCCATTGTGTGGAAAAAGTTTTTTTTGTTTTTGTTTTTCATTTTTTTTTGTGATTTGCAGAGAAAAAGGCAAGCACAGAGAAGGAGAGAGAAGAGTAAAAAAAAAAGAAAAAGAAAACCCATTTCTCTTTCCATTCTTTTACGTACCTTTTCAACTTAGCTCACTTGGTCCAAAGATGTTTTATTCCTTAATAGGTCTTGAGTTTAAGTCTTATTAATCTACTTTTTAGTGCATGCAATTTCTATTTTCAAGTTACTTTATTGTAAAAGTGCATCTCACATAAATAAAATAAAATAAAAAGTGAGTCACTTAAGTATTTTAATTTATTGCCACACTATTTAAAAGTAATATTATTGTAAAAGTAAACATCACTTATTCTACAAAAGTGTTTCACTTAAAAACAACTTTATTGTAAAGTGATTGTCAAAGGTTACTCTTGGGAAGAGAGGGGGTTCTTTTTTTTTAGTTGGTCAAGTTAATATCTGCCACGTCACTATTGGGGACATTTTCAACATTTTCTTTAATCAAGCATAACTTCATCATTTAGAATCAGTTTTCAGTGGCGTTTTTTTTAAACCGCATATTTTTTTGAGCTTTTTGCATCTAGATAGTTAGTTTCTGTTCTTTCAGTCATTATTTTACAGTATGGCTGCTCCTTGTGATATTATACTTACAAGTTCTAACTATTTCTCATGGAAATCTCATATGGAGGATGTTCTGCGAAGTAGGGGGACTTTTCAGGATAACCTCAGGGAAAGAAACAGAACCCACTGATGATGATAAGAAAATTAAATGGGAAAATAGATGTGATGAAGCTCCTGGATTGATTGAGATGTCAATCTCTACTGATTTGCGATTCCACATATCTGGAATTGATGAACCTGATATAGCTTGAGAAAAGTTGGAATCTGTGTTTGATAAACACAATGAAATTCAGGGTCATCAACTTGAGAGTGAGTTGATTTCCTTGAATCCAAATGATTTTTCATGCATTCAAGACTATTTATCTAAGTATAAAACTCTTAGACTCTTATGTGCAGAATGCAAGATTAAGAAAGAAAACACACAATGTATTTATCATATTCTTTCCAAACTTGGATCTGCATATTCTGTTTTTGTATCTACATTCTACTCCATGAAGGAATCCTTGACTGTAGTTAGCTATCAAGAGCCTAGTCTTGAATCCTTTTGTGATTCCTTAATTAGAGAGCAAGATAAGCTCATTCATCTTGGAATAATTAACAATGCAGATACATCTGGGAAAGCTTTATTGTCCCAATAGAAAGAAAAGTCCAAGCCTCCCAAGAAACAGATTTTTCACAATAATAAGCCAAACAACAAGGGTCCCAAACCCTCTCAATCAACTCCTTATTTAAAAAATGACAAATGATCCAAGCTAAAAGGAAAGAAGACTGAGCGTCATTGTAATTTTTTTGGGAAATATCACCATGATGAATCTAAGTGTTTCAAGAAGACGGCAACCTTGGAAGCAACAATGAAGAAGCGCCACATCATCCTAGATTCGTCTTCAGAATCTACCTCTCATGGACATGCACTTTGTGCTTCTAGTTACTCTTATACTACATCTTCTTCTTCTACTTCAATTGAATGGCTCATTGATTCTAGAGCATCTTATCATATGGCTAAGGATCAAGCCATCTTTTCTACTATGCATGAATGTAACACCAAACAAATATTTGTTGGTGATTATAGATCTATAAATGTTGTAGGATCTGGAACAGTTCCAGTAGAAAATGGTCATTTCAGTGATGTACTATGTGTTTCAAAAATTTCTTGCAATTTGTTATCAGTCTATCAAATTACTCGTTCAGGTGAAGGTAAAACTGTGACGTTTACACCTCACCAAGTTGTAATCAAGGATTTTATAAATCCTCAAAATGTCCTTGCTACCAGAATTGTTGATGATATTACCAAGTTGTATAAATTTAACAACTTTGGGTCATCACCTTTTCCTTCACTTTGTGTTGCTCATTGTGATAACTTGAGCAAACTTTGGCATGAGCGATTTGGTCACTTAAATTATTGCTCATTGCAACAACTATGTAAATACAATATGGTGACTGGTCTTTCAACACTATCTTGCAATGATGGTGTTTGTTTCGGTTGTGTACTCGAAAAACATCATTGGGACAATTTTGACAAACGTGCCTCTTGGCACGCCTCGGTTCCCTTAGAGCTTGTGCATAGTGACTTGTGTGGCCCTCTTCCATCTGCTTCTTTTTCCGGTTTCAAATATTTTTTAAAATTTCATTGATGACTACTCCATACGCACTTGGGTTTACTTCCTAAAACTTAAGAGCGAAGTATTTAACATGTTCTTGGCCTACAAGGCCCTTGTTGAAAAACAATCTGGTCATCAAATTATTAAGTTAAGATCTGACAATGGAGGATAATATGTTAACAACAAGTTCACTACTTTTTGCATTGAACAAGGAATCCAATAGCAGCACACTGTTCCATATACACCACAACAAAATGGTGTAGCTGAACAAAAGATCCGCACTTTAAAGGAAATGGCTAATTGTATGATCTAATCTAAGGGACTAAGTCTTCAATATTAGGCTGAGGCCATAAATTGTGCAAATTACATAGTTAATCGCACACCCACCAAAGTTTTACAAGGTATAACACCGAAAGAAGCATGGAGTAAAATTAAACCAGATGTAAGTCCCTTTTGTGTGTTTGGTTATGAAGCATAGGCTCACATTTCGGATGAAAAATGGAAAACATTGCAGCCTAAAAGTGAAAAGTGCATATTTGTTGGATATTCTGAAGATGTAAAAGGTTATAGACTTCTTCAACCCCATACACATGATATAATCATTAGAAGAGATGTTAAATTTGATGAAAATCTCTTGGCCTGCGAGCCTAACTTGGCGGGTGTGCCATCTTTGACCTGCGAGCCTGATTCGACGATTGTGCCTTCTTCTTCTTCTTATTCTTCCAACTTCCTTGAAATGTTTTCAACTCTAGTTTCTGATGATGACAGCGAGGATGAAAATCCACCTCCACCTACTCATGTTCCTCCAATTGCACTAGCACCAATGCTTCCTCGATGGGTCCATTCAACATGTGAAGCAGTTGGTGATCTTGCCAGTGATCCTAGAGATCAATGTCGAAAACGTTCTCAGTTTCAGTGAGCCTCTTCTCTTTTGGCTCAAGTTTTCGAGAATCATGATCCAAAAACTTTTGAAGAAGCTTCAGGAAATCCAGATCGGGATACAACTATGGATGAAGAATATCGTTCCTTGATGGCGAACGATACTTGGGATCTTGTTCCTCTTCCAAAAGGAAGAAAACTTGTCAGATGTAAATGGGTCTACAGAACTAAGTATGCATCAGATGTAAGTGTTGAAATACTTAAGGCAAGGTTAGTTGCCAAAGTTTTTTCCCAAGTTGAAGGGATTGACTACAATGAAACCTTTGCTCCTATCACAAAAATGAATTCCATCCGCCTTGTTCTTTCCCTTGCAGCCTTACATAACTGGGAAGTCCATCAAATGGATGTTAAGTCTACCTTTTTACAAGGTGATTTACAGGAGGAAATTTACATGGAACAACCTCTTGGATATGTTCAGGACAACTCTATCCTTGTCTGTCTCCTTAAGAAATCCTTATATGGCCTTAAGCAAGCTTCTAGAGCTTGGTATGCCAAAATGGATAGCTTTCTCCTTGACACTGGTTTTTCTAGATGCCATTCTGACCCCAATGTCTATACCAACAAAGTAGGAAACCATCTCATCATACTTGTTCTTTATGTTGATGATCTTATTCTTACTCGTAGTGACCCTACACTTATAACCCATGTGAAATCCAGTCTTAAGCAAAATTTTGAAATGTCAGACTTAGGACATTTGCATTATTTTCTTGGTCTCCAAGTCTTGCAAACCAAAGAAGGAATCTTTCTTTCCCAGTCTAAGTATGCTTGTGACCTTCTTCGTCACTTCCACACGACGGATTCTGAACTAGCCCCTTCTCCCTTCTAGTCTGGAGTCAAACTTTCTGCCACTTGTACTTCCCCTGAAGTAGATGCCACCTTGTTTCATCAACTTGTTGGTAGTCTTT
Source organism: Pseudotsuga menziesii (assembly GCA_001517045.1). Taxonomy (NCBI): domain Eukaryota; kingdom Viridiplantae; phylum Streptophyta; class Pinopsida; order Pinales; family Pinaceae; genus Pseudotsuga; species Pseudotsuga menziesii. The sequence goes on from LPNX010776984.1 coordinate 104,920, forward strand.
TATACTTGACTCATTCCTGTCCTGAACTTTCCTTTCCCATTGGTCATGTTTCCCGTTATATGCAAACTCCTCATGAAAGTCACTGGAAAGCAGCAAAAATAATACTTTGATATATTCGAGGTACAATTCAGTTTGGGATTCATTACAGTACAGGGGGGAAACCTTTGTTGGTTGGTTTCACTAATTCAGATTGGGCCAGGGATCCTGATGATTAAAAGTCTACTGCAGGTTATGTTTTCAGTCTAGGATCTGGACCTGTCACTTGGGCTTGTAAGAAACAACAAGCTCTTGCTATTTCTTTAGTAGAATCAGAATATCGAGCTACATTTAATGCCAGTCAGGAAGCTTTATGGCTTCGACAGATCCTTTCAGAGTTTGGATTTGAGCAGCAGCAACCTACTCCCCTTTGGTGCGACAATCAAAGTGCCATCAATCTTGCCAAAGATCCAGTTCTACATCAGCGCATCAAACACATTGAGCTACACATGAACTTCATCATATATCTTGTTCATGATCGTGTTATTGAAGTGCTCTATTTCCCTACAGATGATCAAGTTGTAGACATCTTCACCAAGTCTCTTACAGAAGCGAAGTTTTCTAAACTTCGGTGTATGTTAGGAGTTCATGAATGTGTCCTTAAGGGGGGATAGCCTCTAATGCCTCCTTCCTTCTCCTAATAGTGTCACTTTTGTAAATCCTTCAATCCTATCCCAAGTTGTTCTGAAGGGGGGTTGTTATGATATTTAGACACTTATGAGTTAGTTAAGATCAACTTGTGTAATATATCCGTTAGGTAAAAGTGTGTTTGTTTAGTATGCATTAGTATGCATTTGTAAATATTCTAATCCGATGGTCACGATATGTTCTAGACATAGAGTGATCCAACGGTTCAACTTCTCTTAGATCATACCTACCATTGATCCATGGATTAACACCCAATTGGTCCATGATCTCTATTTAAAGAGCATGGAGGGTCCTTGGCTAGTTGATAGATTATGAGAAGCTCATGTAACTTTCTTTCTTTTGCATAATAAATTGCTCCAAGTAGCTATTTGGCTGGGGCCGTGGACTGTTTTCCTCTCGAGGGTTTTAACCACGTGACAAACATCGGTGTGTTGATCCATGATCTATTTGTGTGAAGCGGTTGCTGAAGGTGTTCGGCCTTTTGGGAGTACCCTGTGTACCTGAACATTTACCGCTGGAAGATATTTTGATTAGTTCTCCATCAAATCAAAGGATTTCATACAACTTGGACATGTAGATTGGTTGAATAAACTTATACCCACTCTAGATGCATTTAAGGAAGGAAATATGGTCTATATTTCTCCCAATATAAAGGTAGATATGTAGCTAAACCTAGTGTTATTGAATACATTCTACTTGGTGCATCATGTTCCTCTAAAGAGATTGCAACCCAAAAATCCTATTCCAAGAGTTTTGTGATGTATTTCCATGGTTTTATTACAAATTTATTGGTTTGTATAACACTACATTGATACATGGCCTAACACTTCTCTAGTTCACCACAATAAAAGGTTTTACCATCTAAATATATGGTTGTTAAAGATAATATTGATAAACTTTGGAAGGTGAGTTTAATTTATCAAATCATGTATATCACATGTGTATAAATTTCTATTCCTAATGTATATGTACAACCTATTCCTCATGTATATAATGTATATGGAAAACCTCATTACTTGTTTGAAAAAATAAATCTAGCATTTCGAACACCTCTATAAGTTTTTCTTAGATGCTGTAAGTAAACAAACCTTCTTCACTACATATTTTGCATTATTGTCAATTGCTTGCAAGGATTTATAAATTCTAAGTAGGGTTTCACTATAGACCTTGTTAGGGGATAATTTTTTTGACAACCACTACATTTAAGTGAAAGATGTTAATGAAGGTCAAAGATAAGCACCTAGTTTCTTACCCTTATGATAACAAAGCTGAAGGGACTAAAAAAACCCTAGAAAAAGTATTATAGATTAAGCACTCATGACCAAGGGTAAGAACAAGGAGCTTGAATCTGTGGGGAATGTGATTAATCAAATGCACAAGAGATCAATAGTGGTTTTTCATGGCTCTCTGAGTAGCAAGGTGTTTAAAGTAATGATCACAAGTCAAAAATGTATTACGACTAATTTGATGTTGTAGGAATTCATGCATTCTCTCTCCTACAAGCAATTCGGGGAACTACTAATCACAAGTGTCAAAATCGTTGATAGATGGACCCACACTTTAGGCGTGGTAGAAGTACAACTAAACAGTACATGGGCCAACAAAAACAAGATAGGTGGTCATGGAAAAAATGGGTCATATGTCAGTATGACATCTACGTCACTATGGAAATCCAATTAAGCGATTACATGAAGTGACATCTACGTCTTAACACTCTTTTGAGCATGATGACTAAAGCGACATATTGAAGACACGAGTATTCAAATAGCAACATAAAACAATGAATGAAGAACCGGGTTGAAAGTTTAATCTTAGGTTAAAACAACTCAGAATTTGGTGATGCATGAGGACTAAACTCTTGAGATACTGTGCTTTCACTTTGCTTTTAGAAATGACGAAAGGGTTGTTTATGGTTCTTCATTTCAATGAACAACAAAGGTTACCTCTTGTATTCAAATCAACAAGAAGATTATCAATAGAAAGAAGGTGTTCAAGAAATGAAACCTACAATATGTTTGCCACAAAGGCATGGTCTGTCTATTAGTAAGATCAATTGTTTCAGCAGTACAACTATTATGCATCACCAGCTTTGATAGTTGAAAGAATGTGAAAAGAGATCTGTATATACATCAAATATATTGGTCCATGACTATTTGAGTTGCCACAGTACTGAGAAAAGGTCCTATTCAAAATATGACATTAATCTAGTTTTGATCTCAGTAGACGAAGTCTGATATGATAAAGCAACCAAAAATGAAGCCTAAGTGAAGTTCTATACAATTGTCAAAAGATAGCAATTCATATTGCATGTGCTAGATAAAACTTGAGTTCACTAAACATTCAGAAATTAAAAATGAACTAGCAGAATGAGTCATTTTGATCAAAGAGTAATTCTCCCAAAGGATTGGAATATATTTTTGAGCCAAGAAGTTACTTGCAGACTTGTTAGATAAGAAATGAAAATCTTTTATTGCTAACCTTGTAGATCTTGTTGTAGTTTTGAAGGAGACTGCGGAGGCTTGAAAATGGCTTCACATGGGTTGATTGCTGATCTTTGAAGGATGATTATAGTGGACAACCAAGGCAAATGGCAGAAAATTTATTATTGCACACATTGCATTGAAATTTGATTGCACACTTGGATACATATCCACTAAAGGGACTACGGGAAAATCTTTGCTACATGTATGCGATTCTTACAATGTTGCATAAAGATACGGAGAAAAGAATCTCGAGATGTCTTGCTTACACTAGACATCATTAGAAGTTTTTGTTGAGCATAAATGTCATTATGGAGCTCTTCATGGATAAGAGTTTGACCCTTTGTCATTGATGACATGGCATGATATTGTTATTGAAACACCAAAAGTTGATGACATGGCATGATATGGGCATTGAAACACCAAGTGGTTCAAATGACCCATTCTGTGGTCATTTGAGAGTTGATGGGGGTAATGAAACCCTTGGATATGATCATAATACTTAAGAAGGTTTGGCACCCTTGGACATGATAATATGATGACATTAAGATGTAACTTTGAAACGTCAAAGTCAACTAGCCTCCAATAGTAACTTTGAATCGATTTCCTACTATTTTTTCCAAATCTTGTCCTATTTTCAAATCAAGAAAGAGATGTCCACTGTTGATAATCCCCAATTGTTTGAGACCAACAAGAGATAAAACCCAAATTATCATCACCTCATAAACATATAGGGATACCTATTCAATCATATGTTATCAATTACATACCTCCATGAGTCCATTATTGCTTCCCAAACCAAGTTTAAAGAATCTCATGACTTCTTAAATATTTGGGAGTCAAATATGGCCCTAAATGTCATACCCCAAACCTACCATTTCCTGTAATTAGTTACCTAGTGTGTGCAAAATTTTTTCCTTTGAAAAACATGCCATTGTGTCATTTGATCGGTCCACAATAATATGCAATGTAACAAAATATGGCATATGTCAAATGTTGGGTATGCCCAATACACCAAACCTCTGTAAGGTAAATGAATACTCTTTTGAGAGAAAACTCCAATACCTAAGTTAAGAAGAGAAGTATAAACTCCTTAGCAACCTCTTATCCCAAAATGCAGAAATCCCAAAAGAGTCATCCCCTTACAAAATTGATATTTTGCCTAACATATCTTGGAAAGAAATTTTCATGGTATGTTAATTGCTAGGTTTTTACCATGACAGGGTAGTGGATAATACAAGTTTAAGTTTTGTGGCTACCATATTCCCCCTATTGGATATTCTTATTACTAAGTATGATTACACATAATTCTTAATTGGATGGGTGGACAGAAATGAGGCATTGGTCATTGGTCAATGCCATTGCCATGTCTTTGAAGACCCTATTTTATACAACTTGACCCTATTCACATCACATATGGGATGGAAACTACACAAGTTCGAACAAATGAGTGCGAAGAGGTTTGTATTTACCGATTTGGGAGGCATTGGCTCCGACGATGCGGGTTTGCTCGATAAATTTGGTTTCCTTTGTGACCTCTGATTTAGTAGGATCCCTATCGCAATCGAACTTGAAACTAGCTTAATGGCTCCCTTTAAGTTGACAACTACTTCCCTCTGTCTTCTTGCAAACTAAAGAAAGGGTGCTTTTTCTTGGTCCACTGCTACGGGTGAAACACGTATATCTCTCTAACTGTTTCTGTACTCGGTCAACTATCTTTGCTGGTTCAGGATCAACCACTCGGGAAACTAAATATGCATATGAATCTGCTAGCGCATTCACTGTATTCGTGATGGGGAACTCCATGCCCACTAAGGAGATTATGGCTCTTGATTCGGAGATGGATTTGCTTAAACTAAAAATGAGACTACAACTTCGTCGGAGGTCGGAAGGATGGACATAGGAATGCTATAGAGTGACTATTCCATATGGTGTTGTTATTCTTTATTTAGTCCATTTTTTAGTTGAACATGAGTTATCTAGGGTTGTGTCTGAGTTAACCTAATATTAGAATATTGTCGGTACATAATAACATGAAAATAAGTTAATTATGGAAATATAAACCAAGATGGAATGTGATATACAACTCCCTTCTAAGTTATAGTTAAGCTTCATGTCAATTTCCATTATCATCCAACACATGGACATCATTGGTGCCAAAAAGTGAGAGTGGGTTACATGCCTAGAATAGAAAACCAAATTTAGGCTAGAAATCCTATATAGATTCATTCTTCACCTTATTAAGGATATTGTCCTTGACTCTCCATTTATAAAGTTGGGTGTTCAATCTCCTCAAGCTTGATGTAAACATTGGAACTACAAAAAAGCTAATATTTTCCAGAAGGAATCATGATGATGTTGCAAATGGTTGTCATAAATCCATCTTGGATACTTGATTGAATAAGTTATAGAGACTCAAATATAAACTTGAATGACTTGTCTCTTTAAACTTCTAGTGCGTATAGAAACCATTAATGGATCCAAAAAGGCATTTTGTCTGGTCTCTTATTTTACATGGTTTTACTCCTAGTAATATATTGAATGACCTAAGCATCCCTTACCGTAAATGTTGTGTAGGTGATAGAAATGAAATCCTTGATCCATTGTTTTTGTGTTATTTCTTGCTCAGTCTAGCCAAGAACGGGACACTACAATTGTTTCTAACTCCTCCTTACTTTGATCTCCTAGAAAGCCCCCATGTCAGTAAATGAAATTCTTTGGATGTGGAATTTCGAGAAACATGGAAACTAATAAAAATTCAACGTAAAATTAGAGGGTGTTATATTTAAAACTTTCATAACATATTGATAGTTTTTTTAGTATAACATTTCCTCGATTTCTTCTAATTTATACATACAAATTATTGTACAAGTTGAAGTGTCTAAACTTCATCTTGTTGTAGAACACCCATGCTATTTTTTTTCCAGTTATTGGGCATGTGCACCACAAATAATGAGTATGGAATTTCACATTGATTCTCTAGCCCAAATAGTCTACTCCAAACTATCCTACAGACCTAAAACAAGGATATACCATAGAGTTCATAACCTTGTTCACGAGAGAAGGGAATGCCGCCAAGTGGCTATTTTGAGTAATTTTTGTACTAGGGTGAGTCCAATGCTGCACTAGCTAGTGGTGTTTCCTTATTGGCCCATTTTTTGGGTATAAAATGGACACATAGTACATTTTTGTTTATATTAATAGTCAAGGGAAAAATTTTATTCAAAAATTAAAAGACAAAATTGAGAGAAAAAAATACACACAATTAAAGAAATATAAAAAAATATTACATGTGGAAAAGAAAGGAAGTTTAACCATCAATGAATAAAAGAAAAAATAGGAAGAATTGGTCAAGGAATACATATATACGATTCCTATATAAATTGTTCCTGTTCTGGAATAGATTTACCTACTCATTTAAATACAGTCTCAAAAATACTATATGGGAAATATTTTATTTAAGCATTAAAATTTATAACCATTATATGAACTTTTATACTCAATATTATACACAAAAATACACACATACATGTAGATTTGGTACATCACCCCACCCTCACCTAGGTTATATGTGTTGATGTAATTGTAACTTCGGAATGTATTCACTTGTATTTCTTATGTATTGTAATCCGATGTTTATTCTGGGATGTGTCTGTAATGCACTTGAGTCATGTCATGCCCCGATGTTCCTATCAGGAGGTTCTATAATGTAAACAAGTCATGTCAAGTCATTGTGGGTAACCCTCCTATTGGTCAAGGGNCAGCAGTTCCGGGGCACTAGGGCTATTAGACTCTCTTGGAGAAGTCGTCCCTAGTAGGGTTTTGTCAAGTCAGGAATTAGTATAAATAGAGAGCTAGCCTCTCTATTTATCACACACTCACTCACAGTCAGTTGTAGTGCATAGCTGAGGAAGAAGAAGACACCGGGGCTAGGAAGAAAGAGGTTTCTGCTGTCGGGAGATCATCTTATTGTTTTGGGGTTTTACTTTTGGTGCTGATTCTATCTCTAAGAAAGTTGTGGGGTTTTCTCCATTTATGGTTTCCCTGAGGATAAACACTGTGTTCATTGTCTCTTGTGTTTGATTGATGTGCTTGTTATTCTCTCAGTTAAAGATCCTAATGTATTGCTAGCTTAATGATAAAAATCTAACATGGTATCAGAGCTAACCTGAGAAGAATACACTGTGCAGCTGCAGGAACTAGGGATTCCTACTTTGTGGATCTCTCTCCACATATTTTCAACAAAATAAGGTTGGAATAACTCTCCTCCCTAGGGCGCATCTTTCTATCGAAGCAGAATCCAATTCTGAGGTTTTTCAATTTAGGACCCGACACTACTGCTGGAAATTAGGGCTTTCCACAGAAGTGGAATTTTTCAATGAGCCCAGGCCTGGATTGATCTCCTCCTCAAAAGCAAAGTTTAGAGATCAAGATCAAAGCATTTGGTTGGACAGAACTCTGGAAAAGCAAAAACCTAATCTGCTCCTGAACCAACACTGTAGAATTTCAGCACCAAATCCAAATCCGACATCTTGACCTGGTAAGATCTAAATATTTTGTATTTCCATTTGAGGTTCTCAGTTAATATGTCTCATCATACCAAGCTTGATGAAAAGCTTGAGGGAGCTGATAACTTCTAAGCCTAGAAGTATAGGATCTCCCTGGTCCTGGAAGAAAATGAGTTGGACTCCAATATCAGTGAGGAGGTTCCAGTTCCAGAGGGAGATGAAGCTAAGGCCTTACACAAGAAGAAGTTGGTTATGGAAAAGAGGATTATTGCCGATTCAATCAAGGATCACCTCATACCACAGGTGTCCTCCCTAAAGACACCTAAAGCTATGTTTGATTCCCTAACCAAATTGTTTGAAAGAAAGAGCATAAACATGAAGATGACTTTGAGAAACCAACCGAAGAATGTAAAGATCCAGAATGCTGAGACCATCTAGTCTTACTTTACAAGGGTGTCTCAGATCAAGGAACAGCTGGAAGCAGTGGATGAAGAAGTGGAAAATGTAGATATTGTGATGACCACCTTGAATGGTCTCCTAGATCATGGGACTCTTTCATTCAAGGGATCTGTGCTAGAAAGAAGTTAGTCAAGTTCAGCAGACTATGGGAATAATTCTCTCAAGAAGAAGCTCAAATATCAGCTCAAGAAGAAAAGATGGGAAGTGAAGATCAAGCTCTCACAGCCCACACCATGAAAACCAAAAGGGACCATCATCACTCCAAAGGTAAGTCTTATCACTCTATAAGATATTGGGCTACTGTTAGATGTTACGCATATAATGAGAAAGGTCACATATCCAAATACTTACCTAACAAAGGGAAATCAAAGAAGAAGAAGGGAAACAAGAAAAGCCATCACGCTCATGCTGCAGAGGATGATGAACATTCCACAAAGAGAATCAAACAAGAAAGTGATTCTTCAAGTGATGAAGAACATGTGCTGATCTCCACTCTCACGGGAACTATTTCACATGGAATCAATGATTGGCTCATAGACAATGGTGCTTCCAAGCATCTGACGGGATTCAAAGAATCATTTGTGAAACTATCTGAACATGAGTCACCTCACAAGGTGAAACTTGGGGATGACTACCAGTATCCAATAAAAGGTAGTGGTGAATCCTCCTATAAACTAGACTCTGGAAAGTCTATGAAGATGAAAAACGTATTGTTTGTACCAGGACTAAAGAAAAACCTCCTCTCCATATCTGCATTGGATGCAAAAGGAATGAGGGTTGCTTTTGTAGATGGCCAAGTTCTTATGTGGCCAAAGGGAAAGACTTTTGATGATGCAATAGTGATTGGGGAATGAGAAGGAGGTTTCTACAAATTGAAGGGCCAACCAAAACAAGCTTTGGTTCATGACTCAGTAGAACCAAATAAACTTTGGCATAGAAGGGTTGCACATGTGCATTATAGGGCACTACCACTTGCAAGCAAAGCTGTTGAAGGTCTTCCATAAATTCAAGCAAAACATGATGGGGTTTGCAAAGGATGTGTGAAAGGAAAGAACACAAAGAAGACATTTCCAAGTAGCGAGAGCAAAGCAAAAGGAATCTTGGAAATCATCCACTCCGATGTATGCGGTCCAATGTCATCAAGTTCACTAAGAGGGTATGTATACTATGTTTCTTTTATTGACGACTTTTCTAGGAAGACATAGGAAGAAATGGATTTACTTCATGAAGAACAAAGATGAAGTATTCAACAAGTTCAAGGAATTCAAAGCCTTGATCGAGAACCACACTGAAAATAAGATCAAGACTTTTCGATCAGATAATGGCGGAGAATTCACATCAAATGGATTCAAAGAGTTATGCAAAGACTTAGGGATTAAGAGGGAGTTGTCCACTCCATATAATCCACAACAAAATGGGATTGTAGAAAGGGAGAATAGAACTATTATGGAAGCTACAAGAGCAATGCTTCATGATCAAGATATTCCTATGCATCTATGGGTAGAAGCTTCCAGAACGACGATGTATGTACAGAACCATACTCCACATAGAGTACTCGAGAATAAGACACCTGAAGAAGTCTTTTCCGGAAAGAAACCAGAAGTCAGCCATCTCAGAATATTCGACTGTCCAGTGTACATACATGTTCTAAAAGAGAAGAGAATAAAATTAGACCCTTCAGGAAAGAAGGGTATATTTGTGGGATACTCTGAAAGCTCGAAGGCTTATAGAATATACCTCCTAGGATTCAAGAAGATCGACATCAGCAGGGATGTGACATTTGATGAAGACTCAGCTTACAACAAATCCAAAAAGAGACCTACTGAAGAACCTGAAGAAGCAGAAGCACCCAGAATTCATGATACAACCATGAACAAAGAAACTCAAGAAGAAGATCGAGAATTTGAAGAACCTCAAGAACCTATAGATCCACCTTAGGAGAAGAATCCTCACAAGAGGAAACATGCTTGGGTACGAGAAGCTATCCAAGGTGCGGAAATATATGGGGCTCCAGAAGAGAATCATAGAGAAAGAAAGAGGACCAGATCCTGCTCTGGATATGTAGCTTTATTATGTGATTTCATTGATAAAGAACCTTCCAATTATGAAGAAGTAGCAGAACAAAAAAAATGGAAGGATGCTATGATCGAAGAGTATCAATTGATCATGAAGAACGATGTTTGGGATGTTGTCCCAAGACCAGAAGGGAAGTCTGTCGTAACTTCCAAATGGATCTACAAGATCAAGCATTGAAAAATATAAAGCAAGATTTGTTGCTCGTGGTTTCTCCCAGAAAGAAGGAATAGACTATGAAGAAACCTTTGCACCTATAGCCAGATACACTTCCATCAGATTAGTACTTGCTCTGGCTGTAGTAATGAAATGGAAGATACACCAGATGGATGTCAAGACCGCTTTCTTGCATGGTGTAGTGGAAGAGGAAGTGTATGTAGAGCAACCACTCAGTTTTGAGACACATGATAGGGAGTCTCATGTGTGTAGATTGAAGAAAGCCTTGTACGGCTTGAAACAAGCACCCAGGACATGGTATGATAGAATTGACAACTTCCTATCTAGTTTGGGCTTTACCAAGAGTAAAGCAGATTCCAACCTTTACTACAAGGTTGAGGATGGAAACCTAGTGATGCTCCTACTGTATGTAGATGATCTGTTTATAACAGGTATGGATGGGTTGATTGCGGATACGAAGAGGAAGCTTGCTGCTGAGTTAGAAATGAAGGACTTGGGTATAATGCATTATTTTATAGGCATGGAGGTGTGGCATAATGCGGATGGAATCTTCCTTGGACAAGGGAAGTATGCAGTAGAGATCCTGAAGAGATTTGGGATGATGGACTGCAAGGCCTTAACCACACCTATGGCATCGAACCTGAAGCTATTTAGTGATGCTTCATTTGAGTCGGTTGATGCCATGATGTATCGTTAGATGATTGGGTCCTTGATGTACTTGACAAACACAAGACCAGATATTTGCTTTGCTGTGAACAACTTGAGCCAGTTCTTGATAGATCTGAGACATGTTCACTTGATTGCTGCAAATCATATTCTGAGGTACTTGAAGGGTACAGTTGATTATGGGCTCAAGTATAAGACTGATCAGAGGATTAACTTGAAGGGTTATGTTGATTCAGATTGGGTAGGCAGTTCCATCGATAGGAAGAGCACTTCAGGGTGTTGCTTCAGTATGGGATTAGGTGTGATCTCTGGGTTTAGCAGGAAGTAATCCTGTGTGGAACTAAGTACAATTGAAGCAGAGTATATAGCAGCTTGTTCAACTAGTTGTGAGGCAGTATGGCTAAGGAAGCTACTGTCTAATTTATTTGATCTCCAGTTAGATGCTACTTGTATATATTGTGACAACCAGAGTTGTGTGAAGTTGTCGGAGAACCCGGTGTTCCATGACAAGTCAAAGCATATCGAGATCAAGTATCACTATATCAGGGATATGGTGCATAGAGGAGTAGTGAAGCTCCAGTATGTTGCGACGGATGAACATATAGCTGATGTGTTGACTAAGCCATTGGCTAGGGTGAAGTTTGAGTACTTCAGGGAGAAACTTGGTGTTCTCCAGATTGAGATTCCTCCCAAGAGGAAGTGATGTGTCTGTGCTGAGCCCTTCTGACATGGTGAGAGGATTGGTTCCTTCCATGGTCAGATGTAAGTGCTGTGCCCTTCTGACATGGTGAGAGGATTAGTTACTTCCATGGTCAGATGTAAGTGCTGTGCCCTTCTGACATGGTGAGAGGATTGGTTCCTTCCATGGTTAGATGTAAGTGTTGTGCCTTTTCGACATGGTGAGAGGATTGGTTCCTTCCATGGTCAGATGTAAGTGCCGTGCCCTTCTGACATGGTGAGAGGATTGGTTCCTTCCATGGTCAAATGTAAGTGTTGTGCCTTTCCGACATGGTGAGAGGATTGGTTCCTTCCATGGTCGGATGTAAGAGCTGTGACATGGTGAGAGGATTGGTTCCTTCCATTGCCATATGCCTATGTGGATTCCACATCCAGCATGAAAAAGGGATGACTCTGTGAAGACACATCTAGTATGAAAAAGGACTAGCTCTGTGTGGATTCCACATCCAGCATGAAAAAGGTCTAGCTCCGTGAAGACACATCTAGTATGAAAAAGGACTAGCTCTGTGTGGATGCCACATTGGGTATGAAAAAGGACTAGCTCTGTGAAGACTCATCTAGTATGAAAAAGGACTAGCTCTGTGTGGATACCACATCTAGTATGAAAAATGACTAGCTCTGTGAAGACTCATCTAGTATGAAAAAGGGCTAGCTCTGTGTGGATGCCACATCTAGTATGAAAAAGGACTAGCTCCGTGAAGACTCATCTAGTATGAAAAAGGACTAGCTCTGTGTGGATGCCACATCTAGTATGAAAAAGGACTAGCTCTGTGAAGACTCACCTAGAATGAAAAAGGACTAGCTCTGTGTGGATGCCACATCTAGTATGAAAAAGGACTAGCTTTGTGTGATGATACATCCAGTATGAAAAAGGACTGGCTCTATAGATGTACATCCAGCATGAAAAAGGGCTGGCTCTGTAGAACTTCCTGTGACGAGAAGAATCAAGAGATAGCACCCGTGATGATTTAGTGATGATGATTCAACAGTGATGATCCAGATCGAGTGATGATCCAGATCTAGTGACGATGTCCAGTGATGATCTAGATCGAGTGATGATGATCCAGATAGAGTGATGATCCGGATCTAATGATGAAGATGACTTGAAGATGAAGATGACCTGAATATGAAGATGAATTGAAGATGAAGATGAATTGAAGATGATGAGGACTTGATGATGATCCAGATGATACAGAGAAGAAGACTTGTGCTGAAAATTGTGTCGAAAGAATACCTTCCTAGTTAAGAGGGAGTGTTGATGTAATTGTAACTTTGGAATGTATTCACTTGTACTTCTTATGTATTGTAACCCAATGTTTATTCCAGTATGTGTCTGTAATGTACTTGAGTCATGTCATGCCCCTATGTTCTTATCAAGAGGTTCTATAATGTAAACAAGTCATGTCAAGTCATTGTGGGTAACCCTCCTATTGGTCAAGGGTTAAAGTCCCTGCAGTTTCGGGGCACTAGGGTTATTAGACTCTCCTAGAGAAGTCAGCCGTAGTAGGATTTTGTTAAGTCGGGAATTAGTATAAATAGAGAGCTAGCCTCTCTATTTATCACACACTCACTCATACTCAGTTGTAGCGCATAGTTGAGGAAGAAGAAGACACTGGGGCTAGGAAGAAAGAGGTTACTGCTGTCGGGAGATCATCTTACTGTTTTGGGGTTTTACTTTTGGTGCTAATTCTATCTCTGAGGAAGTTGCAAGGTTTTCTCCATTTATGGTTTCCTTGAGGATAAACATTGTGTTCATTGTCTCTTGTGTTTGATTGCTATGCTTGTTATTCTCTCAGTTAAAGATCCCAATGTATTGTTAACTTAATGATAAAAATCTAACAATATGAACGATGATGATTAAGATGACGAAGATGAAGATGTTGATGAGGAAGAGGGCGATGATGAAGACAACGACGATGACGACGACGATGATGATGGATCATGACGACGACGATGGTCATGATAATGGCGATGATAATGATGATGACGATGATGATGATTATGACGGTGATGATGATGATGATGACGACGATGATGAAGATGATGATGATGATGATGATGATGATGTCGATGTCGATGATGATGATGATGATGACGGCGACAATGATGGTGATGGCGACGACGACGACGATGATGATGGTGAAGACGATGACAATGATGATGAGGATGATGATGATGATGATGACGACGATGATGATGAAGATGGTGATGACGACGACGATGATGATGGTGATGATGATAATGATGATATTGATGAGGAAGAGGGTGATGATGATGATGGTGATGATGATGATGATGATGACGATGTCGGATGATGATGATGATGACAATGACGACGGGGAACGAGACGACGACGACGACGACGATGATGATGACGACGACGACGACGATGATGACCGAGATGATGAATATGATGAAGATGTTGATGAGGAAGAGGGTGATGATGACGACAACGACGACGACGACGACAGCGATGATGATGACAACGATGATGATGGTGATGACGATGATGAAGATGATGATGAAGATGATGATGATGATGATGACAATGAAGATGTTGATGAGGAAGAGGGTGACGACGACGATGATGACGACGAGGATGATGAGGATGATGATGAGGATGATGATGACAACGACGACGATGAAGATGGTGATGACGACGACGCCGATGATGATGATGACGATGATGCCGATGATGATGATGACGACGATGATCATGATGATGGAGATGATATTGATGATGATGATGAAGACGACGAAGACGATGATGGTGATGATGATGATGACGACGATGATGATGAAAATGATGATGATGAGGACGTCGATGATGATGATGATGACGATCATGATTATGACGACGACGACGACGACGATGATGATGATGATGATGATGTCGACGATATTGATGATGATGATGAAGACAACGATGATGATGTTGTGATGATGATGATGATGATGATGAAGATGGTTATTTTGACGATGATGGCGACGATGACGACGATGATGACGATGACGATGATGATGATGATGAAGACGATGACGACGACGATGATGACGATGCTGATCGTGATGACGATGCTGATCATGATGATGGCAACGATATTGATGATGATGATGAAGATGAATATGTTGATGAGGAAGAGGGTGATGACGACGACGACGATGTTACAATGACAACGACGATGACGATGATGATGAAGAAGATGGTGATAATTATGGTGATGATGATGATGAAGATGTTGATGAGGAAGAGGGTGATGACAATAATGCTGCTGATGATGAAGATGGACTTGATGATGGAATTCAATGGACTTCATCATCTTCTTCATCAAATTCATCATCTGTATCATCTGATCCAGAGTCAACATTGTAGAGATTGGTCATATCATCATCATCATCGATGTCAGTTAGGATCATGATGTCATCATCGATATCATCTTCATGGACATTGTCTGCTACATCATCTGATACAACTAATTCTTCGACATCTTCTTTAGGAACATGATCATATAACTTAGGTTGATCATCTTCAACATTGTCTTCTTCTTTGATACTCTCTTCATTACCTTCCTCTACGCTATACTTTACTGGCCTTCCCCTTAGATCGTGTCTCACAACAAATGACCAACCCACTCTACCTGGAACCTCTGAGTAAAATACATGTTCACATTGGCTTGGAAGAACATAGGGCTTTTTTTCTAGCTCAAACGACCTTGTATTTACCCTGTTAAATCCATTATCATGTTCACTAATAGTTTTATCGGGATCACGTTGACTCAATCTTAACCTGTACCATTTGATAATGAACATAACTACCTTGAAGGAGTTAAAGTGACACTGAAAAATATCTTCCAGATACCCATAGTATCAATTTTCTGAGAGTTTTGGATGTCTGTCACTTCTAAAGGAAACATTGGTCACCTCAAAGATTGTAGATATCCCACAATCTGATGTTTTCTTCGTTTCATCCAACTTTTTGATGCGATATCTATAGCCATTGCACCACATAGCCTTATGGTTTTTTAACTACAACAAGCCATACACAAAAATATTACATAATGATCCAATATTTATGATTAAGTGCATGTTTATGCCATACAGGAAAACTAATCAATGTGTACATCAATATGTTTGCAAAAAAAATAGTGTGGTTGATTAATATGCTTTCCTGCTTATCTTTTAAACCATAGGCTAAATCGATTTCCCTTTGTGTAAGATTGATATCTCCATTGCGATGTGATGCTTTAACCAATGAAGCCACACCTTGCCATGATATTCCATGACTAGATTGCTCACATCGTTCAATCCATGCCTTCATCTAGTCAAGATTGTTTGCAATGTATAAATGAAGTGCATCCCAATCTCGACCAACTGCTTGATGACAATAGAAATTTAAATTCAATACAAATGTATATTATCTTAACAAATTATACACTCTTAATTTATGCAATATATTGAATATAAAAATAGAATATGTTTGAAATATATACATAAAAATCAACAGTCAAATGTATTGTATTAATTAATATCCACTATCTAACAATTACCTTTCACCTTCCTCGATCTACCTTTCCCCTTTAGGTACTCGCCTTCAAATTTTTTATTGGAGTCTGAATCACAAATGCGATGTAAATCGAGCTCTGATGCTAAATTAGGAAGATATTCACTAATATACAACATGTTTTGGTATACCATATATCCCTCCATCATAGAACCCTCAACACATGCTCGTTGTCTAACCAAAACCTTCATAAATTTCAAGTTCCTCTCAACCATCCACATGGACCTTGAGTGCACATATCCACACAATTCAATCTCCTCAACTTAGTGTATGAGGTAGTGTTCTTGTGCATTGAAAAATGACAAAGGTAGACGCTTCTTCACTTCACACACGAGATGAGGAATTTATCCCCTCCAATACTTTATATATTCTTCATGGATTTATTTAGATGACAACCATCTACAAGTGACACAAACCAATCACGATATTTAACATAAAAACATTATATTACATTACATGAATTAGTGCACAAAAATCAAATAAAAGTTATACGATGAATTAAACAAACACTAAGCAGATGAAAAAATCGCTACTTACCTCATGTATTTCACAATATTATATATAACTTGTTTTACATTGTTGTCGAAGTTGTCCAAGAGAGAGAGAGGTAGAACATACTATAACAATATACAAATTGTTTCATTTTTTTAACAAAGAGTAGACCAACAAAATACCAACAATATGCACTGGATTAAAAAATAATAATTATATGGATACCATAATAATTACCTTCATGAAGACATGCCAATCATGCATTTTCATCCCCACAAAATCACCCTTCTTTGTTATGATATTTTTCATGTTCGCACAAAATCCAGTGGGATTTTTTTTTTTGCATGACTTCTTTAACAGCATTACTTTGCTACTCCGTTAACATCCATGGAAGTGAGTTTTTATTAATTTGGTCTCCGTTACTATGAAATTGAATCATGTCTTTCATTGCATGGTTTCCTTCTTGAATGTCTTTGCAAATTTTGACAAATTTTTTTCTCACTCCTTCCATCCAATATTCGCCACAATGTTTTAATCACATTCTTTCTGATTTGCATTGTATCAAACATATGAGCAATTTGTACGTGCTCATAGTAGGGAAACCTACTGAATTGTTTAGGATAACTTTTCATTCCTCGTGGAATCCCATTAATGCCTTCATGATCACAATGACCATCATGAATTGTAGTTTATAAAGAAATTACAGAAATCAATGTCAATTATAGTAAACAACACACAATAAAAAATGCATAACATTTCATATACGATGATTCATATGTACCTTGACGATTTCTATTATATTGAAACTTCCATAGGTGAGGTGTCATTCTCTGTGGTTTTATTGCAATATCTTGCTAACTATGTTTTTTTGGGTAGTTCGATGCCTGTGATTCTCAGAGAGGAAGTGCCTATACTCCGAACACCTCATTTCTTAATCTTTTTGAACGACAAGATTTGATCTTAGGACCACAAACGGGACATTGTCTAAAGACCTACATAGAGAGATGGAATATCTATGTCAATTATAATTATATATAAAATGAATGGAATATTTAAAAAACATGCGTGAATAGTATATTAACTAGTTCATAAAATTAAATGCAATTAAAGTGGACTTATAATTACAAACCGCAAAAATGGGTTAACCCTGGGGCATCATGTATTGTCGATACAAGCATTGAATGGACTTGAAATTTAATTTATCATATTGGTCTAGATACGTCATACATAGTGATGCCATTCCATAAATTTAGTAGCTCGTTAATAAGATGTTCGATATATACATTCATATCTTTAACTTGGTACTTACCTTATTGATTTGAAGATATACAATATATAATTATGAGTACAATTTAAATATATAAACCACGCACAAAAGAAAAATAAAAAAATATATATGAAATTAAAAAAAAAATACAACAAATGAGATGCCACAGTTACATTAAAAATAAAACAGTTGTAGACACAATATACCTAGAATAATCATCGACAACATTATGTGCTCCCTCTTTATTGACAATCATGGAGGAATGTTATTGTTGATAGCAAAAATAGGCCACAACTAGTAAACAAATCTCATCTCTGCAAATGAATTGACATCATCTGTACCTTGCGAGGCACAATTTTTGTTACTTGATCTATTCGATATCTACTAATATGACATTCCAAACATTCTGTTTCAAATTCATGTTGATAATAATATATAACATGGTCAACAGGGCATGCATGAATTGCTTCATACTGCATTCCAATTTATTTCATGGTGGAAGATAAATCTCGATATGTGCGAGGTAAAATATTTGACGGTGGTAACAAAAATTTAGCTATCAAGCCACAACAAATTAAAATAAAAGTCCAGTTAATATAATATATAAATAATATTAATGAAACACATTTCATCTATATTAATTTGACTTATGAATTAACAATAAAATTATTAGAGGAACAAAGATAACCTTTATCACGATCATATATATGTGATGGAATATTTTACACACCTTAAAATCCATGTGATTGATATGTTTGAAATACCATTCATAACCTTTAAGTTCATTATCAATAATATAGCAGAGAGAAGACTTGTGTTGGAGCCTTCATAAAGGGGTTCGTATGCCTTCTCTTGAAGAGGTAAATCATGAACATCATCAAAGTCATCAATATTTTCATGATCATGATCATGATCATCATCCATTCTAACATTAAATGAATCATGGATCAATGTAGTGTACCATCATCTTCAACTATGTTATCAATATGATCATCTTCTTCATTATGATCATTAACTTGTTCTCTATTATTCATATCTCTATGTTTCTCCGATAGTTGTTCTGGAAGCACTTCCTCTGGACTATATGCCGTAGGATTTCTTTCCTTTATAATTACATGAAAAAATCAATATATAATTTAATATAAGAAATATTAAAATAATACATACATTTACCAAAGCAATCAATATAAAAAACATTTATAATGAAAAACTTACAAATGGATGATATTCATGCCCCCCTTTAGTGTGTCCATGTTCCCTACAATGTTTTCTGGATGTTGTGACCTTTATTCATCTCCTCTTAAAGCCTCTGCATTGACTATATGTACAGTAACATTTCCCATCACCATTTCATTTCAGTCCATCCCACAATCTAACAAGCAATTGTCGATTTTGTTCGTCTGGATTAGGAATATTGTTATTTGAAATTTTCTCACAAAGAGCTTGAATGAAGACTATCGATCTTAAAAATCAAGCTCCACACATCAGTAATTTCGCAAAGCGTCCGTCGAAGAATAAAATAATTTCCGCAAATCGTCGCTTCTATAACAAACATGTTGAAATGTTTCTGTAATTTACAGATTTTCAAATTTAGCTATTCATGAGAGATTTGACGACATGAGCCTAGTTACCATTATAAAAAATGTGTCAAATATCCGACGCATTATGTGAGGTACGTTGAAAATCCGATGCATTATGTGAGGTACGTTGAAAATCCTATTTGTAGTTCTATCTTTGTCAGATATGCGAGGGACGTCGGAAATCCGACAAGAAGATCTTTATTGGATAGGCAAGGGACGTAAAAAATATGGCATGTCATTCTATCAATTTAAAAAAAATTGATCAAATTATGTAATTTGAAGGTGAAATCCGATGACACAGTCTTTTTTGTTAGATGTCATCGGATTTTGAGTTCAAATTATGTAGTGGGGTGAATCAATGTATTGTAATTTTTCAATTGGCTGTAATGTCTGAACTTTAACAATCTTAACCTTTCAATAGAATTATTCTTTGATCAAAATATGTAAAGCAATACCATACTCAGTTTCAGTATTTTGCACAAAATGGCATACCAAGATTTGAAAAAGAAATTTGTTTAAATAAGAAAAGTGTATTTACAATAAGAATTTGTGCTCCAACACAAAAAAAGGTTGTACCAATTGCAACTGGTGATTAAGGCTATAACTGCGTTTTGTCTCTCAGCTTCAATTGATAGTAAAATTAAGATCACAACCTTCTACTTGTAGAAATCTATGTCTTCTCCACATTTTGTGTACTATAAGAACCGATGTTGCTTCATGTATGTTGATCCATCTAGTGCTTACTAGAAGTGTATTTTATCTTCCCTCGATTCTTCTCTTATTAATGAGTTCTTTGACAGTGTGCACCTTGACTTGCACTGAGCCGAGTCTGTCCAAACCTTTCTCAAATAGACTAATCTTTCTGAATTGAATGATGAAATAGAGGTTATCTACATACCTGATTCATACTTGATAACTTGGAATATGCTCAAAAGATAGACTGCTCGACAAGACTGCTTGTCTCTTCTCCTCTTAAACTTGTGACCCTCAGTCTACTTAAGTTCATTTCCTTAGATAAATCTCACAATCATCACATCAAAATGCATACAAACAGGATCTATACACCCTCTTATTTATATCCTTCATCAACTTATGGGGCCGACTTCTATTGAATTAAGATGTTTATTTTTACCTTTTGCTTCAAATTCAAGCAATGCCCTTTGGATAAATTTTTTTATAAGGTGAACGTCTATTCACAAAACCAGGGTTTGAGGGTTTGAGGATCTTTCCCTTTAATTTTATATTGCAAGAAAAATTGTTGGGGATTCTTATCCATTCCTCAAAATATGACATGGGGCTTTAGGATTTTCCCACGATATTTATTTAAAAACAAAACTTTGAGGTTATTCATATATAAAGATGCACAAATCTTTGAGGTACTTCATATATAAAGTTGCACAAGTCATATCTATCATTTTGAAATAGCTTGAGACTCCACTTGTTAAGGGCCCCCTTTTTTTTATCAACTGAGATTGAATTATTTATCTTACATTCTGCTCTTTCCTTTGACAGTCTGAGTTTTTTTACAAATACTTCAAGTCAGGGTTAACACGCATCCCTTTACTAAGAAAAGTCATTATACTATTGTTTGTCATTATCCCCGTGCAAATTCATTATATTGTTGTTCTTTAATGTGGACTGAACTGGGGTGTTGATATTAGGGCTTCTAAATTCGTTAGGGCTCCCACCATCAGCATAAGAAGAGTGAAATCAAGTATTTATGCTTGACGAGTTAGGGGAATGATCGAAAAAAACTTATCAACCTTATTCACATGATATTTATGCTACAAACAAAGATAGAGCTAATTTTTGAGATTCGGATGAGATATGACTGAGATTGGAGTTGACATATGAATTGGCCACATGTTCCACTATTAAATGGTGCTAACCACAGTTGACTACTGCTGACTATAACATCTATATTTGACTTAGATTTAAGTGTTGCAAACTCTTCACATTCATTTAAACCATTTCCTTATTTAGGACTTAATGATAAAATTGCATAATTCTCAACCAACTTTGATATCTTCTGTTTTGGTTTATGAGAAAGTGTAATTATGGCTTATCTGCATATTAAGATTAACTAGCATATCTAGTGTCATCTGATCATACAATTTTCTTAGATGCTTGGAGTCCTGAATAGTGAGGTCAAAACATAACTGTTTCTTTGACATCAATGCCAACTAGATTGTTCTACAATTTGTAGCTCAACAAGGTCAAGTGTGAGGTAGAGAGAGAAAGAGCAACAAACCCTTAGATGTCAAGAACAAGAGAGAAGAAACCATAGATCAAATATAGAGAGCAAATCTCAGACCTTATCTTCCTTGTATCATAATGAGATATATCACTTTAATTTATAGGATTCAAATGTCTTCTAGAAGGGTCACCCTTAAAAATTTAGGGTTAAACAAGACATCCTAGCTTTTAGGATTATTACCAAAATAAAACATAAAAATAATATTAAGTTGACTTAGGATAAGGTATCAAGGTTAATACATCATAACAAGATAAAAACAATAAAGCTAAGTCATCATAACAAAGAGGGTCAAGGTACCACATTGAAGAGGGGGCGTTAGTACTAGGAACAACAAGGGGGTTCACACAATCCCATAAGTCAACAAGAGGGGTCAAAACAAAGTGGGAAGACAACCCCTTCACCCACAAGACCAAGGTGTATCAACAAGGTGGGGGGAAGAAATATTTTACCCACAAGATCAAGGTTTTGGACTGCTAGCTTGACCATATGTTTATATCTTGTTTGTGGACTGCCATCTTGACCATCAAAGATTCAAGAAACCCTTCCATTTTTAGTCCCTGTATACAGTCATGGTTGTAACGCTCAACTCTTTGGATATCTATAGGGTATGTTCAAAACATAGAATAATAATGACCATGGTATGAATGATTACATTGAATGGTGGTTTCAATCTGCCATTCAACCTTCAAATTATTTTCTCCTTCTACAATTTGTGGTACTCAATCAAAAGGTTTGGATGGCTCCTCATACCTTGGTAACTATTCAAATATATCTTTTATTCAAAGGTATGAGTTTGATTTTGATTCTTCTACGTCAGTGGTTGCACTGGAAATTTGCCTATACTTGAATAGATCCTTTTTCTTCAAGTAGGGTAGGTTGGATAGGAATGAATAAGATCAGTTGTGTAGAACAACTTGGCATGGGTCTGGTTAAAAGTCATTAGAACTAGATCCTGAATACATGTCTCTACAAAACAAATTTATGGCATTACCCTTAACTACTAAATAATTCCTGATATAGTCATCACAAAGCTGAGTTATGGAATGCTTGAAGAGGACGATAATTAACTTGTGATAAAGTTTAATTTTGGTCAATCAACATAACTTTGTTTTGAGAATTTTTTGAAGAGATAGAGTATCAACATATTTATGATATCCAGAATAATCAATCTTCTTTGTACCAACATTTCAAGCAAGCAATATCGAGTAGGCCTCATTGAGATTCAGAATTGATGATTATGAGAAATATGTAGGGGTGACAGAAAGATTGTACAAGCACAATTTTTAAAAATTGGCTCAGAGTATGAATCCTCAAGGTAATAAAAAAGGTCAATTCAAGATATGTATCTTTTTACTCTTTCTTAAGTCTATTAAATATGAAGGAAATTTATATTATTACATGTATCTACATGCTTATGATTCTATTGTACCTTTCTATGTCATCACACATTCCATCTCATCATTACAACTCACTTATAACTTTATCTTGTATGGGTAGTTGATTCCTAATACAATTTCATTTAACCTATGGACTTAATCATGAAATGAGCTCTTATCATTGCTATAAAAAACAAGAGCCATGAGGTGGCAATGTCCCCAACATTACAACACACTATTGCAAGAGAAGGTTCAACTTTGTTTTCGACTATTAAGTAAGCAAGTAAGCTGACTTGCTCTTCTTCATCTTTTTTGATATTTATATAAATGTTGGAGCAGGGTCCCGCAGCTACAAGAAAAGCTGCCATTTTGGCAGATAGACAGTTTGGTGAAGACGAAGAGATAAGGTGAATCTACGACGCTGTAGCATGTTTCTAGCTGCAGAGTAGAGTCGGCAACTGTGACTGTTGGAACATAGAATTCAAGGAAGACAACAATACCTGAGCGGCCGAGAAGAGAGAGCTCAACCACTGCATTGAAGGCAGCGGCGAAGACAGGAGGGCTCAGCTACCCTCATAAAAGAAAAGGAGCAACGAGGCCGAGGTATTGAAGATGAAGGGCAGAAGAAGGGAAGCGGTGCATAGTACCCATGGTCAGCGCCGGGAAGCATGGAAGACTGCAGAGAGCAGTGGTGTGACGAAAAGCGGCTACCCAAAGTACAGATATGCCGACTGTCACTAGTTAGGGTTTGGGATACTCTTGGGACATGCCCACAGTGTTGTAATGGCGAGACCTTCGGGCCGCCTATAAAGGGATGTATTTTGTATTGTAAAAGGTTGGCATTTTCGGCATTTTAGGCCATCCAACTAGTTAGATTATCAGTAGTCTATTAGCTTACTGTATCTTGTATTGTAACAATCTGCAGGGATTGACAGAGAGAGAGAGAGTGAGAATATATTGTAAGAAGGCAATATAGAGATAGAGAAGAGATCTAGGAGAGAAGGGCTCTAGGCTGAGTGCAGAGTTACCCAGAAGATCTCTAGCTGCATATGCAGTGCAGCAGAACTGTGTACCTCTCTCAAGTTATAATATAGAAACACAGTTCTATGGATGTAACTTCCATCCGGGAGGTGAACCACGTAAAATATGAGCGTTATGTGTTGATTCATGTGTTTGTATTTACTTGTTGTATCTGTCATTCATTACATGATCTTTGCTTACAGTAAATGTATGAGTATGTTATTCAGTTCATAGCATATAACCAGGATAAATGCAAGTGAAGTATTTAAGTATTCGGTATAAGAGTTTGTATACGTTTCCCTCAAGACAGTTAAGAGTCGCAGTATAAAACAGCTCTGCATATTGTGTCCGGTAGTTTAACCCCAATAACACTAGGTACGCTGAGCCACAGCGGTAGGATATCGCAGGGAGGCGATATCGCACCATCAGAGGAGCTGTGGTGCGCCGCAGTTAAGGGTCACGTGGGAGACAGAGTTACGTGTTACCCAGGATGTGGTGATGCGATAGAGGTTGAATTCGTCACGAGTAAGAGGGAACTGCGCATCGTATCGCAGAGAGGAAGGAGCAGTCCCGCGAGCTAAGAAGAGCTGCGAGACGCACACAGGATGCCATACAGAACCTGGTCGAGACACTTGAGTCCTCGACCAACCCATTAGAATCACTTCGGGTGAGACTTCAGGCCGCTCCGTGGTCTGTCGCTGAAAGGGCCAGTGAGCTAGGGGTGTTGTTGGTTCATTATAGTAAACCCGGGTCTGCCTAGAGTGACCAACAAATGGTTCCGTTGCCGGTTTTGAACAAACTGAGCGCAGATGTTCTGTTGGCATCCTACTAGAGATGAACTCAATGAGTGGGTTGTGTCTAACAAGAAAGAGTTTGCCAAATGAGAGAACACGAGTCCTAGACTGAGTACAGAGGACTGGTTACAAAAACATATTGTTACAGACCTACATGCGATATTTTTTGCAAGCTTTGGAAATGAGCTCTATGGCTGGATATCAAAGTTGATTGATAAGAACATATTCAAGAAGAAAAGAAACATTGTCTGGACACCGGAGCTGATTCAGACCGTGAAGAACCTTGATAATCCCATTACGAGGACAATAGACTTCTGGCTTGCGAGTGTGCTAGAAGGCTTCGTCATAGAGTTTGCAGTCGACCAGAGAAAAAGCTTCAGCGAGGCTGAACGGTACTTCTTCAAAGGATATCACGGTAAGTACCTAAAATCTTTAAACTTGTCCATTAAGATGCTATTATATGAAAAAGGAAGAATGGATCTAGTTTCAGATGAATAAGTAAATATAGTAATGTCATAAGAGTTTGAAAGTGATTTTGATGACATTGGACGTACACGTAGTGGAAAGAAATACAAAGTAGATTTCAGATCTCCCATATTTGAAGACAATTCAGATAGTACTAGACAACAAAGTCATAACCATACAGACAGAACAAAAGGGGGTATCCCTTACCACCCTTACACCCCACATAAACAGATCAAAACTCAGAACAATCCCGTAGGAACTCCATCTAGTAGCTCGCAGACAGTACATACTACCGCTACATCACCTCCACCTACATCGCTGAGTGGTAGTAACAAAGCAAATCAACATCCACCACGTAGAAATAGAATGGGGGATGATATGAAGCTACCTATATTTAAGGGTACAGGGGCAGAGGACCTAGAGCAGCATTGGTTTCTATGTGAAGCAGTATGGACCATTAAAGCAATCAATGATGATAATAATAAACTTGTACAGTTGGTCACCACACTGAGAGAACGAGCCTTAACATGGTATATGAAGTATACCTCAGTGGTTACCTCAACAGTACCCAGAACACTTGCCCAGGTTAGGACTGCCATGATTAAAGAGTTTAAAAAACCTAAGTCTGAGTCACAGTGCATTACAGAGCTTAAAGACATTAAACAGTTACCTACAGAGTCAGTGTGGGACTTCGATCAGAAATTTAAAGCCCTTATAGACCAAGTCAGCTTTGAGTTTGCGCCGGAGTAGCATAAGGAAT
This sequence comes from Pseudotsuga menziesii, assembly GCA_001517045.1. Taxonomy (NCBI): domain Eukaryota; kingdom Viridiplantae; phylum Streptophyta; class Pinopsida; order Pinales; family Pinaceae; genus Pseudotsuga; species Pseudotsuga menziesii. Next base: position 131,277 of record LPNX010776984.1, read on the forward strand.
GGTTTATTGCAGCGTTGCTCCCTCACATCAGACTACCATTAATGCAGCAGAAACTCCAGACGCAGGACGACGCATTGGAGATAGTGATGAAACTAGAGGCTTCACCTCTAGCTGAAACTAGCACCAGTATGACAAATTTGAAAAACCAGTTGGCTAACCTCACAATACAGATGCATGAGCTTAAGAAAGGGAAAGAGGTTGCGCAATACATATGGTGCGTAAAGTGTAAAGCACAAGGCCATACTAAAGATAATTGTCCAATCTTTGTAGAATATCTAGCAACCGGGGCTCCTAACCCCTTACCACAGACCCATGGGCCGTGGTGTGAAATATGCAAAACAAGAGGACATCTACCTCACCAGTGCCCTCTACTTCAGAAGTACGTGTAGACACCTAAGAACTTATACTGCATCTTCTGTAAGTCAATAGGCCATGATGAACACGATTGCCGAGCCTATGATCTCATGGTTGGAGCAAAGCAAGACCTGTACAGAGCCCAATCGGAAACACAGGGTCCAGCAGCAGGACCACAGCATGATCCGGCTTATGGTGGCCGTGGAGGAGGATACAGAGGATGAGGAAGATTCAGAGGCTTTGGCCATGGAGAAGGCTTTGGGCATGGTCGTGGACCAGTCACTTGTTACAACTGTGGAGTTGTCGGACATTATGCTAGGGACTGTCAGAGCCCTACCACTACATGTAACTATTGCAAATCTTACGATCACACTATAGAAGACTGTCCTATCTTAATAGCTAAGATCAGAGATCCTAAGCCAGTAGCACACCAGAACATCCAGTTTATCGCCGCTGAGCAGGAAGAACCAGAACTAAGAGTCAACATTGTGACTCGCAGCGGTGCCTCCACCAATGAGACATCGCGGCTTACTGAAAAGACCATAGGTCAGGAGTGGGTGCGTAAAGCTCCTAACAAAGCAACACCACTTGACCTACAGAAGAATCAACAGACATTTTAGGAAGCTAAGACTTTCTTTGATGACCCTATGCAATCAGGATCACAGGTACCGCCGTCTAGGGGCGTACCACAGCAAGAACCTGGTGGCGTTAGCCCTGTACAGACAGCGTAGGCTACCACATCGGGCGCTTGCGACGAAGATGAGTTGGTAGGAAGTGTACAATCCTTCCTGCGCAGTTGTCTAAAACTCGTGAGAAATGAGCAAGCTATTGGAGAACTTCAGCACATCATAGATCAGTGTTAGCCATCTTCTTCCATGAGCAGTGCACAGTGCGATGTTCATAGTATTAGCGGACATACAAGAACATGAAGAGAGATGCGACTCACAGCATAGGTTGGAGAATTTGAAATGGATGAGGTCATCCTAGATCTAGGATCAGAGGTAAATGTTCTGACTAAGCAGATATGGGAACAGATGGGTAGCCCTAAGTTAGTCAGATCACCTATCCACCTCAGATTAGCTAATCGATAGCGGGTATCACCCCTGGGTCGATTATCACAGGTGCCAGTTGACATTGATGAAGTTCGCAGCTCTACGGACTTTGAAGTTATAGAAATCATTGGCGATAGTAGACCATATCCAGCACTGCTAGGTATTGATTGGGTGATTGGTAACATGGCCGTTATCGATTTAAAGAGAAGACAAATGACCTTTGAGGACGCGCAGATCTGGGTCATTGCACCGTTAGATCCTCTTCAGGGTCCTAGATACATTGAACCTATCCGAGTAGAGGAAGAGGCATGTAACATGGACAGTCTCTATCAGATGACTGTGAACCAGAGCGACTACATCAATCCAACTGCAGAAGGGAACATTAGTTGGCAATGCGACAGCTCATGCGCATCGGATTTGGATGTTGGTCTAGAGAACTGGCAGAACAGACTTGACGAAGTCTCAGCGCGCAGATGTGCGTACATGACTAAGTCACTGCGATGGATTGGGACAGAGATCAATGAGATTCCCTCATTTCATGATCTAACAGATATCCAGGACTTCCTCATGCAGTTTGAACAACAGATTCCTCACGAGCAGAGGATCGCAACTATGGACCTTGCAGTACGAGCCACACCTGCAAGATGGTGGTATGCACATAAAGAGAATATCGCATCATGGGATGACCTTAAGAGATTGATGGCGATCAGATTCTCTACCGACAGAGACTATCTCCAGCAGAGATACACAGGAGAAAGTGACCCCAGGACACACATTCAGACATGTGAACAGAATTGGTCGGACATTCCCGAGGATGAATAGGTTCATCGATTCATTCACACTTTGGACCTAGTTCCACGGAACTGGTACACAGAGACTGAATTGCGCAAGGGAACGACTACATGGCCACTTCTAATAGACAGTTTTCTACTCACCTTCACTTTTGAATATGAGTATCCAAATGTAGATCAGGCCCTAGATGTAATAAATATTAAGATATTTGAGGATTGTACACTATCAGTACAAACTCAACCTGAGTGGGCCATCCAGTTAGAAGAAGCGCTAGAGTGCTATAATTTTGCATCAGAACTAGAGGAGGAGGATGAGGATCCTCGCAACATCAACATTCCGGAGTTAGAAGGGACTCGCGATGTTGATGGACCGAAGCTACAGACTCCAGAAATCACAGAGCCACTCAAGATTAAAAAGATCAATATTGGCACAGACACAGAACCAAAGTTTGCCTCTATTGGAGACTATTGGACCGATGAAACAGTTGGACAGGTTGCATACTTGTTACATGACTATCAAGACCTTTCTCCCACCAAATTCACAGATATGAAGGGAATAGTTGGAGACTTGGGAGTAATGAGGATACCATTAAAAGAGGACGCTAGACCAGTCAAGAAGCGTCCATATAGATTAAATCCGCGTTACAAAGAAAAAGTTAAGGATGAGATTGATAAGATGCTAGCAGCAGGAATCATTGAGCCCATAGAAGAAAGCGAATGGGTTAGTCCCATGTTCGTGCAAGAGAAGAAAACCAAAGGAGACATCAGAATCTGTGTCAACTTGAGTAAACTTAACGACGCATCACTTCATGATCCATTTCCGACACCTTTAACGGATGAAGTATTAGACAATGTTGGAGGACAGGAGGTCTACTCCTTCACTGATGGCTTTTCAGGCTATCACCAGATCAGAATCCACTCAGAAGATCGAAATAAGACCACATTTGCAACAGAATGGGGCTCATTCCAGTATACGGTAATGCCCTTTGGTCTTAAGAATGCACCAGCCATCTTTTCTAGAGTAGTAGTTGCTGTATTTAAAGAATACATCCATAAATTCCTAAAAGTTTATTTTGATGATTGGACTGTATTTGGATTAATTGACAAGCACATAGGAGATTCAAGACCGATGTTAGAGAAATGTAGGCAGTACCAGATTTCTCTGAACTTAAAAAAATGTATATTCTGTGCGCCATTTGGTATTTTTTTGGGTCACATTGTTTGCAGACAAGGCTTGATGGTAGATCCCGCAAAGATTGCCATCATTGTAAATATTCCAGCACCCAACTCAGTCAAACAATTGAGGACAGTACTTGGTCATACCGGGTACTACAGAAAATTCATCAAGGGATACGCAAAGATTACAGCACCGATGGAAAAACTGTTAAAGAAAGATGTAAAATTCCTATGGAATGAGGAATACCAGCAGAGTCTAAACACACTTAAAGAGAATATGGTTACAGCACCCATCTTAGTATTCCCAGATTGGACTAAGAAGTTTCATGTACATGTGGATGCATCTGGCATCGCACTGGGGGTTGTTTTAACGCAACCAGGAGAAGGAGGTATCGATCATCCTATCACATACTCCAGCAGAAAGCTGTCGACAGTAGAAAAGAACTACACTACAACAGAGAGAGAAGGCCTAGCTATGGTGTACGCGCTATAGAAGTTCAGGCACTACCTGTTGGGTGCCTCGTTCAAGATGTTTATTGACCATTCCGCATTGAAGTATCTGGTCAATAAGCCAGTGTTAGGGGGAAGAATTTGCAGATGGTTACTCCTCTTTCAGGAGTATGATTTTGAAATCATTGTCAAACCAGGAAGATTGAATGCTGGACCTGATCATCTGTCGCGAATAGACTCAGGAGAAGAGCTGAGTAATCTAGAGGTCAATTTGCCAGATGTGCAATTGTTTTCTATTCAGATCACAGATGAGTACTTTGCTGATATCATTCACTTTCTCACTACAGGAAGGGCACCTGATGAGTTTACCAACCATCAGAAGAGGCAGTTGGTTGTTAAAGCAGCAGACTTCACCCTGATCGCAGGACACTTATACAAGTTAGGTCCAGATGAAGTCCTGCGCAGATGCGTGATGCCGCATGAAAAAGAGGCTATTATCAAAGAAGCACATTCAGGTACCGTAGGAGGACATTTCGCAGGAAAGCTGACTGTGCAGAAAATCTTGACCGCAGGATTATGGTGGCCTATGTTACATAAAGATGCTAAGGACTTTTGCAGATGCTGCGATATCTGCCAGAGGATAGGAAAACCCTCGCAGAGAGATGAAATGCTGCTGCGACTGTAGGTTATGTTGCACGCATTTGACAAATGGGCTATAGACTTTGTGGGTCCTATCAACCCACCAAGAAAATGAACTGGTACGAGATATATCATCACTGGAACAGAGTACCTCACCAGGTGGGCCGAGGCCAAAGCAGTAAGAAACTGTGATGCTGCTACAACTGCATAGTTCATTTTTGAAAACATCATCACTAGATTTGGATGCCCAGTAATTTTGATGAGCGATCAAGGCACACACTTCTTGAACTGCACTATTGAGGCCTTGACGGAAGAATTTCAGATACAACACCATAAGAGCACTCCCTACCACTCGCAAGCTAATGGTACGGTGGAGGCCTTTAACAAGATTTTAGGAAATGATCTTACTAAGATATGCAACAGCCAAAGGAATGATTGGGACCTCAGAGTTAACGCTGTATTATGGGCGTATTGGACGACATGCAAGAAACTTACAGGACACACACCTTTCAGCTTGGTGTATGGACAAGAGGCTGTTATGCTTATGGAGTATATCCTTCCCAATTTAAGAATTGCTCAAATCACTGAAATGGCTGATACAGACACGATGCATGAGCGGCTAGCGCAGCTACTTGCCTTAGAGGAAGACAGATTCATTGCCGGATTCCATCAGAAAGTACAGAAGGCACGAGAAAAAGTTTGGCATGACAGACACATTAAGAGTAAGACTCTTCAGATCGAAGACCTAGTACTCCTCTATGACAGTAAATTTATTAAGTTTCCAGGGAAGTTCAAGACATATTGGTTGGGGCCATATTAGATAAAGGAAGTCACAGAGGGAGGAGCCGTTCAGCTCAGCAAACTGAATGGGGAGATTCTTCCCACGATGATCAATGGAAGTAGGCTTAAGCTTTATAGTGATAGCCACCCCACCTCTTAGCCCTAATTCAGAGTCGCGAAAGGTGCAGATGTCTAGTGTAGTTGAAAGGAGGCATCGCACCGGAAATTAGTCTACACCAGCAGGTATTCTAAGTATAAGGAATCGCATAAGGATGGTTCATAAAAAAAAAAAGACATGTGTAAGTTTGTTTTGAGCAACGTGATGCGGTGTGGCATCGCAGCAGCGCGATGTTTCTCCGTGCCACGTACCCAGTTTTGTAACGAGACAGAGGGCTAGTCAAGTCACCTTCTGACAAGCAGTTAATGAGGAAATGACTAGTATACCTTACCGTAGATTTGGCACGGCATAATAAATTTTTCCAGATTTGGCAAATCTTCGACGAGACCGACGCCTGCACACACACGCTTCGAGGGAAATTGATTGGATTTCAGCATTTATTGAGGATTGGAATGATGAGTGTGGTCTCATCCAAGCAATTAATACGACCGACGGGTTCAGTCTAGATGACCGTTGCGTCTGGGATTACCGCCTTCAGTATAAAAGCAAAAATTATTCATTCGGGAGGGTTACATTTGCAAAGAGCCGAGAGCTATAGAGTGCATTGTTAACTTTCCCCTATCCAGGGCTAATTTCGTTACAGAGTGCTGTGATTTCCAGAGTATTGCAGCCATTTCCAATCCACAGTATAATACCAAGTAGGTTCTGCCCGAGGAGGAACCTTTAGAAGACAGTCTGAGACGCTTCGAGTATGGTGGCCATATGCCCGCCATGGCGACGCCACCCAGGGTTGTGAAATTAGGAATATCACAGGAAAGACAATTTCCAAGGATGAGGAATCAAGAGTAGGATGTAGAAGATGTCATCAAAATCTCTGCTGAAGAGAAGAAGAAAGCCGAATCAATCACTAAAGATAAGAAAGCAGAGCAGAGGAATGATGAGAAGAAATTTCCCACTAGGAAGAAAGTAAAAATGAGAAAAAGAAAGCAACGGGAGAAGGGAGATGACCTATCTCATCAGCTAAGAGAAGAACAAGAGGTTCCAAAGGTCAAGAATGAAAATATGCGGAACCCAAGCAGTGTGAATACCTGGAGCGAGTTGCTGAGAAGAAAAGTGAAAGGGAAAACAAACCGAACAAGCAGAACTTCAAGATGCAGACAAAGGCTTGTTCTCGGAAGGGAATTCCTGGTTTGTATACCTTTCGCATAAGTAGGCTCCAGACTGAATGAAATGTTGAGAAGGCTGGCAGATACAGATTTTCCTTGTGATAAAAGTTCTAACCCAGATAAAGAGGAAAGGATATCTGTGGAAGGCTTCTCAAGACTTGGAGATCCTTAAAAGGTCTCGCAAGCGACGAAAGCGAGAGCATGACAATGAGGGAAGGAAAGATAAGAGAGCCCAGCGAACTAAGTTACATAAACTAAAAGAGCGTGTCGCAGCTATGGAGAATGAAGTCACAGGACTTCGGGACAAATTTCAGCGCACTTCGCAGGAAGCCAAGGAGAAGCTACAACAGGAGAAGCCTGTTGGTAGTGGCTCGGGGATGAGCCACAAGTAAGTGTTAGGGGACTGTTGGAGTAGGGTCTCGCAGCTACAGGAAAAGCTGCCATTTTGGCGGATAGACAGTTTGGTGAAGACGAAGAGATAAGGTGAAGCTACGACGCCATAGCATGTTTCTAGCTGCAGAGCAGAGCCAGAAACCGTGACTGTTGGAACAAAGAAGTCAAGGAAGACAACAGTACCTGAGCAGCCGAGAAGAGAGAGCTCAACCACTGCATTGAAGGTAGCGGTGAAGACAGGAGGGCTCAACTACCCTCATAAAGGAAAAGGAGCAACGAGGCCGAGGTATTGAAGACGAAGGACAGAAGAAGGGAAGCGGTGCATAGTACACATGGTCAGCGCCGAGAAGCATGGAATACTGCAGAGAGCAGTGGTGTGACAAAAAGAGGCTACCCCAAGTACAGATATGCCGAATGTCACTAGTTAGGGTTTGGGTTACTCTTGGGACAGGCCCATAATGTTGTAATGGGGAGACCTTCGGGCCGCCTATAAAGGGATGTATTTTGTATTGTAAAAGGTTGGCATTTTGGGCATTTTAGGCCATCCAGCTAGTCAGATTATCAGTAGTCTGTTAGCTTACTGTATTTTGTATTGTAACAATCCGCAGGGATTGACAGAGAGAGAGAGAGTGAGAATATATTGTAAGAAGGCAATATAGAGATAAAGAAGAGATCTAGGAGAGAAGGGCTCCAGGCTGAGTGCGGAGTTACCCAGAAGATCTCTAGCTACATATGCGGTGCAGCAGAACTGTGTACCTCTCTCAAGTTATAATATAGAAACACAGTTCTGTGGACGTAACTTCCATTCGGGAGGTGAACCACGTAAAATCTGAGCGTTATGTGTTGATTCATGTGTTTGTATTTACTTGTTATATCTGTCATTCATTACATGATCTTTGCTTACAGTAAATGTATGAGTATGTTATTCAGTTCATAGCATATAACCAGGATAAATGCAAGTGAAGTATTTAAGTATTCGGTATAAGAGTTTGTATACGTTTCCCTCAAGACAGTTAAGAGTCGCAGTATAAAACAGCTCTGCGTATTGTGTCCGGTAGGTTAACCCCAGTAACACTAGGTATGCTGAGCCGCAGCGATCATTAGAGAGAATTTGAGGTCAAAAATGGGCCTCCTAAGAGATGTACTACAAAAATATAAGATATATTAAAATATTATGAGTTAGGGGTTTTATGGGGTAGGTATATATGACAACTCACCTCCTACACTATTTTTTATGCACAATATAATAACCATGGTTGAGTCACTTTTCTAAATTGACTATAAATAAAATTAATAAAATAACTCTACAATGATGTGACTAAGATTCATTGTAAATTCCCAAAAATTTATTATCCTTTAGCATTTATTTGTCTTGAACTTGTAAATAAAATTAAACAAAAATGAATTTAATTTATATGCATAAACATATTTTTTTCATATACATATCATTCATGAATTTAATTTATTTTAAAAGTACAAGATTATATATATATATATATATATATATATATTATTTTGACATTATGATATTAAATACAATTAAGTGAATATATAATTTAAAATTAAAAACCATGAAAATGACAATATATTATTTTATAAAAAAATGTGAAAAGACATTTTTATGAATTATGAGTACTTTACTTGAAAATGACAATAATATTATTTTATGAGAAAGTGAATTGTGAGTACTTTACTTGAAAATAACAATAATAATATTTTATGAGAAAGTGTGAAATGACTTTTATTGTGAGTACTTCACTTTATGACTTAAAAGTACTTGTACCACTACCTTGGTTAACTATGGGTTTTCATCCACCATAGAAAATGTGACAAATAAGCATTATTAACTCATGTAATGCCACCTCAACCATGGGGGATGATGTCATCTACTAGAATGTAATTGGTTGATTTTTATAGTAGATTTTGGTCCTTTTGAGGCCCATTTTTGACCTCAAATTCTCTCTAATGAGGATATCGCAAGGAGGCGATATCGCACCATCAGAGGAGCTGTGGTGCGCTGCCGTTAAGGGTCATGCGGGAGACAGAGTTACGTGTTGCCCAGGACGTGGTGATGCGATAGAGGTTGAAGTCGTCGCGAGTAAGAGGGAATTGTGCATCATATCGCAGAGAGGAAGGAGCAGTCCCGCGAGCTAAGAAGAGCTGCAAGACGCACACAGGATGCCATATAGAAACTGGTCGAGACACTTGAGTCCTCGACCAACCCATTAGAATCACTTCGGGTGAGATTTCAGGCCGCTCCGCGGTCTGTCGCCGAAAGGGCCAGTGAGCTAGGGGTGTTGTTGGTTCATTATAGTAAACCCGGGTCTGCCCAGAGTGACCAACAATAAATTTGAATATGATTTCTCTACTTTTAATAGTAGCATAGATCCAAATTCTAGGCTCTATCAAGGGCCGAGAGGGATCAAATATCTAGAGGTGTAAACCTTTTATAAAGTATTGCACTCAAGGAGTTATTGATTTGATTCAAACCAAAAGACACATCTTTTTATTTAAGGTAAACATATAATATTATTATTATTAATATTTAATATTATTTATGGTGGACATATAATATTTTTATTATTAATATTTAATATTATTTATGGCCAATATATAATATTTTTTATTAGTTTTTATTTTGTATTGAACCAACATTACATTTTAATTTTTTATTGTTTTGTTAGATAGTAACATTACAACATCTCCCCATATTATGTTTTTTTTGTGGTCGACATTTACTTTTTATTATTTTGTTAATAACAAAAGTTACAACATAATATAGCCCACTCAAACAGTTGTTATCTTTATTGTCATGAGTATAATATACCATATCAAAAAGTATAATTTTAAAATGCAAATATTTTAATACCTGGAACAAAGTGAAATGGATCAAGAACAACATAATAAATTGCTGCGACCAAACCAAGACAACTTATCGGTTACCTGCACTGCCAGAATTCCTTTAACTATATCATGTCTCCCTTGCATTTCTTAGGCCATGTCTAATATTATGAGTTGCAGCTTCATTTCAACTATCAAAACTATCTGCACAATTAAGTGATGGAATGACAATAAGCATGCAGAAGTCAATACTGGACAACTTTCCAATAGCATCAACTTAAATAATCAATAAATCTCAATCCTATTGTAATTAGGCAAGCATTTTGGAGCACTTACATCCAAGGGAATGAAAGAGAACCAAAAGTATGAATGCCACTCTGCTCACACAGGAGTACAACCAATAAAAGAGAGAACGTCAGATTAAATACCAGATGAAACAAAAGTAAACTCTAGAGTAAGATGTAGAATAGTGAAGACTTACTATGCAGATTGATAAGCATAAATCCCATGGCAAAAGCCCACAGAGGAGCACTACAAATATGCAACAACTTGAGTGTTAGGTAAAAAGTAAGCGAAGGTTTTCAAGGGAAACAAAACAAAAGGACTGAGAAGGGTTACAGGAAGAAAATCCATATTATTGCTGAAGACCATAGATTTTATGGCAAGAAAAATATTTACAAACTTGATTCCAATCACCCTCCTGAAGTCATCATCCAATAATGAGTTAAACTTGTTATTTGCAGAGAAATGAGCCTATACAGAAACAAGAAGAAAATTTGCAAGACAACTCAGATAAATCATGTGAATGAAATGGTTGTTTATATAACCATGTTTTTCTAAACAATATGTTGGCAAAATCTTACGTTCCAACATGATGAAAAGCAAGGAGAACAATAATGCCAAATATCACACTGAGAAAAATGTGATTAGTGCATGGTATGCTCCTTGTCTAATATTTTTTATTTATTTTATGTTATTAGTTTTTTGCTATTTTAAATTTAAATGTAAGATGAGTTGATAACTTATCATACATAAAGATTACGAAAAAAGCAAATGAAACCAACTAATAATTCCAACACAAACACCCCTTACTTTTAATAAAATAAAAGAAATTAAAGGCAACAAAGAGGATCAAACCATTTTTGTGTTTTCATGAAGTAAAATGGAAAAGAATTAGTGTTTCATGAAGTAAAATGGAAAAGAATCAAAATAAATCAAATACCAGTGCTCTCCCATGCTTTTTAATAACCATCATAATCTCCCCATCATTTACGCCCCCGTTGGTTCATGATGATCCACTAAGGCATGTATCGGAATCTTAAATGTGCGAATAGGTTTAGAAATATTTTGCTAAAAAGTAGAGGATATGAGACGTCTCCAATATATGTTTGCATGAAAATTGAATAGACATTGAATTCACATAGTTGTAACTTATTATTTTAGTTTGAAGTTTAGTGATTTCTTTGAAATGTTTTATCGATTTGGAATTTACTGGAGTTGATCTATTGTTTTTATTAATAGGCTAACTAATTACTCGTAATATAAATTTGTGTCAACCATAATTGTTTAAACAAGGGAGATCAAATTCTTACGTGTAGCGTGGTCTAATAACCTTATCAAAATCAGTGTATGTCTACACGGATTTTGATTGACAAGCTATTGACATTATTCTCTCTTCTTTGGGTATTAAAATACCTTCAACAACTATCTGTTTCACACAAAAAAATCTTGACTGATATACGATTTCAGGCGACCTATTTGTTTTGCATAAAACATTTCCCTTGACATGCTCCAAGGTAACTTGATGAAATTACCACTATTTTGTCCTTAGCCCGATGGTAACTTGATGATAATGAGGACTCTAGACTGATAGCAGGTGAGTTGTTGGTGGGCAGAGGTGGTGTATTTTTTGTGGGCTGAGATGAATTGAAAAGATAACTCAAAGAGCTCTGCCCACCACCATTGCTAACACCATGACCCATGAGATAATTATGTTATGGACTCCTACAACAAATAAGAAAGCAATATTATTAGTATGGAACTTTCATTGCAGCCAAAACCAAAGGATGTTATGGTAATCTGATAGCCACCAAACCTTAAATAGAATGACCGTATGCTAAATAAAATATAAATTCAAATCCAAATATGTACAATATTTTTATGGAAAAAAGGTGAAATGAGATATAATATTTATTAACAGACCGGTCCGCCGAGGTATAAAGATAGACAAACTAAAGCAATGTTGACATGCAGATTGGCAGAGAGTTGGACTTAAAAAAAAATCCAAGTATGAATATGAAACCAAATATACTACCTTTCTTCTTTTGCAGTTGGTATTTATTCTCAATCAATGCTGGGCAGTGGATATTTCTAATTATTTGCAATGGAAGGCAATAGAAAAATTGTTGCAAGTATACTAGCTATGTGGGAGTTGAAGAAAGCTAAGACATATGATGGTTGACGATAAGGTGTGAGGGACCACACCCGACTAGTATAAGCTTTTTAGCAACAATTGCATTTCAATCACAACACTGCATTTCAATCATAATAAGTGAAGCATAGACCCCAAAAATAAAATTAGCATACTGATGCAATATATTTCCAAAACAAATTCAGATTAATGGAACAACATTACAAAATGCTTTGCCAAAAATGTGAACTTTGTAATACCAATAGGCAGAGGAAGGAACTAGAAAATAGTCTAATCAACCATACACCCATAGCTTGGGAATGGGCATAAAACTAAGATTGTTGAGGCAACTACAAAAAAATCTAAAAAATAAAATCTAACAATCGAAATGAACTATTGTGATCTGGATTTATGCAGGAACGCAACAAAATACACAAATAACCATAGAAACAAATATGTAGCAGAAATAACACTTCATTTCATTAATCAATAACAGAAACTTGTTTACATACATAATGGAAATAAACTAGCTAGAGTGTTGGTAGCTTATCTCTGAGAAGAGATGTGGCGGCTACATGCCTTTGAACTCTGTGTTACATTGAGGCTAGAAGGCCTATATATTATTGAGAAACAATGGAAACCCTACACATCCAAAAACCTAACCCTAGGAGGTGAAACGCAAGAATGTGGGCCCCATTGGGTAACTTGGTACATCAATTTCCTGGGGTCGTAACTTTAACATACTACCTTTGTTTGACGCACATGATACATCGTTAGAAAGATCTATTTAAGGACTACATCCATAAATAGAAAATATCAAGTTCGAAATGGATTTATATTTTCTGACCATTTGATGCCGAAAAAACGTCGTTTAGGGCCTCAAAACGGCTCCGGAAGTTTAGGACCCGAAAACTGCCAAAAATAGTAAATTGTGCTACAATTAAGGAAATTGGAAAACTGAAAGAAACAATGGTGGGGTTCCAAGTGGAATAGGTGGGTGGCCACGAATATCCTCCTGGATCAAATTGACAAAGCACTCCTCTTCTGATTTTACATTTTGCAAAAAATAAGCAGACTATTGTAGTTAAATGTGCACCAAATTAAAATGCCAGGTTAAGGAGGGGATTTACAAAAGAAAAGAGATGGGGTTTTCAGTACTAAATATTTATTCACAACAAATTAGTAACAAGGTCACCCAAAAACTTAGGGACTATTTCGCCTAACCGAGATAGACAAATTTATAGTGCATTCCATAAATAAAAAGAGAGAAATCCACTACTACGAACAAAAATCAATAAATAAATTGAATGAAATGAAAAATAAATCAATCGATAGATAAATGAAATTAAATTCAACTAAAAAATTCCTATCAATAGCCAAAACTACATTCGATATTTGGATTATCCTGAGTTTCAGAATGCTGCCGAAGATAGAACTTCCTTTCGGCCATTCTTACGTCTCAAACAAAAACAAAAACCAAAGGGTATTTAACAACTGCCTAGGGTTAGCAACTACTGCATATCATGCCCTGAAAATCAAATGTGCGCGGAGAGATTACCAAAGATTCAAACCCTATGGAATTTCAGAAAGAAGAAAACCATGGCTCCTAAAGGAGGACTAGGTATGAAAGGGATTTGCAGTTGAACCAATGGCTGCAGCGAGGGAAAATGCTAAACCAGTGCCATATCAATCTAAATCTAGTTCCAGTAATCCATTTTATAACAAGAGCCACGAGGTGGCAACGTCACCACAGTTACTAATAGTTATTGACATTTCTACAAAAAATAAGCTATTGATTATTAAATGTGACCCAAAACAATTATTTTGGCATATGGATTTTTAAAAATACTCTTTGTCCTTGTTGCTTCCAAAGCTAGAGAAAAATGAGGGCACTTGAGGCACAGGGTTGATTAATATTAATTCATGGCATTCCACTTGATATTTTATTCTCATACAAGAGAAATGGACTTTCAATGGTCGTATTTAGTTCAAAATTAGAGGGGACATTCACTAAGGGTGTAATATAGATTGGTTTGAAGTAGGGTCATTGCCGATGCACATTCACTAGTGGTGTAATGTAGCTTGGCTTGAAGTAGAGTCACTTGTTAGCACTGCATCGAGGATATTTACCTTTTTATTGGGTAGAAAGAAGCAAATTCATATTGTGGGAGATGATGATAGAAATATTCTCTTCATATTTGAAGAGATGATACCATGGCCATTGACCACAAAAAAATGTCAAAGATTATAGATCTAAATTCACAAGGAATACACCAGTCACCGAAATTAACTCTTATTTTTTTATTATGGGATGGCACATCACAACATTGATTTTATTCTATACCTTCATTGGCCACAATATATTACACGTTAGGGATGGCACATCACAACATTGATTTTATTCTATGCCTTCATTGGCCACCATATAATACACGTTATGAACATGCACTATGCATTAACTTCTAGTGCATTTTCTTTTCATCACGATTCATGATTTTCTTTTCTGGTGGATATTTGAATAATGTTAAATATATTTTAACAATATTAAAGAATCTCGAGGTTGGTGCCAACTCAGTACAACTTCATTGACCTCCGTATATTGTTGGTGTTGAGTGTAAGCCATATATTTACTTAGTTTTTAATTACATTCACACTTCATCAAATAAATGAAATAAGATTAAATAAGCTCCATCATCATGTTTAAAATGGATTACATGGTCATATTATAATATGAATCGTCATACATTAGACAAACACTAACTCAAGGTCCATAATCATATTTAAAATGGCTTACATGGTCATATTATAAGATGAATTGTCATACATTAGACAAACACTAACTCAATTCAATTTGGATTTTTAGCCAATGGAGGGAAAAACAAGTGGTAAAGTGGAACTGTTGTAAATGGTTGTAAATGGAAGATCTTGTGTTCAAATCCCCCAAACTTACCCATACACCATGGTTCGGGCCTTGTGGATGCGCCTAGAGGTATAGTGGTAGCATCAAAAGAGTACCAACCCCATCCCCGGTTGTTGATTCCCCTAGTAAAATAAAAATAACTTTTCATGACTTAGATGCAAGCGCAACATACGTTCCTGGTAATTGTGACCTATCTAAACAAGTAACACATTGAATTTATTAATATAAAAAAGTAGATAAAAATTAGTAGATGATAAGATACTACAATTTGTCTATTACATTAGTAAGTTTTTCATGAGCGAAGGTATGTTTTTGTTTTTTCTGGGTCGCAAATTGAAAATGTATGTTTTTGTATTTTCCCTGTGTCGCAAATTGAGTATGAAGCTCTCAAGTATTGTTCAGAATCCTTTATTAATAATGCAATTTCAATACAATCGATTGGTGCCCTTTGCAGATCACGACAGAGACTTTGGTTCTCACATCTAGGACACATCTACTCCTATAACATTCAGGGTTTGGTTATGATGTTTCAATGGCGGTAAAAAAGATAAACTATATGATGGACAAGTGATATAAAAAATGTGACAAACGTCAATGACACTCGGACATGTAGATTTTAAACATGCCAAGTTTCTAACACATGTTAACTCACCATACTCTCCATCGTTTGCTCGCGAGGAAGAATTTAAAATATATAGAAAATGTCCCCACAACTACTGTAGGTATTCTATGCATAGTTAGTGCCATATACATAGATAGCGATGTTGAACGTTTCATGTTATAGAACCTACTCTTGTAAATGAGAATGCCATGCTGCCTCTCACTATTGGCCATCGTTTGGAGAGGGAACAAGGGGTATTCTAAAGTGGATCTTCATTATAAAGACATGCCTAGGCTCTCCATAATAGCGAGGAAGGACATCTTTTAGGAAACCTAAGAAATGCTTATAAATGGAGACTTGTTTATGCATGTAAGAAAATTTATTAAAAAATATAGTTAAGAGAAAAAATCGCTAAGGGTATTAAGAAGCTAGTCTTAAATTATGTTTAGAATTGATTTTCTAATTGTTTGCATTATAGCACACGAGTTTCCAAAAAACTAGGAGCTAGACACTCACATGTTGCATGATTTTCAGTTAATGTTGAACTTTGTGTCATCCATGGAGCCCCAAGGCCACACTCACACAATAGACTAAGTTGCAAGGTATTCCAACAAACCTGGTCACAGAAATTTTCTACCACTACTGTGAATGTATACATCGAACTACGTTGTTGAACTAGGAAAAAATATGATGATGGAAATACAATATTATTTGTAGAATAATGGTTTAACATTTTACTATTTTAGATAAGGAAATTTGATATACAAAGTATCTATTTATGGTGGAGGACCTTGCATGTCTATTTGTTGTGATTTATACTATATAAAAAAGAGAGGCCATGTCCAACGTCCTTCTTCTTCCCACAACATCAAAGGAGAGGCCGTGCCCAAACCCCTTCTTCTTCCCACAACATCAAAGGAGTGGCCATGTCCAATGTCTCGATGTGCAGCAGTCACAAACTGCTTTTAGGTCCAACGCCACTTTCACGACAATTCAATATTGTATTTTGAACTAATTTTTAAATATTTGCTTTGAGGTTGAAAATGATTTGAAATACACTGAAAAAGACTCTTGAGGGGGTTTCTTTCTATTTACAACCATGGAGATAAGCTTGCAAGTTGATGAACTACCGTCTAGTTTTCCTCCAAGCCCACTCCCCCAAAGGCCGTATATTATGTATGTCCTTTCCCTTGCCTTACAGAGATCAGTGATAGATAAGGAACAAATACATAATTAGCGAGGACATATTCTAGGTACAATATTTAGTTCCGTACAACATTAAAGACGTTGTCTACCGTCTGTACTGGGAAAAGTGTAGGGAGCCTGTTTATTTCAATTACTATTAGTACCCCTCTTTGGTGCCTTCTGATAGTCACAGTGGCAGATCTTCATCTGCCTACATGCAGATTATTCGGCTGAACGTGGAATACCGGACTTTCATTGACATTGTGTTCCAGAACAATGAAAATACTATCTAGTCATGGCATTTGGATGGATATTCCTTCTTTGTAGTGGGGTAACTTCTAATTCCCAATGCATAAATCCCATGTGGATGAAATTTCCATGGGGTCTTTGACTGACATTGGTTAGGGTTAATATAGGTTTGTGATTTTACTTAGCAAAATTCAATTCCCTATAGTAATGTTTGGCTGATTTGATTCCATTGTCATTTGGGGTACATAATGGATGGTGGCAAATGGACACCTGAAAGTAGAAAATGATACAATCTCTTCGATGCAGTTTCTCGCTGCACAACCTAGGTTGGGAATCGATCGTGTGCCTTAACATGAATTTACAATGTTAACAATGTGAAGCCATTGCAACTAATAAGATGGATGTTGTACTATTTTTAGGTTTCAATGCAAGTGTATCCAAATTCATGTATTGTTGTTCTCTTAACTTTGGATAATGTAGGAATGTGGAACCTGAGGTCAAAAACATGGGGACGACAATACTTGGGTCAGCAAACATACGTGAGAGTGAAGTCTTAGGTGCATCCACAAAGCCCAAACCATGGTGTATGGGTAAGTTTGGGGGATTTGAACACAAGATCTTCCATTTACAACCATTTACAACAGTTCCACTTTATCACTTGCTTTTCCCTCCATGGGATGAAAAGCCAAATTGAATTGAGTTAGTGTTTGTCTAATGTATGACAAATCATCTTATAATATGACCATGTAAGCCATTTTAAATATGATTATGGAGCTTATTTAATCTTATTTCATTTTTCAAATGAATTGTGAATGTAATTAAAAAGACTATCTAGTCATGGCATTTGGATGGATATTCCTTCTTTGTAGTGGGGTAAATTCTAATTCCCAATGCATAAATCCCATGTGGATGAAATCTCCATGGGGTCCTTGACTGACATTGGTTAGGGTTAATATAGGTTTTTGATTTTACTCAACAAAATTCAATTCCCTATAGCAATGTTTGGCTCATTTGATTCCATTGTCATTTGGGGTACATAATGGATGGTGGAAAATGGACACCTAAAAGTAGAAAATGATACAATCTCTTCAATGTAGTTTCTCGCTGCACAACCCAGGTTGGGAATCGATTGTGTGCCTTAACATGAATTTACAATGTTAACAATGCGAAGCCACTGCAACTAATAAGATGGATGTTGTGTTTTTAGGTTTCAACGCAGGTGTATCCAAATTCATGGATTGTTGTTCTCTTAACTTTGGATAATGTAGGAATGTGGAACCTTAGGTCAAAACATGGGGACGACAATACTTGGGTCAGCAAACATACATGAGAGTGAAGTCTCCTATGCGATCAGTGAGAGATGAATATGACATTCCTCATAATGCTCTCCTCTGTGGAAAGGCCTAAGGCCTCCCATGCCTCCCTCCTCCCCAATAGAGATTTATGATCGAAATAAAGAAGCAAGCTCATGTTTATGTCAGGTAGGATAAATTTCTTTCAAAATTTATTGTGGAATGATAGGATAAAAAATCCAATATACAGGTTTGGTATATTCGAACATGCTTTTTTAAGCATGCAGTTTTTTGCACTTTGTTTATCTTTGTGTCATTTTTTTTATTTAATAATTGTTCTACTGGAGTTTATCCATGTTTCAGTTTTTTTGATTATAAGAATGATCATTATCGCTGCAGATGTTTTGCTGCGGATGGATGTTTTTTGCTGTTAAAGTTTATGGATGTTTTTTTATATGTTAAAGTATATTTGAAAAAAAAACTCAAAATTAGAGAATCCAAGTTCAAGAGCCCAAGGAGACTGCATAGCATATATTATAATGCAACATTCTGAAACTAATGCAACGAGTTCAAGGGAAATAGCCACCCAATGACATTCTACAAAAAACTATATATAAATATATATAAATGATTTCATTCTATAAAGCTGTACTATGTTTGAAGACCTTAGACCAGTTCATTTTATAGTAGAAAAGATTATTAGAATGCTTAAGCTATCAACCCATAATTTAGAGCAATGACAAAGTATAAATCAATATAACTAAATTATATTAAAATTTATAATTAATTTTTTGAAATAAAATGTTAATTTAATCTTAAGTTAAATGAGTAATAATATCAATATAACTACGTACCAGTTTTAAATAATGCTTTAAAATAAAATATTAATTTAAATTATAATGTTTTAAAATCAAATATTAATTTTAACTATAAATAAATTTGAGAATCAACAAATTGTTAAAAGAAATTAGAAGTATAATAAGATTTATAAATTATATTATGATTTTGTCAAATAAATAAATTTTAAATATAATATAAATCTATTTAAAATTTATTTTGGAAATTTTGTATAAAATATTTTTAACTAAAATATGTGAAAAAATCAAAATTTTACTTTCACAAATATTAAAATTTTACACCATATAAAATAATTTTAAATTTAATATTAAAAAATTAATTATTATACCTGCCTCAGGTATATTGTAATCGATCGAATTCAAACCGCGTTGACTTTGGGTATTAGTTGGTGCATATCGGTGCATATTTAAAAGATTAAAATCTCTATTCCAAAGTTTAACTTTGTAATAGCAATTTTTAAATTTATTAAAATTGTATTTATTTGTGTTGCTATTGGTTAAGCAGGGATGATGTCATCCTCGAAGTTTGCTATCTGGATTTGGGTCGACACCTGGTAACAATGACATCATATGTAACTTTTCACCTACCCACCTTGTTCTTGTCTCCAGGGGCGAAACGGTGTTAAGCTACTAAATTCGCCTCCAAGGCTCTGATCAGACCTGCTAAGCTCTGGTTCCAAGCAACAATCCTTCAAATCCACCCAATCCTTTAAATTAGAGTCTGAGAAAGCTTCGAAAATTCGAAGTCTAGCGTCATTACATTTCACATACAGTCTGCCATCCCTCGCCGAATTCAACCTCCTCGACACCGGTCTGTAGTCCAGGAGAGGATCAGAGAACGCTCCCTTCCACTTTCCATCGCAGCAATTTTTAACAGAAGTCTTCTCAAAATAATACACAGCCCGAATGTAATGCAACTTCATGCTGAGATCCGATTCAGTGAGGAGGTGTGTAATTTGGGAGCCCACCGATGGTGTGGCCGGGGCAATGCTGGACAATCGTGAGAGCACAATTGCATGCGCCGTGTAACCTTCTTCTAATTCCAATTCCATGGTCACCTGCAACAACAGATATCTACCTGCAACTTAAGCTAATTTGGACTCTCTATGTATTTGGTAATGGGCGTGCATTCATGGTGGCTAAGAGAGGAATATATTCAGTTTACGCTTGAAAATGAAAATGAGGAGGAATTTATTCATACATAAAAATGAGGAATCTCATAAGAATTCAAGTATCTTGTTATCTTTCACACAGCTCTCATATATTCATAAGAGAAACAAAATGAGTTTGTCTGGCTTTTTA
>LPNX010776984.1:153486-247965 GCA_001517045.1 Pseudotsuga menziesii
ACCCTATAAACAACAAGTAATCTCACATAGAAATATAAGTGCCATGGCAACAAGTAATACATTGTTTCAAGTTTGAATGTTTCATAATTTCTTTAACTTTTAGCTTTAAACTATATACAATATCACAATAAAATATTTCTAAGAGGCAGGTATAAGCAGCTTTGCTGCTATTTCACTTGTTAATATTTAGTATAGATCAAAATTTCATTTTTACAAATGATCAAAGTTCCACTTTTACAAATGATCAAAGTTCCACCTCGTGTGAGTTAACATATGCAAAATAAATTATATATGAATGCTTTTTTATTTTTTCCAATGCTTATTATTACTTATATTTAATTATAAATATTTAATTAATTTACAATTTTTATTTTTTAAATTATAATTTTTGGAATATATAAATAGATTTAGTTTTTTTAAACATCTTTATTATATTTAGATTGTATTATCAATTTGAAAAGAAATATATCTTAAAAATTTACTTTACAATAGAAGAAATTGTATAATAATAATTATAATAATATATTTAATTAAAATAGATTTAAAGATTAAATTATGTAGAATATAAATTTTATTTTAATTTTTTACATTTTATATAAATTTGGAAAATTTAATCTAATCTAAGATAGACTATTACTAATGTAAATAAAAATAATTTAGATTATTTATTAATAATAATAATAATAAAATCCATTGTAAACCAATCTTAAAAGGTTTAACATTAAATAAATTCATTTTAATAACATAAATTTATAAACTATTTATAAATAAAATATATATAATATTTATCTTTTCAACTTTAAATTAAATAATTTTATTTTCATAAAAAGACACAAAATATTCTTACCATGGAATAATAATCGTTATTGTCCCCCAAAAAAACTTATAATATTTATATATTTAAAATCAAATTATAATTGTGCCCCTGAGGAGACTCTCCATGATGATAATAGTGTCGAGTTCGATGCCAACACATTATCTTGGCACTCGATTTTGTAGTTTAGAATTTATGGTTAACACTAATAAAGTAGATAGGAAATTCAAATATTATACACAGTGTAATTAATTGGAGTGGATTTCTTCTCAATTCCATCGTTAAAAAGGACTTCGACGCTGCAACCATATCATTCAGTTCACTTCTGCGGCATGTGAAAATGAAATCTCTCTTGTTAAAATTAATAGAGGTCATTTCAATAATAAAGATGTGAACCAAAAAAATCAAATCTAAAGGAAAGAAATAAATATACACTGTACATTGTAACACTATAATTGACAAAGGATGGTTTCAAATGACAAATGTAGAGCATTTTGTAAATCATAGAACATTTTGGTTATAACATAGTTCAACACTGGCTAGTTCCCGTCCTAGTTTGCAACAGGATTATACATTCACTACCATGTGTCACGTCCCCATCACTTAAACCGGCGAAGAGGACGCGACCAACACAACGAAACACGGGCAAACAACCCCATGAACATAAACAAACATCAATGTTGGAATTAAAACTTACAAGCATACACAGATGCAGAATGAATCAACATTCAGCGGAAGCAACACACATACCTTTCCAGCATAAAACATATTCATCATAATTCATTATACAATAGCTATAAATTGCAGAGACCAAACAGCCAAGATTACTTATCTTTTGGATGGAAAATTCATCCGCAACCAGCTACGTCGTTGCAACGTTCCACCCAACCTTAGGCCAGCGTGCTCATCAATCTCTCAGCGACACTGCCACTCCCGAGCTGGGCATGATTCCTCCAGGATAAGGGGCATTGCAGGCTTACACATAGCCAAGGGACACAATCAGTCAAACCAACACCGCTGGGTTTACCAGGCCTTCAACAATAGGCCAAGCCAGCACAGTCCGAAGACCAACCACTGCGTACTGCAGCAAAAAAAACCCTTCACAACTTCGTGAAGAAGCAAAGGCAATCGGGTGACAGTCCCAAAAAAACAGATGAGGCACAGCTCAAGCCCACAAGGCAGCTCTGAGTTGTTCTTGTCCCTAACGTGACCAAAACAACTCAGCAACAACACCCAAACCAGGGTATATCAGCAACCCAAACTCACAATGGATGATGGAAACCATCCATAGTTCCAAAACAAGGAAAACTTAGCCAGCGGCACACACAATTCACTAATGTAACGGCTGGGCAACATCACACAGTCCACAAAACAGAGGAGAGGCCAACTCCCAGCATGGACAGAGGAAAACTCAACCCACGGATTGGAAATCCACAGTGGTCCAAACGAAATTGGACACCATAGCCAACAAAACACGCGGGGGAGACAACATTCCTAGAACAAAAATCAGTGAGCACGGCTCATAACATGGAAAACGACTCCAACGGTCTGTGCGTGAGGGAACTTGCACCAGACCACAAAACGCAGAGGAAAACATACCCGATTCCACTCTGTGGAAAACGTGAATGACCACCGATAAGCAGCTCCCCTCCTGGCTGCGTGAGGTCCCGCAGCACAACTGCCTGTGCGTGAGGAAAACAGACCCGACCTCTGTGTTTGGGAGTGAACAACTCTGTCTATGCACGCGGATGAACACACAGTCGTGAGGAACGAACAGACAGTCCCCCCGAATGCGCGATAGAGAGGATTGTGAGAATGGAATGTCCCCGAAAGAGTGAACCGACCACTGCTTTGTGTGAGAATCATCAGACGCAGCCGTGAAGGTGAATTGACAGGGATGGAGTGGAGTGAATGGAAGGTCGTGGGTGGAGTGGGCGTGTGGGTAAGGGACTGACAGCCCTGCCACCCCACTCCCAAAGACAATAACTACCCCAACCACCAACAACCATTCTCAATGAAGGTGGTTGGATAAAACAATAAAGAGGTTGAAGAGGTTGGATAAGACAACTAGGAAAGGTGGCAGACACACAAGGTGGTAACACATGGGGTTTTCCCCCATAGATCAAGGTTTGACATCCCCACCCCTTATCCTTCAGAACAATGCCCTTTTCATTCAACGTTGCACTGCCGTAGCTGGTTATGGTTCATTTTATTTGATGTGCGTGTTTACATGATGCCGAATTATAATGTGCCAAACAACACGACATACCATCGGCAACTGTCCCCATTGCCGAAACATACACGACCGAATCGATGGTGGGGCTTTTGCCTTTAGCTCCTTACCACGATTAATTACATTATATACATCATGCAAACGGGGTCAAAACCGGGGGTGTGACACCATGTTTCTACATGAACGGATATCCATAATTATATGCAGTAAAAACAAGCGTTAGCTCTCGTCACTGAGAGGCTAACCCTACCACAAGCTTCAGAATAGAAGGTTAAAAGCCAACAACATTAGTTCTCATCACCGTGAGACCCAACTTTTTTAAGGCTAACTTATAAAAAAGGAGAGTTGGTTCTCATCACAGTGAGACCGACCTTGCCACAATTTACTTTTTTTTAGGTTAACTTATCGAAAAGGAGAGTGTTGCATTCTTGAATTGACCCAGCCTTCGTGAGAGGGAAACGTAACCCTTCCATACTTCATCAAGTAAACAAGTGAAATATGTGGAGAAGGATTCCTAAGAATGACAACTTCGTTTTACCTACTTATCATATCATAAGACATTAAAATATACTCTGAAACTGGTTCTTACAAAGAGGCTGTGGAGCCTTCGTTGATATTAGAAACTGGTTCTAAAAATCTATTTGAAACTGGTTGAAAATATAATCTAAATATGCTCGGATTTGCTAAGAGAGCTCAGCGGTTGTGGAGCCTTCGTGGCCTCCCATAATGAAATGGTTTTGAGGCTGAAATCACATCATGACTACAAATTAGAATCATGAGAACCAAGTCTTTGTCGACATTTAAAAGGATATAGCTGAATGATATTACCATATGCAAATTACTTAATTGATAGATAAACTCGTCCACTTCTGTGCTTTGCGCTTTGCAACTTTTTGTCTATAACAAGTCCCTGTCCGCAAGAGGACGCTAAGGCTTATTGACATTCAGAGAAAAGTTAATTCACAATCTTTATTTTATATACTACTTTTATTTACCTTGTCGAATGGTTCTGTATCGACCAACGCTATATCCTGGTAATTCCTCACTCCTGTACGAAGAATGCTGCCAAGAAGTAATTCATTATTTAGTGAAAAAAGCA
The DNA here is from genome assembly GCA_001517045.1 of Pseudotsuga menziesii. Taxonomy (NCBI): domain Eukaryota; kingdom Viridiplantae; phylum Streptophyta; class Pinopsida; order Pinales; family Pinaceae; genus Pseudotsuga; species Pseudotsuga menziesii. The sequence goes on from LPNX010776984.1 coordinate 157,633, forward strand.
CTTGTTTCTACGAAATCTCCACGGTGCGAAAATCGACGGCAATTTATCACAATTCAGTTAGTAGGTTCACAAAATTTACCAATCTGTGAAACACCAGTGAAGATTGTCTTTAATTTCTTCATACCAAAAGCAGCGGCCATGTCCATCTGCCAAAAATCATTGGCTTCAATACTATCGACAAAGTAATTAACATAATCATTGGCTTCAATACTATGTGACTCTTATAATATGTTGACACGTATTCAAATATACGAAATAAAAGAGACATCGATATTTCAATGTTAATGATACAGACTCTAAGTTTACGATATATATATATATATATTAATCTAAGAGATTTCCAGGTAAATAGTACACAACAAACAAGAAACCAAAGTTGTTACCTTCATGACTGAAGTTTTCGACAACTGCTAGTATGTTCATCCACTTCTATATTTTTGCTTTCTCCTTGAGCCTCAAAAGGAATAACCATTAATTGATCAGAGGATGGCATTCCAGCCTACCAGAATTTTGATGGTAGAGCTTATGTTGGTCCTTCCTTTGGTATACACATTGCTATCTCACCTTCCCCATACCTGATTATCTTTATGAGAAGGTCTTAACACTCTGGCTATTAGTGGGTGGTTATGACTCTTCGTCTTAGGATTAGAATCTCAAGTTTGTTCCTCCTTCGGCCCAACTCAAATTGGCAAAAGCAAAATTGCCATGAAAAGTGCAAGATATAACTCTATGTTGGATCGATTGTTGATACTACAACTGGAGGTCATGCAAATCCTTATCAACCACATGCAAGCTAAGTTGAATGCTGCATGTTTCTTTCATCATGAGTGTCACCACGAGTAGTTTGTCACTAGCATTGATTGTCACAATGAGTCAATGCAGGGAGGACATTTCTTTGATAATGCAGTAGGTTCAAGCATATACTCTGAATTCACTTACATACATTTAATACTATTCAATAGCCATTAAATTTAGCCTACATCACCCAGCTGCCTATGTCTTGGGAAACATTTCCCAAGACAGACGTCATTCATTTTTTGCCCAATCAAATGAAAAATAATTCAATGATTTGAGAAACAATTTATTTTATTTTTACTTGGATTATGGTTTAATATTAGATTTCCAAAAAAATTAACACAATACAACCTAATTAATAGGATCTATCAATTCATATATATCACCTACGGTGACATAATCATGGAGCCATGGAGTGATCCTGGTAACGAGAAGGGCATGCATGGCGTGATCGTGGCAACAAGAAGGGCATGCATGCAGAACCTTCATCTTATTGTCACCTTAACATTGTTTGCAGAGCCCCTGCAGAGGATGACTGCATAGTTGAGGATGTCAGCGGCCAGGGGGTGTTAGTTACTTTGTTTCGAGCTCATCTTTCATTCTAGCAAGCAGAAGTGCACATGTATACTGAGGCTACATATTGTTGCATTAAAATTTTGGTTGTATTTAATATTTGCTGACCAACGTTCGTCGGCGGGTCTTGGGGCACAAGACCCTAGAGAAACGTCACCTGCACTAACCAATGAATAAACACAAAAATAGTTTAAAAATAAATAAAAAAATACGCAACCTTAGTCTAAATTACATGTTTTTGTTAAAGTTACTACAAATTACTCTAAATAATGGCCGCTGATTCAAATATATCCTCTTGTACGGGACATAACAAGATCGCACATCCTTTTTATAATATGAACAAAGTCATCATTATTTAACATGATTCATTCTTGATATATAAAACTCATTCGAATCACTTAAGGCTTCGAATGAGTTATGTCTGTGAGCTATTTCATATGACCATTGAACCCCTTACATTCGAATTTGTGTGAACAAGACCCTAAGGGTAGTCAGTCCTGTATAATCCGTTGGGAATTTTTTAGCAACCATGGGGAAAGCGAAATATGACCGTCATGAACCTATGTCCATAGACGAATTATAACAACTTCCCAGTATTATGCATGTAAACACAGGTTGGTCAAGGCAGGATGGCACGTTTTCTTTGCAAAGTTTCAAGGATTCAATGATGCAGTGGCTCTTCAGTTTGCTTAGGGGTTTGACAACAAAAAGAAAACAACATGAGATGGAGAATTTGTGATGTCAGTAAATGAGCAGACTGTTGCAAGAGCTACAGGACTACCGTGTGATGGAGTGAAGTGGTTTAAAAACTAATTCATTGAAAAGCAGTTAATCCTACAGTTTCTTAAACCAGAACATCAAGAAGTTGTTTGGGCGAATGGCATACCACGGTCATGGATTAAGGAGGAACGGCACAGTCTTCTGTTTATCTTGTGGAAATACCTCACATGCGAGGGTAGGTATGGAACTATATGTTTATATCATATTAAACTATTGCTTCATTTCACTTCAGAAGAGAAAATCAACATCCCCTATTTTCTGTTCAAGAATCTGGAAAAGATGTCACAAAAAGTTCAAAATGCCTCTAGAAACCCTCATATCAGTAGCTATCATTACGGTTTTATAAAATTATTAATTGAGGGTGAATTGGCTCTTGGGGGTGATAATTGGGGTAATTTCTTGGATATAAATGGGTTTAATTCAATTCCAGATGAACATAATACTGAAGATGAGAATGCAGGAGTGGGTATGGAGGATATCGAACCGGAGAATTTATTTTCTTCATTTCCTAAGAAATACCGGAACACAAAATGTAAGAGAGATATGGTCGATACCCCTATGTTATTAAACCATCGAGTTACATGAAGTATGACAAAGAAATTAGTAGTGAATCAACACTGTTGTGCTCTTCAAAAGAATGTAAACCCAGGTCAACCAAATATCATTGATTTAGATCATGATAATAAAGAAGAGGGAGGAACATCAAATGTTTTTAGTATCTCCGGTAAGATGAAAAGAAAGTTTCCTGAATACATGAAGTCCAATTCTTCAAGAACCAAAACTATTGAATACATAGCTCGTATTAAATTGGAAAACCCTGTAGGAGAATTGAATGATGAATTCTATCCATCAATAAATATTGACAAGAAAAAGTCGTATAGTCCAGACATTCTTCCTACAATAGAAAGACATGATCCAAATCGCCAGCGATCGAACATCAGAAAACCATTGTTCTTCAATCCTTCTATTTATATTATGCAATCTCAGCTCCAGATTATTACATGTAGAAATTTACAGACTCTGAAATACAGATCGCCTTCGGACTACGAAGGTCGTCACTGCGGACACTCAAGAAAATTTAATCAAAGCTTTTGATGAGATCTTATAGCTCAAGGCCAAGTCTCAGAGCATACGCTTTGTTACAGATGCTTATCTAAGACACTTCAGAACTTTCTGATGCAGTGTTTTAGCGCAAGGCCAACCTACAGAGCATACTTTTCTGATTACAGACTATTACACTTGAGTTTCTGTTGTGATCTTATAGCGCAGGGCCAAGTCGCAGAGCATAATCCTCATACAGACGCTTATGTGCAGAGCGACCTACTTGCTCGATACACAGACTCAACTTGTAGACACTAGACTTTGCAGAGCGGACTACTTGCTCGATGCAAACAACACACCCTAAAATGAGGCTCGGGGCCTTTATTTATACAAATTTGAACCGGTGACCTGGTGATTTATAACCGACAGTCATAGGTCAGTCGGTAGATCCGGTAATAATACAGACACCTATAGGTCAAAACCGAATCATCCGGGGCGACAAGTGGGGACTACCATTTGTCGTTATCTCATCCCTTAATTAGCCAGTGGCATTATGGGGACCCGGAATCTTCTTTTCTGACAGACAGACTCCTAAAATTTACACGGTGGAGCTAGAGCTGGCCCACGTCAGCAAGAATCCTAACTTATTACACTGTGGAGCTTTAATCCGGCCCTCTACGGAAACAGTGTAGGACAAAGCTAGCCTACTCAGCCTTTGGATATGGCCCACCACCGCTTCCATTTAGTCATAGCCATCACGTCCCTGGAAATAGGCGCAATCTCTGTAGCCATCAATATCGAGCCCACCACATGTACAACCAAGCATGTCATCTCCATCAGAATCATAGTAAAATTGGGAGTCTTCCATATAGGGCGGCTGTTCAACAAACTCTGGTGGATTATAAAGCTGATCTCCGAACCAGCGCTCTATGTTGGAGCCATGAAATAAGGGATTTGGCTCATACAAATATTCACTTCTAAAATGAGATTCAACTCGGTAATTTAATGGAGTCCGCCGAGTTATAATTTTAGAATGCTTATCTTTACCCTTTTCATCTTTCATGACAAACTTCTGTGTGACATATATTTCATGACCTAGAGGCGTATAAGATCCACCTTCATGAATTAGCAGGAATTTGAACCACTGATGGTTCTGATCTACTACTTGCATATCAGCTTCCATATGTGCGATGAAGTTAGCACGTCTGTTACTCCAGTCTACTCTTGCACAGAAGCGATCCAGGAGTATCTCAGTCCATCCGGTCCAGGCACTATTCCTCAGATTTGAAGGATCTGCACAAATTACAACCTTCCCTTGTTCTCTGCAAAATTGTAGAATAAGGATGTAAGTATACCAAGAGAGCCTTCCAAAACCAATATCAACGTACCAGATTTCTCCTTCTTTTTCTGGATTACAGTCAATCCAGACATCCTTATCTTTAATGATCTTTTCTCTGGCATCATGGAAACTGAGAAAAGCTTCTTTCTCTCATCTTTCTAATATATCTAACTTTAATGGGGAAGACTGAATCCTCTGGATGGTGCAGAGTTCGAGGAATCTCTCTGCTTCCTCTCTTGGAGTTTCTTCCAGAAGCTTTCTTCTTTTTTCTTCGGGTAACACATCTTCCCATGGATAAATATAGACCCCACCTTTTGGTGTAGGGATGATGGAAGTTGTTAGCTGGTTGGCTGCAACTTTGCTGCTACCTAGTCTGGAGCTTGAATTGGAAGCTCCGACAGAAAAAATATTCAATACAGGAGGCTGAATCTGAGCTGTTTCTCTGGTTAACATATCAGCCAAAAAGTTAAGATATCCAGGCTTATAAACAATTTCATAATCAAAATTACTAAGCCATAAAAACCATTTTAATATCCTACTGTTGTTTTCGGCCATTAAACTTTCATTCTTCAGAATACCAGGCATGATCTTAAGGTCTGTTCGAATGGTGAATTTTACAGGTTTTAAGAACAGACGAAAATGCTGGACTGTCTTTTTGACAGCCAAAATCTCTTTGTGGCTTGATGGATAGTTGAGTTCGGCTGCCTTGAAGGATCTTGATCCGTAGCCACAAATAAACTCTCTGCCTTCTATACCTTCGAGTAAGACTCCACCCTAGGTTTGAGATGAAGCATCTGTCTCAATTATTAGGCTGCCAGCTCCAGTGGGTAAAGACAGAGGAGGTAAGTCCAGAACTTTGTTCTTGATTTTCTGGACTGCTTCAGACATAGCTGCTGACCATTTTGGTGGATTTTTTTTTAACCTTTGCTGTAAAACAAAAATGTCAGTTGCTTGACCTTTATAAAAAGGTCTTATATAGTTCAGAGATCCAAGGAATCTCTGCAACTGGGTCTTGTCCAATATTTCATTAGGAAAATGCTTAAAACATTGAAGAACATGTTCTTGGAGAATTACTTGACCCTTTTGGATTTTGAATCCAAGAAACTCAATTTCTGTTTTTCCTATTTCCATCTTTGGCTTGGACAAAACTAATCCATGCTTGAAGACTAACTCATAAAATTTCTGCAAGTGTTTCTGATGCTCTTGCAGTGTCTTGGAACAGATGAGTATGTCGTCAATGAAAACTAATGCCCAACTGTAATCACGGAAAATGTCCTCCATTCTTTTCTGAAATTCAGAAGGTGCATTGTTGATTCCAAAAGGTAGTACCTTCCACTGGTATTGACCACGAGGCACTACAAATGCTGTTTTAAAACGATCTTTAGAAATAATGCCAATCTGATAGAATCCTGATTTAAGATCAAATTTACTAAAGATCGTGCAACCTGTTATTCGCTGCAACAGGCTGGCTTTATCTGGCAAAGGATATCTTACCTTTTGCAAAGCGGCATTGAGCGGCTTGTAATTTACCACCAGTCTAGGTTTTCCTCTTTTCTGCTCAGAGTGTTTGTTGACTACAAATGCCCTGCATGCCCATGGGCTCTTTGAAGGTTCTATTAAGCCTTTTACTAACAGTTCTTTTATCTCTGAATCACAGAACTGTCTTTTTGAGGGTGACATGAGTGCCGCAGAAGATTTCATAGGTTTTATGCGCTGAAGAGGGTCATATGGGAGAGAAACGAAATACTTCTCTCTAGTCCAGAATGCATTAGGACTATTTGAGCAGCAATCTTTTTTAAGCTTCTCTGAAATCTCCTTTAATGTCTTTTCTCCATGGACATCAGAGAAGGCCTTACTACGCTCCATTTTCATGAGCATAGCTCTGTTAGGAGTATGTACATGTTTTACTTCATCTATTTTACATTTAGGGATAGCCCTGAAAGATATAGGTAAGGAGATAGACTGTCCATTCAATACACAGGTAAAGGTCATTTTTCTATGATCAACAGAGTAAGGGTTTACCCTATGAAGAAATTCTGCACCTAGGACACAGTCTTCGCTTAGGCCATCCATTCGATATACTGTTAGTTTATCTGATATACCATTGAAGTTTATAGGGAAAAACTCAGCTTTAGCTTGGAGGGGAACTGGGGTTCCATTTATTGTTGTTCCTCCATCAGTAGTGTTTTCCCAATAAAAGGATGGTAAAGCAGAGCCTCGGGCTAAGTTAACCTGGCATCCCGAATCTATCATACAACTGAGAAATAAGGTTTATATTCACAAGGATGGAACTGTACATGGATATACACTTTAGGGCCTGGAAGCATAGAGAGACTAGGATTAGGAGGAGGTTCAGGAGATTCTTCTCTAATACTTTCAGTACTCAAAGCACTTTCATAGTGCTTGCTCAAATATTCATCTGAAGATTGATCACGCTCTGTCTGAATCACTTTTACTGCATTCTTTAGATCTTCGATTTCAGCACAGAGTTGCTTCAGCTGCTGCTGCTTTTCTCTTATCTGCAACCTGAGTTTAGCTTCTCTGTCTAGGTGAAACTTCTGCCTTTTTGTGTGTCCTGCAGGATAATTATGATATAATTCGGCAGGGCTGTAAGAGAGAGAGGTTACATATTCAACTTTCTCCTTTATTTTTGAGTGCTCAAGTTGTTTGAGCAATTGTTTTTTAGTTTCTCTGAGGTTTGCTCTTTTCTGGTACTCATAGGGTTCAATGTCTGAAAGCTGTAGATCTATTGCAGAAATCCGCTTTTCGATCTCTTGATGCTGTGACAGAGAGAACATATTAAGAGAAAAATGAAAAACAGGGACTTCATACCCCCCCAAATTTGGTTCTGGCTCAGAATCGGACGATGAGGAGGAAGGAGCAAATTTTTTTAAAGCAGGCGGAGGCTCACAGTCTGATTCGCTGGAAGAATCAGAATCTTCAGAAGGAAGAAAAAGGACTTCTTCGGAGGGGGATTCCTCCTGGTCAGGCTGATCCCACCATTTAGGATCCAAATTATCACAGAAAGTGGCTAACTTAGGCTTATTCTTTTTCTTTGGACATTTATTAGCCCAATGACCAGATTTCCCACAGAGGAAACAAGCTTTTCTATCGGCTTGATAGGGCCGTCATTTAATGAATTTGCGAGGAGCCTTTTTGGGAAAAGCTTTGTGGGATTTAGATTTCGGCTTTCTGGTAAATTGCAAGGGTTTATCTGGGAAATGATACCTTGGAGCACTGGAGTAAAACCCTTTAGACTTTTTCTTACTATGGCATTTACATGAAGATTGTAAATGTCCTCGGTTGTGCTCACCACAACCCCAATCAGGCATCTGTGCAACGTTCTTGCAGAAAGATGGAGTAAACATATTTTGATGCCTTTTAAAATCTTTGGAGACCCGTTTCTCCAAACAATGTTCTTGCCAAGTTGCAAGAATATGATGATGAAGCTGTGCTATAGAAAGATCTTTGTAATTTATATTTTTATCTTTCAGATATTGTTCTACAGCATCGGGAACATGTCTTGGAAAGCTACGCAGGTAGTGTTTCAGGTAAGCAGGATCTGTAGCTTTACCAGATTGTATCAACAACTTCTGCATATAGCAAAAGTAGGCTTCGGCCTGTGAAAGATTACACAGCCTAGCTAACATAAATAGTGATGATAAATGTTCTGTGTCATCTATCTGATCATCACCATGAAACTGTTTTCCAAGAGCCTTCAAGATTTGTTGATCAACATCATTTGCTAATAACATTTCATTTCTGGCCTCAGCAGGGAGAAAACACCACCAGTCAGATGCAAGGCCTGAGAGTCCTGCAACTATTAGGCTCTCTAGATATTGTCCAGTTAATGAAGAATTTTTGGTTCTCTGGGAAATTGTCCAATGGAACAACAAAGTGATTGCAGTTTTTATTTCTTCTCGACTCTGGCACTGGATGTTCAGAACCGGATGTTCTGGCATCTGAGATATAATGTTACTAACATAATTGATACCAAAACTTGTATTAAACTGTGGGGCAGTTGATGCAGAAGGCATAGAGGTATCATTCATGGCTGCAGGCTGAGGAATGTCAGTTCCTTCAGTTTTTATCATATGTGCTGACATCATTTGAAGATACTTGGGCTCAAGGGCAGGTTTGCAGGAGTTAAATAATCCTATCCAATCCTGGACTTCTTCTAACTCTGCTTCACTTTGACCAAAATCAAATTCTGGTCTGTCATCTTCTGTGTCTACGCTAAACATCCCGAAAGAAAAACTTCTTTCTAGCTGTGGTTTGGCAGACTTCTTCTCATAGCCCTGAGTGGCTAGCGAAAAAGCCATGGGACTTACCTTTGGAACTCTGGGTTTTATATTATTCATTTGAACTATGAGTTCCTCAATTTTCTCCAATCGGTTTTCTATTTTGACTGCTGCTGCAGAGATAGCAGTCTTAATTTCCTCCGAATCAGATAAAAGATGGTTGAGAAGATCCATCTTTGTTTCTAGGAGGGAGACCTTATCTTTTTCATCAAGGATACTTTCTTAGATTTTCAGTAAATCTAGAGCCATGTCATCTAGATTGTGGGCCGTCAGTTTATGTTGCAGATTTCCCCAATTTGCAAGTTTAATCTCATCCGAAGTAGATTCATCTACTCCAGCAGATTTATGAGGGAGAAACTCTTTTTTCGTATTCCCATCAGAAGAGTATTGTCTGAAGGGCACATCGGGAAAATTCAGTCCTGGATGGAAAGATTTTCTTCCTTGAATGGTTGCTTCTATGGCAGTGTTTTGTCTAGGTAAAGAGAACATTCCTAGACTAGGTCTCTGGTTTTGATGTTGTATTTTTTGGAGAGTCTTTCTACAGGCAGGGCAGTTTTGGTGCTGACCCCTGTGCTCATTATCAGTTAAGCCTGTGAAAGAGGTAGTCTCGGGAAGAGAAACAGAAGGGGTTCTCTGAATCATTCTTCTGTTGTCAGACTGAACAGAAGAAGTAGAACGAGGAAGTAAAGAGAAAGCAGGGGCAGGTGTAGAGTCTGGTTCAATATATCTGAAAGAGCTAGTTTGTCTGTTAAATCTGAGAGGCTTAGAGCTTAAGGCACTTCGTGCTGCATCTACATTTCTAAGCTCATTGTATCGTATCTCCCAATTCTGTGGATACTTGATTCTAGTCCAGTCAAAAGTAACTGGCTGAGCTTGTTTTGATTTGTCTTGTTTGGTATCAGAGCCAACATCGGATTATTCTTCTATATACTATCTTGTAAGTTTCTTGTATGAATACTTGTTCTATTATTTTGTTGATTCAGTACTAGTTAAAGTGATGTCCCTGTAGACAAGTGGAAATGACTTGTTGAGTAATCGAAGAAAATCCTAAGGGTTTCTAAGTGGTCATTGTTAGGGTAACAGCCGTTGTGATTAGGCGCCATAAATCCCGTTTGTTGTGACCAAAAGTGAGTATGAACCTTCATTAAATGGATCCTTCGATGGATATTGCTTCTCACACCTTACTAGACTGTCAACAGGATGATAACAACACTGTATCTCTTGCTGAGAGACAGTCTTCATTTGCAGAATGTTCTTCTTCTGATAATACATCATCAATCATACATATTGAAAATACAAATCCTTCATCTGAATGGCAGCTTCCTGCAATCTTGCCTAAAGACGTATATAAACTATCTTTTTGGGAATATCTAGCATGTACACATATTAAACTTTCTTCAGTCGATATTTCTTTTACTGACTCAGAAGAGCCAGTTCATATTAACTTATTAGAAAAAATACAAATAGACTGGGCTAAGAAACAAGGCTACAAATATGCACATCTCGGAGCTATCAAGCTCAGCCTTGGTCCTTTAGTGCGTCCATACCTTCCAGTTTCCTCTCCGTGTGTAGCCATAGATACCCGTCATACTCAGTTTGCAGATGCCATTATCGACGGATTTACAGCACCCTTACATGATAGACCAGCCTTTGGTACCATCTTTCCGAAATATAGTGTTAGCCTTGACGATCCACACATATATGATTTACTTAAGGCTTACATTTTACCCCAGGGATTTTCCATGATGACTGGTTCTAAAATAATTCAACTTAAAAGTTTGGTCTATGTCAGGTTTGGTAACGATACCATTCCTCCTCTCCGTTCTCATGTTCATCAGAGTTCACATCTGTTGAGCGTGGTGGAACAAGACAAATCAAAACAAGCCCAGCCAGTTACTTTTGACTGGACTGGAATCAAGTATCCACATAACTGGGAGATACGATACAATGAGCTTAGAAATGTAGATGCAGCACGAAGTGCCTTAAGCTCTAAGCCTCTCAGATTTAACAGACAAACTATCTCTTTCAGATATACTGAACTAGACTCTACACCTACCCCTGCTTTCTCTTTACTTCCTCATTCTACTTCTTCTGTTCAGTCTGACAACAGAAGAATGATTCCAGCGCAAGAATAACAAATTCCTCTCTAAGAATAAGAAATTGCAGAAGCAGGTGAAGAATTGGTATAGAAAGGCAAGGAGTTGTGCTATGCATAACAGATTTTTGAAAAGGAGGATAAAGGAGGGCAGGAATAGAGCACAAGGAGGCCTAAACATTTTGGTCAATGTTGTAGGACTTTAACTGAATATGGAAACTTCAAATTTAGATTATAGTTTTGGTCTCCACTTAGAAATTTTTGGTTGCATGGGGACATGCAACATGCTCGACATAGGGGTATGCTGGGTTGTAATTTTGACATGATTTTGTTTAATCTACAACTTCATAAACACCCATATCCACATCTAGTTCCTCTTTTATCACGTTTTATACAAGTCAAAACCTATCAACTTGTGGTTCTAAGCATGGTAAGATATAGTGTTAATTAATTTCTCTATATCCTTTGTTTTTAATAGTTTAAGGAGGTTTAAATAAGATCTTACTAATATTTGTGAAATTTGAGAAGCAGTTTTGTGCCAGGCCAAATGTTCTTGTTCGCTCAGATCAGTTCCTATTGACCCAGTTTAGTTCCTCTTCCAATTTTGAAGGTTATGATATTTCCAGGTGTTCTATTGGAAAATGGACACATAGGCTCTGAAGATTGAAGACTCGTCATGGTGATGTGCTACTCAAATCATACCCAGGTCATCTAGAAGGGATGTGGATGTTTTGTCAAATATCTGGTCAAATCCTCTCCTTAGCGCAAGCAATGGAAAACTCAACAACAAAACATTATATTCGATCTCGTTCTTATGAATAAGCTTGAATTAATATGCTCAACAATCATCTACAATCTATTTTTAGTTATCACGATTGAGAAGATCTCATCATAATGGGTTGAAACTCTATTATTTTGTAGATCTGTTTGAAAAACTAAAAAATAGACAGAATATCATGCAGATTGTTTATATCCATTGACTGATATATATGAATATGTAAAAGTAGATGAAGGGGGGATGGAGATGTAGATGTAGAGGGGAATAGATATAGAAGAGGAGACCAAGATAGATAGAAAATATAGACATAGATAGATGATTTACAGTAATTGTATCGTTTTATTTCAAATGAAATATAGAACTGTTCATTTATGAAATTCTTCTTGTTGTGAGTTTGAAGTAAATCGTTTGATATGAGTTGACTGAGTGTTTGAGTAGCTGGCCTATTGATGAAGAAGGCAGACCCCCCTTCTTTTGAGATAGTGTTATGTGCGTTATAGCTAGGATAGTTTCCATTACATTAATGATTCGAGTTTTGGATTTAGCAGAGTTTGATTGAATGTTTAGTTATTAAGATAAAGTGATAGGAATAGCTGAGAAAGGAATTGGAAAGTGTGATTTCATTTTTACTTTCGATTTGCTCGTTGATGTAAGATTGTAAAAGGTACCAATTATGAGTTTCAGATCTATCTTGGGTATTTTAAATCAGAAAAGTTCCATTTCATTTCAATTGCAACAAAGCTTGAATATTTATGTTTCTAAGGTTGCTGATATATATTAGGAATGCTTATGGAGTAACAAGGGTTGAAGTGACATAGTTAAAGAATGATTTTCTGCCATAAATTCCCTAAGGATATAATTTATGCATATTTTGCAAGTGGGTACAGTTTAGAGCAAGTTGGTACAACTTAAAACCAGTTGGTACAAGTTAGAGCAAGATGGTATAAGTTCTTTGATAAAGCTTTTATTTATAAGTTTGTGAAGTAGGTTGTTTAGACTCTTCTCCAACCCTGCACATATGGTGTTGGTATCTCTAAGTCTACCTCCAAGGGTTGACAATTAAGTGTTGATATATATATGGTATATATTTAACCCAACAATCTAGTACAGAAAAAACTTTGGCACTATATATCTCATTGCTCAACTATACTAAAAGAATATGCAATTTGTTCAGAACTCATATTTTTAAACTTCAAGTTCTCCTCCCTCAACGAGGCCTATTCTTCCCATTAAATTTATCCTGTTGATGCTCCTTGGATTGGGTCCTGACTTCTGTGAGTTGTTTGGACTGATCCATGACCTTACTTGGGTTGTTAAACTAGGACGTGAGCCTTGTGGACTGTTAAGTCTGAACCATGATTCTTATTGGGCTGTTAAATTGAGCTTATAAAATGTTTGTTTTTCTCTTGTATTATTAATGGTTTTAAATCCTAACTTCCTCTTTTTATCAATCATTTCTTTTCATACTATCAAGTTAATATTTATATCCTTATTTAGTAAGAATCTGATGTTTTCAGATTTTTCCATTAGTTTGTAAATTTTTGTAAATTATTGTTTTTTCATCCCTCAAAGTTAGCGCAAGTCCTAGGCGACTTTGGTGGAATAGAAAAGCCCCACTCACTGTCACTTCGCCAAAGGAAACAAAATTGAATGGTCTTAATGGTTCTATGGTAATTCTAGATCTAAGCACATTAACCTCATTGTGATAAGAAGAGGCTATGTTGAAACAAAGATTCAATTTCATGACTTGATGACCCCGTTCAAGTTTTTCCCAAATCAGATTTTTACAACACCCTTTTAAAGTATTTGCTTGAATAGAGTACAATAAACAATAAAACAACAAGTGTAAATGCCATCCCATGTTTTTACACATCATTTGTTCATGTGACATGAATCTTCATGTTGAATAGAAAAGTGGAAATAAATAGGCTAGATTGTATGAAGAGTACTTGAGGCAAGGTCACTTTCCTATTTTTATGACTGACATGTAAGCACTGGCATATATGGAACATAGTCACCATGTTTGAATTCAAGTTTGACTCTATATGGAGAAGAATTGAATGAAAATGATCTAGTACAGAAAAAACTTTGGTACTATATATCTCATTGCTCAACATTACTAAAAGAATATGCAATTTGTTCAGAACTCATATTTTTAAACTTCAAGTTCTCCTCCCTCAATGAGGCCTCTTCTTCCCATTAACTTTATACATAAAATGTAATACAATATTTCCTGAACTTGAAGCGGGCCATCTTGCAGCTTGGAAGGTTGCAGATGAGCTTATTTTTCACCATAGTTACTTTGAACTTCTTGGTCTGCCTAGGGTTAGTGTGTGCTAGGAATGCTGAGCTAGGGTGGTGAAATTTGTCCAAATGTGGAGGACGGTGGCTGAGAAGGAAAACAATAGGCAATATACAATAGAGTAATAGATACTGCATAGGTTGTGATATATATACTGTATAGGCTGAATAGGTTGATAATAGACTTAACACCACATCAAGAACACAAAAGAACCTATTAAGCTGGAGAGTTGATGCATGATGGACCTTGAAGCATCAAATTCCAAACCAAGGACTATATAATTGTATATGTTGTTTGATTTGAATGCAATGTTGATGCATGATGGACCTTGAAGCATTGAATGACAAGTCAATGACTACAGACTTGTATGTTTCATTTGAGCTAAATGTAATTCAAATTGAATAATTCAAACAATTGAATGTTGATTCCATTGTCTTTGGAAACCCCCACCAATCATACTCAATGCCTAGCTTCAATACCATATTGAAAAGTGGGTGCACCAGGAGTCGAACACATGACATATCCCCATGATTTGAAATGTGTAGCTTTGATACCATGTTGAAAAGTGGATACACCAAGATTCAAACACATGACCTATTCCCATGACTCGAAATTGGAATGAATGAAGATAACTTGAGGTAGGATTCACTGAAGAAGATTGATTAAGGTGTTCTTCTACTCCTTGGGTGTGTTGTTGCTCCTTGCCTTGATGTCTAGGGTTTGATGCCTTACCATCATGTATAGGGTTTGATTAGGGTGTGTTGTTGCTCCTTTCCTTGACATTTAGGGTTTGGTGATGCTATTTGGTTTATCTTGATGCTGCTAAAAGTTTGTTTCATTGAGTCACTACCTAGCCTTGTTGCTTCTACTTCTTTTGAGCAAGTCATAGCCTCCTCTCAGCCTACTAGGGCTGCTTGGAATAAGTTTTGATCTCTTCTAGGACAAAACAATGACCTTTGATAGGACAAGGTCATAATATATGCGTGCTATTTGACAGAGCTGTGATATTTGTTTGGCTGCATGAGACCAACTGTGACCCTACTGAGGCTGATAGAACTAAATCATGAACTTGTGGGATATTAGATCTAGGTCTTGACCTCTCTTTTTCTTGCTAGGGCACTTTTTGATGCCTCTTGGGATGCCTGGGTTGAATTGTGACTTGCTAGGGTTTCCTGGGGTTGGGATGTGACCTTATTTGTGCTCCTTGAGTTGGGTTGTGACCTTGCTGGTGCTCCTTATGCTGGTCCATGAATTTGTTTGTGCTCCTTGAGCTGGGCCATGACCTTATTGGTGCTACTTGAATTGCACCATGCTAACTTTATCAATAAAAGGAAACAAATGTAGCCATCAAAATTTGTAAAGTTATCAATACCATTAAGAATGATTGTATTATGTGGCTCACCTAAATTGATTAGATGTCTCACACAAACTATGATAGTAAGTATGTTGAATACCTATGTAAGCTACATATCTCAGTAATTAACCCATCATGCTTGGAGAATTTGGGTCCCGACAACTTTGACTAGAGACTTTGTTTAGCATTTTTTCATTTTTACATTGAGTTCATAGTTTCATAGAATTGGCGAAGGGGAAAGACTAGTATCCATAGTTTAGAGAGGAGATAGCTTGTGTTGGAACTGAAGTATAAATGGAGATATATAGATCTCTATCATTCATAACTTTAAATCTAGTGAGGAGGAATGTGAGGTCGTAGAGGAGGATCTCAACAAGAAGTTGGATTATGGGTCGTCTCACTAGGGTCTACTACAACACCCTCGAGCCATGCTAGGGATGATCTAATGTGTACCCTAGATCTTGTTGGAAATTCTACAGCTCATAGGTGACCTGCTAAGGTCAACCTCTATGCACCTAAGCCCTGTTAGGGATGGATCTTATACCCCCGATCTATGTTAGGGTTTTAGCAGGTGCACACAAAAGTCACGGTGGCTGCTAGGGCTGCTCACGTCTCATGGTAGCAGTAGCAACAGGCCATAGGGTGGCTTCTAGGGTTGATCACAACCCATGCTTAGTAGCAGCAATGTACAACATGTCTCGATGGTGTTCTAGGGCTGTAGTAGCACCCACGGTGGTGGCCTAGTTGAGCAACACCACCCTGCTAGTGAGCACAGGAAGCAACAACACCCTGCTAGTGGTCACGGGTAGCACCAACAATATGCTACAACCCTATTTGATGTTCATGATTGGCAGCAACAACTATTAGCATATCATAGGTAGCAGCATCAACAGGTTCAATTACAGATGGCTAGGGATTCTACAGGATTCTGTGAAGGGCAACGGGTTGCCACTACCCCATGCTAAGATATAGTACACAAGCAATGTGGCATGCACATCAGTAGCAGGTACATACGATACACGTGGAAGTAGAGGAAGAAACAATAAGCCTACTAGGGATTATTTGGTTTTGAAAATTTTATGAACATTGATCTCAGAATTATGAGCATAAAATTTCTCTTTTCGTGTTCAAACTCAATCATCTCATTTAGAGGATGAATTACTAATGCTTTGGGGTTTTTGTCCTTAAAAGGTTTCCTAGTGAAAAAACATGCCTTCAATTGTGTGATGCTTGATCGACTATTGTACCTTCTTTCTATTGTTTACTTTTCAAGTTATATCTCTATTTACAGTCTGCAATTTTAAAGAATTTCATGCACATGTTAAAATTCAACATCATCCCAAATTTTTTTAGTTGGTAGATGAGGTAAAGGGTCAAATTGTTGGTTTTAAATGCCGCTAACGAGCAAGGTCTTTATGTGCTACATTAAGTGCATAAGAATCAATTCAAACCATGCATTCAAGTAATCAAAACAAGTCTTTTTGTGTTATGTTGAGTTCATGTATATCGTTTGGCATCTTGTATTTAAAATAATCAAACTAGTTTGCCTAACCATTACAAAAATTGATATTTCAAGAGTACTTCCTATATATTTGAATAAAATATGAGCAATCCATAGACAATCCGCCCCCAACACACACATAATTTTATATTAATACCCAAATGAGAAATATCAATCATCTCCTCATGATTATACAAATGCAAGAGCATAAAATTTTTGGATGAATTTTAACATGAAACCACAACACATCTAAAAAGATATAGAGAAATAGTAAGGAAGTTCCATTTCAAACATACCGTGTTGATTCTTCGTCTGGATGTCAAGAGGATACCTTATATGTCTGCAACTAGTTAAAAAAAAACATTTTTTTGTAGCTTTTTGAATAATCCTGTGGATTTCCACTAATGTCGTCTTGTTTCCCTTAGTAAAAGTTATAACAATCCAACCCACTACAAAGAAAAAGTTGGTCAATGAAATATAGGGAACCATGCAGTGTGGAGTGCAGAGATAGAGCCTTGAAGGAAGTCCGAAAGCCATTGAATGTGATCAAAGTAAACTGTTAAACTAGTAGCAACAAGGAAGGTCTTCCTGCATGCATGTGTTCTTGCACGCAGAAGACTTAAATTAGGAAAATAATTGTATTTAATTTACTTTTCCTAAGTTTACTTTGGAAAATAAATTAAAGTGATCTAAATTAACTTTAGTGAACCACTAGTTAAAGTGAAAGTGAAATTNGCTTTACCACTAATTAAAGTGAAAGTGAAATTAGAGTTTTCGCTTTACCTAAAGTTATAAAAGAGAGATCAATTGGTGGAGTGAACACACACACTTGTATTCCGACAGAGACATGATATAGACAGGGAGAGAAAGTCAGACAGAGGATTTAGCTAAGAAGACGGAGGAGTGAGCAGCAGGATCATCAAGCTTCGTACAGCTGGGCTATACACTCACATAGGAGGGTGTTGAGGTTTAGCTGGGATTTGCCCAGTGATTTTTCCGGGTGCTGCATTCGCTTGGTTTGAGTGAATTTGCAGTGATTATAAAAGTTCTATATTTTTTCATAATAAAATCTATATCTGACTGCTGCATTGGTTTTCCCATCTTGGTTTTTTTCGGGGGTTTCCATACCTAAAATAATAGTGTCAATATTGTGATGTGATGTTGTGATTTATTTCTTAGTTTTATATTTCATTGCATACTGTAAAAGATATTCATGTGTGGTTATCAATTGATATTTTGCATGCATTGTTTAGCACTAGTTGAATATTAAAGGAAAATTTACATGGTATCAGAGAGCTCTAGTGAGCTAAAGCTGAGAGATTTGCAGCAACAGTGATAGATCAGGGGCAGATCTATAGGAATACACAAACCTAGACTTCCAGATCTAGGGTTTGACAGGTACACTTCATTATGGCCATGCAGTTGAGATTTGAGGATAGACTCCAGGCTGCTCATAACTTTCCTACATGGAAAGAGAGGATCACAAGGATCCTGAACATTAGTGATGTTGAGGAGCACATTGACTCCACAAAAGTTGCACCCACAGATCCAAAAGATCCGATATCCTGGAAGAAGATTGATTCCATAGCCATGCTGATTATCATGGATGGAGTGAAGGACCATATAGTCCTCCACCTTTCTGGTAAGAAGACCGCATTAGAGATGTGGAAGGATTTGGAAAGTTTGTACCAGAGAAAGAACGAGAACCTGAGGATGGTGTTACAAGAGAGGATGCACAACACCAAGATGGCCAAGGGAGAAGGAGTGGTGCCTTATCTCACGAGGCTCACACAAATCAGGGATGAGCTTAGAGCTATTGGCTCTAAAACTTATGACGAGGAGCTAGTTTAGATAGCCCTCAATGTCTTCTCTAAGCCATGGGACACCTTTGTCAAAAGTGTTGTGGCTAGGGATAAGCTCCCTGATTGGCAGAGACTATGGGATGACTTTGTGGAGGAGGAGACTCGCATGGGTCAAGGATCAGGCTCATCCAACAATGCCCCATAGATTGTGGATGAGGAGGCTCTAGCCCTTATAGGGAAGAGCAACGGGAAGGAAAAGACGAAGAAGGATGGTAAGAAGAACCTTGACGTGTCAAAGGTCAAGTGTTTTATTTGCCACAAGCAATGACATTTTTCCTCCCAGTGCCCAGACAAAAAGAATAAGAGTAACACTCAGATGGATGGATCTGTAGAGGTGGATGAGTTCAGCAGGAACTTTGATGAGGAGTTTTGTTTGATAGCTTTCATGGAAAGCACCACAGGGAGAAACATATGGTACATTTACAGTGGAGCATCTAGTCACATGATTGGACATAAGAGTTTCTTCAAAGACTTGCAGGAGGGTGGAATAGGGATCCATGCTGACCAGGGTGATGATGCATGGTATCAAGCACAGGAAGTTGGCACTGTTTCATTTGAGAGGGAGTCTGGAAAACCCCTTAGTTTTGATGATGTGTTATATGTTCCAGGACTAGCCAAGAACCTTATACCAGTCTCCACTCTAGAGGAAAAGGGATATCAGGTGAAGTTCCGTGACCATAGAGTGTATATCAGGCCCAAGGGGTCAGATAGGAGTTTGGATCTGGTGATTGGTAGAAGGAGTAGGAAAGTGTACAGATTACACTTTGAGCCTGCAAAGGCTCTAGTCAGCAGCAACAACAATAGTCAGGGTGAGTTGTGGCATAGGAGGATGCCACACTTACACCATGAAGAACTGAATCATTTGAGATAGGCAGTCATTGGAGTTCCTCGGGTACAGGAGGAAAAGCATAACCATTTCAAGGGTTGTGCTTTGGGGAAGAACATCAGGAAGCTTTTCTCATAGAGTGAGCACAATTCTAAGGAGCCCTTGGACTTGGTGCATTTGGATGTATGCGGACCTATAAGTGTCCATTCATTCGGTGGTTATAGTTACTGCGTAACCTTCAATGATGACTATTCTAGGAAAACCTGGATCTATTTCTTGAAGGCCAAGTGAGAGGTCTTTGAGAGGTTCCAAGAGTTCAAGACTCTTGTGGAGAAACAAACAGGAAATAAGATTAAGGGGTTGTGTCACATACCCCAATTTTGTAAAATAATGTTAATTGTTTTAATTATATTTCCTAAGACATTATGTTAAATTTAATGTTAAGTAGGAACCGATGACTCAGCAGAGTCAAAAGAAGTGGAATGTAATTCTGAATATTTATTATTAATAAATAAAAAGTGGAGACAACAGCATGGGAGAGCTGTTAATAAGAGGTTACTGGTCAAATTGGTGGAAGGAACTAGGTGGAGGGCAAAAGACAAGTGGCAACATCCTCAAACACTTCCTATGTTGCAGGTGGCAACTTCCCTATATTTGGGGTCATGATCCCCCAAGAAAGTGGGATCAGAGCAGGTGGCTCAATAAATGACAACTAAACCAAAAAGACCTAGGCAATCTTTTAAAAGTACCTAATGAATAGAGCTGAGGTTGCTCAGATATTTTCCAGAGAAGAACCATTCAGGAGGAATGTTATTCAGGGAATTCATTGGGGAAAAAAGGGAAAATAGTAAGGAAGGTGTGTTGAGAGAAAGTCTGCAGTAACTTGGTCTGTTACAACTGGTTAGCTGGGAGAACTTACTGATAAGTTCAGGATTGATACTGAGTCCGAGGATTGGTATTTGACTATTGCTGCACCTATTTCCAGCTAGGGAGACCAGAGCAAGCTCGGGGGTCCTGAGGAGTTGCTGTTTGAGCGCTCTCCAAGAGTTGGTAGGGAGGAACGACCTCCCATTGCTGTTGTTGTCCAAGCTCAAGAACAGGTTCTGTCCTCTAACAGTCTGTGTTTTTAATAGCTGAGTATGATTGAATGTTATGTTTGTTGCATATGATATGAAGATTTAGATGGCTTAGTGATATAGTTGTTCTTAGTTTGTCAGTAATAGAATTCTTTTAATGAGAAATAAAAACCCACTGTGTTTTTCCTCATATGGAGTTACCAGACCGTACTCCAGCACAGGGGTGAATTTATAAATAAAGATGGTATGATGAAAATACAAAATAAAAATGTTAGTGGAGTTTTAGAATATTTCTTTGTGTGGTTATCAGAAGTAATATCCTTTGTATCAGTAGTATTAACCTGTACTGAAACTGTCAGTCTTTTTAGAACAGAAAAAGAAGCTAGGTTAACTGCTGACAGTAGCAGGAATGAATAGATAATATAATTTTTGATACAGTAGTTACTTTCAATAATATCATTGCTTAATTGAATTTCAAAGGAAAAGTAGGATAGTTCACTAGAGTAGGATTAAGTTAAATAAAGATATTGTACAGTCTATTTCTTTCCATATTTTACTACTGTTTGTATGATATACAAAACAGAAGAAAGACTAGCTAGAATGATTGAATGTTGCTACAAGTGACTTATTGAATTTAAGTCTTTATCTATGGTTAAAATTCTATGTGTTTATTTATTTGGTTTTATTTAGTTAAAGTATAAATAAATTCTGCACATGCCATCATATACTTTTAAACTGTTAACAATTGCAGTCCTTAGTTCTCTTCTTCTATTTTTTATGAATATTAACCTGTAATATAATTAAGAAAATCTAAGTATATAAAGAATACTTTTGTAAAATATATAGTACAGTAAGAATAATATTACAGTAATAAATTACTAAGTTTATTTACGATTACAAATAAACAAAGAATAAGGGTAACAGTTCTATAATAAAATTTACAACTCTTTTAAATAAACAAAGCTGAGTAAGAGTAATAACAGAAGCCATAGTGCTTACAGGTAAGACAACAGTCTTTTAAATATCTTCTTTTTATCATATATATTTCATGGGCTAAGCATGCATATTATTTACGAACTATAAAAGCAGTATCATTTTTAAATTTCAGTAACAGGAAATAAAATTATAACTTCTACATCTAAAAGGAGAAGAAGTGAATGTTAGTTACTTCAGTACTCCACAAAGAACATTAAGAGTTTTATTTTATTCTTCTAGTAAAATTATATAATAATCTTGACAGTGTTTATTAAACATGCTGAATATAATAATAATGTACAGGAAAAACCCTAATAATAATTTATAAAATTATTATGAAAATAAAATCAAATATAATAACGCACGGCCATTAATCAACAGAATGATGAAATGCTCAACTTATCGAGCTTAAACAAAATTATTACAACCTAACTACCACCCCATAATTTACAGAGGTATATTGTAAATCAAAGTTAAATGTGGTAAATATTTTCTTACTGCCGAGCCTCAAATATTATTTATAACATAAATAAGCATATAAATTTCAGTGCTGTAACATAAACAAAGCAATATAGAAAAATGAAAACAGTATTAATAACTTATATAATGGATTTAGGGTGGAAACCCTATAAAATTTATAATTACAGTAGAAGTAAGCAGTCGAGGGTTGTAAACCCTTTTCCAAGTCAGGCTCACGGCCTCATGTAATACACAGTTAAGATAAACAAAAAGTCGAACGACTCTTCAAAGCCCTCGACCCCTGTAAGTATTGGAGAACATGGCATAATTGCCTTCTGTCTTTTTCACTTCATACACAACACTTAAACACAAAAAGGAACTAACTTATACAATCTCGGCCGAAGCCGGAGCACCTTCGCACAGTGCCGGGGCTTCTTCAACTAACCCTAAGTATCAAACAGTTTAACAAGACAAACTGAAGCCACAAGGGTTACAGGCCTTAATGCGCCAACCCTCAAAAGTTCCAAAGGAACCCCACAAAGAGAAAGGGCCATGGTTTAACCAGGCTTACCGGGACTTGTAACTACTGCTCAATCCTTGTACTAGAAGCTGCGCAGGAAGGAGGGCCAAGACCTATAACCACAAAGAAAACCGTAATATTAGAAATTTGTAAGCTGGATAATAATTATATAGATAAAAACAAACAGTGAAAACGAGGAAAGATTTCAGTATCTCTACCTGCTCTTTTATGAAGACGCGACCACCAGTAACGGCAAGATAACCACCAACGCGACGAGGTAACCCTACTGCAGGAAGGGAGAAGAAGTTTAACACACAACAACACTCAATTGCAATGCAGCAGTATAAGACTTCGATCCTTACTGAGGAAGGAGGTTATCTCAGTCAAGGGTTTGGGTTCGAGATAACATGACAGAGAAAAACCTGTGGGAAGAACAACCAGCAGATGACCAACAACAATGCATGGGATAGGACAAGCCACAAGAAGATAACGAGCTGGAGGTTAACGTTTCAGAGGAGAGGTGCAGCAAGGGTGCACCAGCACCATCGCAGAGCGACAGGAGCCAAAGGAGAAGAAAGGAATAGTGAGCTAGGGTTTGACTACGACCCTTTTAACCACGTAATGCATGGCCATGGTAGTGCCACGTTACCATTAAATATTTTTCTTGCGGTGGGTGGATTCATATAGTTCAGAGGAAGTTCCACCCAAAAATGATTCCAATCATTTTATCCATCAAGTTTACTCTTAACCTTGCTGCAAAGTCAGCTTATCATTCCTTCGCTGCATGTAAGAATATAAAAATTATCACTTTAAACACTTAAACCTTGCAATCATTAAAGTCGTGGAGACTTTTACGATCAACGTTTTGCAAATTATGGTATTTATATAACTTGACAAGTTTAAAACCCTCGATTGTTATGGTAGGGTTATGTTTATAACTTTTCTTGCTAGGAAATTAATATTTATCATAGCTTGTAAATGTTTGGAAAAGAGGCGATTTCTCTATAAAGTTTATAGAACCATAAAATAAAGACTAGGTTATAATTTGATCGTGAACATGGTCGATTCTTAGGCCTCTTATTCCCACCTTATATCTTGTCTTATGCTTTATGAAATATTAAGTTCAATCAACTTTTGGCTTCACATAAAATTATATTGTGGAAGATCATAAAGGAGGATAGTAGAGTAAAAACTATGGCATTGGTCCTATTGTTCATAATAACCTCCATGGCTTATCTATTTTGGTTAAAATAGTAACATATGGTAAAGGATACAAAAGAGAGTAATAACTAATATGTGGTGACAGATTTTACTTAAGGTAATAACCTTAACTTTAATTGATGACTTGGCAAGGTAAGCCACATTTTCTCTTATCCAAAGGTTTAACCATAATAAGATAGGCAGGCCATATAACGAATTTAGAGGTGCATTCTTTTAAAAATTATAGTCCCTTAAAGACATGTCCCGCATATAAACATAAAGGGAATAGGATAAAACCTGTTTCACTAAGAAATATTTATTACTAAAGATAAGCTCCAGTTATGCTTGAAAACAGTTAATGAGCGAATAAAAACTCTATGCATCAACGTTAGTATAGTTTTCTTAAAAAGCAGCTCTAAGTAAAGTTGTAAACTCATTTAAACTTCAAAGTTTGAGAATGGAAACTATAATATATAAACCCCTTATCAGTTTACCTTTACTATGTGAACGTAATTATATACAATTGAAATTATACCATAGAATTTGTGATTCTGCTACTCTTACTCTGTTGTAAAGAATCAGTAAGACATTTTTATACATCACGACTATGATAGCTATGGAATAGTTACATAATCATCAAAAACCATGGATTTAATCCTACTAGAAAGATAGGCAATTAATAATTGTACCTTAACAAGCATTGGGAATTGTTTAGCAATTATTTTCTTACTGAGCTTTTCTTTTGTGACGAACTTGTATTTAATACTTTAGAATTGCAACCAGCAGCACCAAAGACCTCTTACATGCAGTCTGTAAGAACAGGGAAACTTTCTGCATTAGCTCGAAAGCTAAGTAAGCCCAGTTTTGCATGACAGTCCCACCTTATGGTCGCAAAAAAAGAAACAAAATCAGTAAACTGAAAAGAACTGCTCTATCGCTAAACATAACCAACAGATAATTCAGATAATGAATTTGGTAACATATAACTAATTTAATAATTAGTTTACTGTAATTATGAAAATTATATGTATTTTAAAATTTTTAAAATTTTCAGAAAATTTGGGGTTTTGACATGTGGTATCAGAGCATGGGTCAAATACTAGGCCTTGATGCGGCCCGACTAGTTTCCGTAGAACAGTAAAATAATGTACTAACCTATATTCTGTTTTATGTAAATAACATAAAGTTTCTTTTTTTTTTTCTTCTGAAATTTAAGAGGTAGGTATGGAGAAGCTAGGAGAATATGCTCGAGAGGAATCTTCAGACATAGAGACAAGGCAATTGCCCAGGGAACCTATGTTAGAAGAGGTGACTGCTCACTCTTCATAACTGTTGCAAACTGTAAATGATTTGAATACTGAAATGGAATCAGTCAAGAAGGACAATGAGAGGATTTTGAAGACTCAGGAAGAGTTGAATCAAATTTTGATGGAAAAGTTCCAAACTGAAGGAAGGAGCAAAAGATTAGAATCTGAGGAGGGTAGTCATCAAAGAAGGTCTAAAAATGTGAAGCTAGTGAAAACTGAAAGCAGTTCATCATATGAAGGGTTCGGTGAACAACCGAGCTACCACACTACTAGTGACAGTAGTGAGGCTGAGTTGTATGACAGAAAGAAGAAGTACAGACCATATGAGGAGATTTCATGGGAGTTTAAAAAGATAAAGCCCCCAACTTTTAATGGAGAGACCAAAAAAGGGGAAGAAGCAGAGTCCTGGTTATCCGGGATGAGGAAGTATTTTCATATATACAATTATTCAAATCAGTTGAAGGCAAGAATGGCAATCTATAATCTCTCCGGAAAAGCAGACATATGGTGGCAAGATCTGAAGAGAGTCAAGGGTATCAAGGAAAAAGAAGTTAATTGGAGAACTTTTAAAAGGTACTTCAAGAAGAAATTTTTGTCCGAACAATATTACGAAGAAAGAGCTAAAGAATTTTATGAATTGAAGTTAGGTTCAATGACTATGAAAGATTTAAACAGTAAATTCTTAAGCTTGCTGAGGTATGTACCTTACCTAGTAGACGAAAAGCCTAAAGTACAGCGCTTTCTTAGCTGTCTACCATATCACATCAAGGACAGAATTGAGTATGATAACCCAAAGACTCTAGAGGAAGCCATGAGGAAGGCTAATTTCTGTTTTGAGCAGAACAAGAAGAAAGAAGGCTTATCCAACTGGAAGGCTAAGAAGAACAACAATCAGCCCGAGTTTAAGAAGAAAGAATTTGTACCCCAGAAGAATTTTAAGAATAATAAGAACAGAAATTATTCTAACAATAAGAATTTCCAGGGAAATAGAAATGGTACTTCCAATAATTTGAATAACTTCAAGGGAAAGGAAGCTGCAAATAATCATGGGAACTTCACCAAGAGTTTTGAACGAAAGGAGCCTGTTAAGTGCTGGGAATGCAATGGCCCGCACTATGCCTCGGTCTGTCCAAACCAGAAAAAGTCAGTTAGTAATATTCACACTGTGCAGGAGGAAATGACCATTGGAGAACTCGCGAGGACTATGCCCAGAATAAATGCAGGATTGGAGAACCGCCAAGCTGACTATCAGACTTCCATGGTGGAAGTGGAAGGTATGATTAACCAAACCCCTGTAAACCATTTTAATCGATCCAGGAGCTAGTCTTAGCTACATTGCACCTCAGGTAGTAGAAAAATGTAATTTGTTTGTTGATAAATTTGATAATTCCTGGTTAGTTCAATTAGCCACAGGGGCAAAAAGAAAAGTAATCTGTTTTGTGAAAGAATGTGCTTTATTTATGGATGAATTTAAAACTACAGTTAAGCTTAATGTTTTGCCACTTGGCTCATATGATTTACTGATTGGCATGGATTGGTTAGAGCAGCACAAGTTAGTTTTAAACTGTTACGATAAAACCTTTACGTGCGTAAATAGTAATGAACAACCAATAAAGGTTAAGGGTATTCCTAGGAAAACTGTAATCAGGCAGATTTCTGCTTTACAACTTAAACGTGCAGTTAGAAAAGGGTGTAAAGCCTATGCTGTAACCATTACAGATGAGGCAAGTAAGTCTGAAACAGATAAGTTAAAAATAGAAGATATTCCTGTTTTAAACGAATTTACTGACGTGTTCCCAGAAGAAATTCCAGGATTACCTCCCAGGAGAGAAATGGATTTCACTATTGAGCTGGTGCCGGGTGCGGTACCTAGCTCGAAAGCTCCGTATCGGATGAATATTTTGGAACTTAATGAGCTAAAATCACAACTAAAGGAGTTAATAGATAAGAAGTACATTCGACCCAGTGTGTCTCCTTGGGGAGCACCGGTCATCTTTTTTAAAAAGAAAGACGGAACTATGCGACTATGCATAGATTACCGTCAGCTAAATAAGATGATTATTAAAAACAGATATCCGTTTCCCCGCATAGATGATCTGTTTGATCAGCTACGTGGAGCTATGGTGTTCTCAAATATAGACCTGAGGTCAAGATATCATCAGGTAAGAATTAAAGACGAAGATATCTTCAAGACAGCCTTTAGAACGAGGTACAGACATTACAAGTTTGTCGTAATGCCATTTGGGCTTACTAATGCCCCAGCTGTCTTTATGTGCTTAATGAATAATATAATGCATAAATACTTAGATAAATTTGTTGTCGTGTTTATCAACGACATCTTAATTTACTCTAAAACAGAAGAAGAACATAAATAACACCTAAAGATAGTCTTACAAGAGTTGCGGGAACAACAACTCTTTGCGAAGTTTAGCAAGTGTGACTTCTTTAAGGATGAAATCCAGTACTTAGGTCACGTAGTGACTAAGGAAGGGATTTCAGTCGATCCTGCAAAGATTCGGGCAATCCAAGATTGGCCGGTTCCAAAGGACATAACAGATGTTAGGTCATTCATGGGAATTACCGGTTATTACCGGAGATTCATTGAAGGCTTTTCAAAAATAGTAAATCCGATCACTTCCTTGCAAAAGAAAGGCAAGAAATTTGATTGGAACTTAAAATGTGAAGAAAGTTTTAAAAAATTAAAAACTTTATTAACAAGTGCTCCTATTCTAAGAATAGCAGATCCTAATAAGGATTTCGTGGTATGCACAGATGCCTGTAATGATGGTTTAGGTGGGGTGCTGACTCAAGATGGGCATGTCATTGCCTATGAGTCCAGGAAGTTAAAAATTCACGAAAATAATTACGCAACTTATGATCTAGAACTTGCGGCTGTTATACATGCCTTAAAAATGTGGTGACATCATTTAATAGGCATAAAATTTATTCTAATGACTGATAATAAAGGTCTGAAATACCTTTTAGATCAGCCCAACTTAAATGCAAGACAAGCAAGGTGGTTAGCCTTCTTGAGTGAATATGATTTTGAAATCCAACACATAAAGGGTAAAGAAAATAAGGTGGCTGATGCTTTAAGCAGAAACACAAAGTTAAACTTTACAGTAGCAATTAGCACTTATGCTTCTGATTTAAATGAACAGCTTAACGAAGGGGTAAAACAGGATGAAATCTATCAGAAATTACAAGTTACAGCTAAAGATGAACCTACAAAAAGCTTAATAAAAGGTTATAGTCTAAATAAAGATGGATTTTTATTATTTAAGGATAAACTATATGTGCCTAATATGCCTAAGGTTAAGTTGTTGATTCTGGACGAAGTCCATAAAACACCATACTCAGGACATCCAGGTTACCAAAAGACTGTAACCATGCTAAGAAAAGAATATTTTTGGCCTAATATGAAATCTGAGGTAGCTGAATACATTGCCAGATGTTTGAACTGTCAACAAGTGAAAACCGAACACCAACATCCGGCTGGTTTGCTACAACCTTTACCTATTCCCAGCTGGAAATGGGAAGTGATTAGCTTAGATTTTATTACTGGACTGCCCAGAAATCAGAATCAAAATGATTCAATTATGGTGGTGGTAGATAAATTAAGCAAAGCAACACATTTCATTCCTATTAAAACTACTTACAAGGCTGCCAACATAGCTGACATATTCTTAAAGAAGATTTTTTGGTTACATGGAGTGCCGAAGGTTATCATCTCAGACAGGGATCCTAAATTCACAGGAAATTTCTGGAAGTCCTTGTTTAAGGGATTGAATACGACCTTGAATTTCAGTACCTCCTTCCATCCTCAGACATATGGACAGACTGAAAGAGTGAATCAGGTGCTCGAGGAGTTATTAAGGATGTATGTTAAGGATCAGCCAGGTAAGTGGGAAGACTACTTGCATCTAGCAGAGTTTGCATATAATAACAACTATCAGTCATCAGCTAAGTTTAGTCCATTTGAAATTTTGTATGGACGTAAATGCAACACTCCTATCTCCTGGAATAATCCAATAGATAGATTGGTGTTAGGACCAGAATTATTGAAGGTGTTGGTGCCTGGAAATTCGCAGGCGACAACAGTAAGGGATTCTCCCCAATCAACGTTCCCAACTAGCCCGTTGACTATTTGGTGTAGGGAATCCATCCGGTTTGCGGTCCGGCTACCGTAGGTCAGGTAACAAACAAAGGGTTTACCGGTTGCGGCTCGGTCCACTGAGTTTTTGTATTTTGACTTAAAAATGCAATGCAAGTGTCTAACTAAATGCAAGGTGATCAGAATGCGAGGAGCCGTCACAATGTGATGCGCAGGTTCTTACCTCTCGTCTTAAGGCGCACAAGCATTAAATCACATTCAGCAAGTAAATAAACTAACTACCTGAATCTATCCCTAGGGAGCAAGGTTATCATTCGTTAGTGAGTAATACATTCCGTACATGCATTATAAACAGTTACAGGCAGCTGATACTTCATTCAAAACACATGAACAATTACAGATATATAAACAACCAAATAGTCGATTATTTTATGAACAACATTTATTACTCACAGTGGAAGAAATCCCAAAGATACTGAAGAACATTTAACAAGAACATAGGTTCAGGGAATTAAATACTCTCACGGTAAATGAAACATAGCTGAAAACAAAATAGTTCCTTTTCAACATTATTCATTGAGTCGCATTGATACATTCCACATTTCACTCTCTCCAACAGGCAAAATTGCAGTTTTCTTTGCAAAACGAAGTAGTTCCTCTTACAAGTAAACATTTACAAAATTTTCCAGGGAAAAATCCCCTTTCTAATTCCTACTTCCCATATTTAAACTACACCCCCCATCGTTTGGGGTTCCCCGGCGTGCGACTTTCCAGTATCTCCAAACCTTTCAACTTCCTCTTCTTGGCCATTTTGTATTCCCAATTATCTTCTGTGTGCGTTCATCTCCCGATCAGTAACCGATAGGTCTTCCTAGTTCGTGCCTCTGTCATTTTCTTGTTTTGTCCTTTTCTCCGCTTTGTCCTCCTTGTAACTCTGCCGATTTCGGTCTAACCAAGCTAAGCCTTCACTCCGGGTCGCCTCGGCAGTCCGTCGAATCCCTCTTGCAAAACAACTTCAGTGCATCATTCGTTGAAATGGGATTTTAAACATTAAAATTATCTGCTCAGAACGGTCAACCCACAAGAAAATAACCAGGTGATAGTCTCGAATAAGCCTTGGGCGGGAAGGTTATAGATCGGCAGTAGGCAAGGTCTGGGTATTGTACGCTAAACCACTTTCCCGGCCACAACGACGGATGGAAAAAGACTTCAGGCACGCGACGGTAAGGGTGGGAAAACGTTAAGTCAGAAGTCGGAAGGCTTTGACGTCGGAAGCGAAATGGATTTCCTGGCCGCAACGGTGGATGAAGAAAAGATATAGTCACGCGGTGGACATCGGGGAGCGGATCGTTTCATACTTTGGAAGCTAAACCGCTTTGAGAGCTGCAACGGTGGATGAGACAAAAATTACAGCCCCCGATTCTACATAAAAGATGCCCGAAAAAACTAAGTAATGGAAAACTCAAAACATCGACGGTCCAGCTGATTCACCTCAGAGACAATGGACAATTGATCAAATGGGTTTCTAGCTAGCAGGCCACATTCAATTCTGCGACCACCAACAAAATCTAAAACATGCATCCTCTGGAAAAAGGCCGCAAAATAATCATTAGAATCAAACAAAGCTAAAGCAAGACCAAACCTTCATGGATCAAACGAAATCAGAGCAGCTTTAAATGGAAAGGAGGGGCCCCAAAATTTAAGAGATTTGGGGAGAAAAGTTGCAGCAGCAACAATTGGCGATTAACCTTTTGAGTGACAGACTATTTAAAAGCAGAAACATCATATTGAATTCTTCCAGCAATATGGATTTCTCAAATGACCGAAGTGTGTACCCTTAATCATTGATGACAGTCCAATTAGGGAGAGTGGAAACCAAAATCGTCAAGTCCAGATAACTATGCTGAGGCCGGAGGATGAATTTCATTATTACCATTATCTTCAGGTGGCTAAAATATTTGGACACCACAGGATTGGAGCATATGGTAAACATAAATATTCATTTGTTCCTCATTCCCATGCCATTTTCACACTTTTCTTGTGCTTTCGAACTTTTGTCCTATTTCATATGAGTTTGCTCTCATGCCTTTCTTACTGAATTTTGATTCAGGATCCTCTATCCCATAGTGTCCTTTTGCGTGAGTGGTGTACTTTGAGTTTCAGCTCATGGACGGAGAGGATATTATGGCAATTCAGTACTTATGATTCAGCTCCTGCTTTGATTTATGATGCTTTCATAGGAGTTTTTGACTCTTTATTTATTTTTTGGCATTCGTTTCTTAGCATGGGATCGTTTATATTTAATACACTGTTCACTTTGCTCCTTTCCATGGGTCCTTCGCTGTTGCTCCTTAGAACATTTTAAATGTGACGTGGGTGGAGCCTCGACATAGTACCCCAAACTCCTTGAATCTGGTTTATTTCACAGGGGTTAAGCAAGACTTCAATGCGCATAGAACTATCAGAGAAAACTGCTAAATTGGAAGAAGTTCAAACAGTAACACACAGTCTGATACTCAAAGGTTTATCACTCCCAAACATTTAGAGGTCATCCCTGCAACCATAGATTCGTCCCCTTTATTGAAAACAAGACAACTCGACTAAAGCGAACTAAAGAACATGACTCAAAAGATATCTAGACGAATTATTTATATACAAGACAGAAACAAACAAACAGATTTAGGAAAAATAAGGCTTGAGAACCAAACCATTTACTGGTAGGTTCTCCCCTACAGATCTTGTAACTTGTAGGTAGAAGGACCAAGCTTGGCTGCAATCTGAAAAGGGCCTACCCACAGCTGCTGGAACTTGGTATGCTTTCCTTTCTCATCATGGGGGTGGTCCCATTTGAGAACTAAGTCTCCTACTTCAAAGTCTTTTGTCCCAGCTTTATGCTTGTCAAACCATCTCTTAACTGACTCTTGTTGTTGCTTAAAGCGGTCTTTGGATTTAGTCCTGGCCTCCTCTGCTTTCAAGAGATTATATATTCTTATTTGTAAAACTTCATCATCCGACCCCCTAGACTCCTGAGCTAGTATGGAAGATGGTAGCATGATATTTGGAGGAAGGATGGCTTCTTTACCATATACAAGGGTATATGGAGACACTCCTATCGCAGATTTGGGGGTAACTCTGTCAGCCCACAGGGCGTTTGGTAAGGCTGAGTGCCAACTCCTTTGGTTTTCTATGACAGTCTTCTTTAGGATTCTGATCAGATTTTTATTAGAGGATTCAGCCAGGCCATTTCCTTGTGGATAGTAATTAGCAGAATAATGCAATTTTATCCCTTTATCATGAGCAAAAGTAGTCAATTTAATTGACGAAAAATACTTGGCATTATCAAAAACTAACGAAACTGGAACTCCAAACCTGGTCATGATGTGGTCTGGTACGAAACTGATGACTTCGTATTCATTTATCTTGCGCAGCGGAATAGCTTCGACCCAGCGAGTGAAATAAGCAGTCGCAGTAAGAATGTACTTGTGCTGCAGGGAGGAATTCGGTTTTATTTCTCCAATAATATCCAGCCCCCATTGCTCGAAGGGTTCCATGATCATCACAGGCTTTAGCGGTGCTGCTGCTTTAGGCTGTCTCCCACCACACCTTTGACAAATATCACATTTCCTGACATGTGCATGTGCATCCTTGAAGAGTGTAGGCCAATAGTAACTGGCTCTAAGGATTTTATGGGCCGTAGTGTCTCCTGAATAATGTCCCCTAGTAGGACCGTCATGTAATTCTGACATTACTTTCTTCGCATCTTGTTTTTCTAGACACCTGAGGAGAACCCCGTCATAATTTTTTCTGAACAATACCCCTTCCACAATTTGATAAGATGCTGATTTAAGACGTAGCGCTGTTCTTTGCTTGGAATTCCAATGTTCAGGTAACATCCCTTCCTGTAAGTAATGCACCAGGTCTCTGTACCAAGATTCGGGAGCTGTAAACAAAGGACATACATCCATGATATGCAATTCAACATCGTCTTCCCAGGCTTGTTCTTCATTGTTCCCACTTTTAGTCATCAATTTTCATAACCCTTGACCTTTAACTATAGAGGCTGGCTTGAATTCAAGGTCGTACTCTTGAAGAGCTGTTACCCAGTTGCCCCTTCTTTCTCCTAACTCTTTATGTATGAGAAGGGATCTTACAGCTGGGTAGGGGACTATTACCTTGATTCGATTCTTTAATATATAAGGCCTGAATTGCTTCACTGCCTTAAACACTTCATAAGCTTGCTTATCAATGGCAGGGTAATTTAACTCAGCCCCCTGCAAACCAGTACTCATAAAGGCGATTGGGAATTCATCCCCCCCATCTTCCTTTTGCGTGAGTACAGCTGCCAACGAATCATCGGATGCAAATGTATACATAATAAAGTCTTTATCAAAGTCGGGGATTTTCAAGGAGGGAGTGTGTGCAACAACAGTTTTAATTTTGCTGAAAGCGTTCTTCTCAATATCAGTCCACTTAAATTGTGCATTTTGTTTGACCATCTGCTGTAGCGGTTTGACAGTGTGAGCGAAATCAGGCACAAACCTTCGTACAAAATTTATGGTTCCCATAAACGATTGCATTCCTTTTTTATTATGGGGCATGGATATTTGTTCAATGGCCTTAATTCTTTCTGGGTCTATAGATATACCCTTCTTTGAAACTATGTGCCACAGTAACTTGCCCTCAGTGACGGCGAACACGCATTTCTTGGGATTAAGCGAGATGACGTACTTCTGATAGCGTTCAAAAATCTATTTTAAGTGAAAAGCGTGCTCTCCTCTTTTCTTTGAGAATATTGTAATGTCATCCAGGTACACTACAACACTTCGTCCAATCAATCCGTGGAAAGCTATGTCCATAGCCCTCTGAAATGTCGCTCCAGCATTAATCAACCCAAAAGGCATCCTTCTATAGGCAAACGTTCCCCCATTTAGTTCTGAATGTCGTCTTTAATATGTCTTCTTCGGCTACTAATACTTGATTGTAGCCAGAGAAACCATCTAATAATGAAAACAGTTCAGAACCTGAAACCATCTGTAGTAGCTGCTCCATGGGTGGCACAGGATAGTTATCTTTATCTAATGCACGGTTTAAATTCCTAAAATCCACGCAGAGTCTGGTTTCTCCAAAATTTTTCCTTACTAGCACCAGGTTTGATACCCACTTAGAGTGTCTGACTTTGAAGATGATTCGTGCGTCCAGCAACTTCTTCACTTCACTTTGAATCAACGGTTCCAATTTCGGATGCATTTTCCTCAAAGGCTGCTGATATGGCTTGACGCCTGCTTTAATGGGGACGACATGCTTGATGATACCGGTGTCATATGTTTTCAAATCTTCGTACGTCCATGTGAAAATGTCTTTATATTGTTTAAATAGACTGATGAATTTGTCTCTTTCTGTTGGCGAACAACATTTGCCGAGATTCACGAACTTGGGATTTGTTTCAGTCCCTAAATTAATCAACTAAAACTGCAGAGATGAGCTGTGGGTCTTCACGTTGGGTGGTCTTCTGAATTTTTCATTTAAATCGAACATTTTTTCCAACGTTCTGACCCCTTTAGGAATGAAGTTATCGTATTTCATATCCGCCTGATGCTCTTCATCGTCGATGATCACTCCTTTAAACACCTCATCATTCGTTAAACATTCTATGATCTACTGGTCATCGTCAAACACTCGTAGGTTCATGATCATAACAAGTATAGAAGGCCTGAAAAGCAGTTCAACAGAACACCGATTATTAGTGGGTACGAGTCTAGCAGCCGATGTGGCCAACAGATCAGTAGCTGCGTTTTTTATCCTTGGAATTGAAATAATGTTAAATGCATTAAAAGATTTCAGCAAATCCCATACCTCATTCTGGTAAGCTTTTAAGTGAGGAGAGATACAATGTATTTGATTCCGAATCTGTTTTACAATAATTTCAGAATCCCCAAAGACTTTTAGATTACTTACCTTCAATTCAATTGCCTTCTTTAGTCCCTACACCAGTGCTTCGTACTCAGCTGTATTATTAGTACACTCAAACTCTAATCTACATGAAAGGAAATGTTTATTCTTCTGCGGGTCAATCAGGACACAGCTAGCCCCAGACCCTTCTAACATCTTAGAGCCATCGAAAAATAAAGTCCAAAAATCATTAACTATTGAAAACGGATCTACTCCTACTGCTAAATCTACTATTTTACAGTCAATCTCATCAGCCTGGGATAATCGAAGGAGATCAGGCTAGGTATCAGATGTGTTGTTGGCTTCTTCTGCTTGGTAATTGCCTGGTTCCAACTCAATAAAATAGTTTCCCAAGACAGAATCCACAGGTTCATTCTTCTCTTCAAGTCGGGTAACATTGTACTTCATGTGAGGCTCTGTTAAAATCTTGATCTAATTCGGACTTCCTTTGTATGGCAACCATAGATGCGACCAATCAGACGCGAAATATCCATTAAGTTTGGCCGACCAATCTCTGCTCAGGATAAGGCCGTATGCATCTGGTATATCAGCCACCACGATATTAATGACCTGGCATACTTTATCATTTGAAGCCAGATGGACTAGGACATCTTCCATCTTGCCAATCACCTTCACATCTATCCTGTCCAACTGGACTACTCTCCACGGGGATGGCTTAGGCTGCCCATTGATTCTTTTACAGACAGATATTGGCATGAAATTAACCGTTGCCCCCTGAATCTACCAAGCAATTATGCACATTGTAGTTAAAGATTTCAAAAGTAAGGAGGAAAGGTGGATGCTTGTGCTTTGACTTACCTCCACTGCTGTTCTCTCCAATCTCTTCTTCTTCTTCTGGTTGATTGTTCGTGGGCGTCTTTTCATCTGATGTTTCAAGGGCTCTCAACAGCCTTTCTTTTTGCTGCGGCACTTTTCACATCTCGAATAGTGGAACATTCGCCTTTATCTTCTTTAAATCCTCCACAATGTCATAATCCATCTGCTGTTCCGTGGGATGAGGCCTATCAGCACTCTCCTTACCTTCCTTCGGCCTGGCCTTTGTATCATTCTGTCTAGGACTTTGGCTGGTAATAGTGAATTCTGGAATTGTATCAGCGGAAGATTTGTCTTGAAATCTCTTCTTCACATTTCTCTACAGCCTCTTAATCTTTGGAAGTATAAGACTGTCTTCATTAACTGTCCCTTGGCTTCTTGTGGCTACATTGGTCTCCATAACGTCTTCACACCCCTGAGTCTTTTCTTCTTCAGCATCAAATAGTGAGACGGAATTCCATAAATCCATGGTTTCCTCTTTGTGTTCCTTAGTAGACGTGGAAGCAGAATTTTCCTTTCCTTCCTCATTTCCCTCTTCTGTCAATCTAGAGTCTAACAGCTGATTCATGACCAACGCCATTGAGTTTATCCACTGTGGACAATTCTTATCAGAATGTGGTTGTTGGTGGAATGTGCAAAAATTATCCAAGCCTACGTTTGTTAAGTTCATAGATGCAGTATTGTGAGGAGGAGGTTGAGACTGGTGGTTATCCTCTCTTTTCTTATAATATGGCTTATAAAACTTCTGTGCTTCCTTTTCCTTTTCCATATCTATGATTTTATTGGAAAGCTTCTGCATCATTTTAGCCATATTCTCCAAATCTGGAGACTTTTCTTCCTTAGGATTGGTAAACAATAAGGTTTTTCTTCCTGTATCTTTCTCTCCAGACTGTTCTGGATAGTCTTCAATGCTCTCTCTTTCAGCTTCCACCACTTCTGCCTCTTCATAAGTTTCTGTCAGAGTTGGCTTGGCCCTACCTTTTGCAAACATCGCCAAGTCAGGACCCAAAGCCGAAGTATAGTACTCAATCAATACTTTGTCTGAAGGCTTATCTGTTTCAGAGAAATTCTTAAGATATGCTGCAAACCTTTGTGTGAAACTGTGCACTTTTTCCCTTTTCTCTTTCTTTAATGCACATAGTCCTTTCTTGAGGGCAGCATGAGTCTTTTGGGTCGCATACTTACTTCTAAAATTCCTCTCAAAGGTATCCCAGTCCGGAATCGAGTTAGCGGGAAACCCAAAATACCATGAAGCTGCAGCTCCTTTAAGTGTATGCGGGAAAATTCAACATACTACATCTTCATGCTCCCCAGCCCTTAAACCCTCTATTGCCAAGTAGAAACTCTACAGGTGATCATCCACTAGGATTTTCTCGTTAGGGTCAAATTTAGGCAGCAATTTTTCGAAGGATTGGGGTAAGTCATGTAATGGAGGTGTTAGATTTAGAGGTGATCTGGCT
Source organism: Pseudotsuga menziesii (assembly GCA_001517045.1). Taxonomy (NCBI): domain Eukaryota; kingdom Viridiplantae; phylum Streptophyta; class Pinopsida; order Pinales; family Pinaceae; genus Pseudotsuga; species Pseudotsuga menziesii. The sequence continues at coordinate 195,074 of LPNX010776984.1, forward strand.
CTCCATGCAGGCGGTGGATTTGGTGGGATGGGGGGTTGGTTTGCATTTACGCCAGCCATGAGTCGGGGTGGAGAGTGAGGAGGTGAACTAATTGGAGTATGATCAGGAGAAATGTGAGGGGTCTCTGGGCCTTCTTGGTTCAAAGGTAGCACCACTTCCTGTAAGGTTGTTTCTACCAGCTCTTCCTAGACTCCGACCAACACTGAATCTTCTACTATAGGATGGTATTTCTTCTTGTATTCTCTTCTAGGCAAGTCAAGGATAATTGGAAACCCTCCAAGCTTCTTTACATATGCCCAGGTGTGTCTTCTTAGGTCGTTAACCACTTCGTTACCAACAACATATAGATGTTCTCTGTTTTCTTCTGGGGTTGGATTATGGAACCCACTTCTCTCGGAACTGTCACCGGTGAAAAAATCTTGGGAAAACTGGTTTCCTCGGCCAGCCATGCACTAGCGGCCCTCCTTCTAGCGGCAATTATGTTGGTTCCTGGAAATTCGTAGGCGACAACAGTAAGGGATTCTACCCAATCAACGTTCCCAACTAGCCCGTTGACTGTTTGGTGTAGGGAATCCGTTCGGTTTGCAGTCCGGCTACCGTAGGTCAGGTAACAAACAAAGGGTTTACCGGTTACGGCCCGGTCCACCAAGTTTTTGTATTTTGACTTAAAAATGCAATGCAAGTGTCTAACTAAATGCAAGGTGATCAAAATGTGAGGATCCGTCACAATGTGATGCGCAGGTTCTTACCTCTAGTCTTAAGGTGCATAAGCATTAAATCACATTCAGCAAGTAAATAAACTAACTACCTGAATCTATCCCTAGGGAGCAAGGTTATCATTTGTTAGTGAGTAATACATTCCGTACATGCATTATGAACAGTTACAGACAGCTGATACTTCATTCAAAACACATGAACAATTACAGATATATAAACAACCAGATAGTCGATTATTTTATGAACAACATTTATTACTCACAGTGGAAGAAATCCCAAAGATACTGAAGAACATTTAACAAGAACATAGGTTCAGGGAATTAAATACTCTCACAGTAAATGAAACATAGCTGAAAACAAAATAGTTCCTCTTCAACATTATTCATTGAGTCGCATTGATACATTCCACATTTCACTCTCTCCAACAGGCAAACTTGCAGTTTTATTTGCAAAACGAAGTATTTCCTCTTACAAGTAAACATTTACAAAATTTTCCAGGGAAAAAGCCCCTTTCTAATTCCTACTTCCCATATTTAAACTACACCCCCCATCGTTTGGGGTTCCCCGGCGTGCGACTTTCCAGTCTCTCCAAACCTTTCAACTTCCTCTTCTTGGCCGTTTTGTATTCCCAATTATCTTCTGTGTGCATTCATCTCCCGATCAGTAACTGATAGGTCTTCCTAGTTCGTACCTTTGTCATTTTCTTGTTTTGTCCTTTTCTCCGCTTTGTCCTCCTTGTAACTCTGTCAGTTTTGGTCTGACCAAGCTAAGCCTTCACTCCGGGTCACCTCGGCAGTCCATCGAATCCCTCCTGCAAAACAACTTCAGTGCATCATTCGTTGAAATGGGATTTTAAACATTAAAATTATCTGCTCGGAACGGTCAACCCACAAGAAAATAGCCAGGTGATAGTCTCGAATAAGCCTTGGGCGGGAAGGTTATAGATCGGCAGTAGGCAAGGTCTGGGTATCAGACGCTAAACCACTTTCCCGGCCACAACGACGGATGGGAAAAGACTTCAGGCACGCGATGGCAAGGGCGGGAAAACGTTAAGTCGAAAGTCAGAAGGCTTTGACATCGGAAGTGAAATGGATTTCTTGGCCGCAACAGCGGATGAAGAAAAGATATAGTCACGCGATGGACATCGGGGAGCAGATCGTTTCATACTTTGGAAGCTAAACCGCTCTGAGAGCTGCAACGGCGGATGAGACAAAAATTACAGCCCCCGATTCTACATAAAAGACGCCCGAAAAAACTAAGTAATGGAAAACTCAAAACATCGACGGTCTAGCTGATTCACCTCAGAGACAATGGACAACTGATCAAATGGGTTTCTGGCTAGCAGGACACATTCAATTCTGCGACCACCAACAAAATCTAAAACATGCATCCTCTGGAAAAAGGCCACAAAATAATCATTAGAATCAAACAAATCTAAAGCAAGACCAAACCTTCATGGATCAAACAGAATCAGAGCAGCTTTAAATGGAAAGGAGGGGCCCCAAAATTTAAGATATTTGGGGAGAAAAGTTGCAGCAGCAACAGAAGGAAATGGAGATAATTGTAAAACAAGTGCAGGAAAATTTGAAAGTGGCACAGGATCGGCAAAAGAGCCAGGCAGATTTGAAAAGAACTCCCAAAGAGTTCCAGGTAGGTGAGCACGTGTTTATAAAGGTAAGACCAAAGAAAATCTCTCTAAGACTGGGGAGTTGTGCAAAGCTATCACCACGTTACTGTGGTCTGTTTGAAATTTTATCTAGAATTGGTCAAGTTGCATATCAGCTAGCGTTACCACCTAACTTGAAAGTGCATAATGTTTTTCATATCTCTGCTTTGAAAAAGTATGTTCATGATGCTACTCATGTGGTTGATTGGAATGTTGTACAGGTGGAACCAGAAGGAGAAATTCTGGTGGAACAGGACTGTATCCTCGGGAGGAGGGAATTTACTCTGCGAAACCGCACCGTTGGACAGGTGAAGGTGCAATGGAAGCACCTTAGTCCTGAAGAGGCTACTTGGGAACTGGAAAGTAAGATGCGGGAGGCATACCCGAATCTGTTCCAGGAGGTTGCAGAGGATGAAGAATATGTAACATTGAGGACGATGTTACATTTTAAGGGGGTGTGTATGTCACATACCCCAATTTTGTAAAATAATGTTAATTGTTTTAATTATATTTCCTAAGACATTATGTTAAATTTAATGTTAAGTAGGAACTGATGACTCAGCAGAGTCAAAAGAAGTGGAATGTAATTCTGAATATTTATTATTAATAAATAAAAAGTGGAGACAACAGAATGGGAGAGCTGTTAATAAGAGGTTACTAGTCAAACTGGTGGAAGGAACTAGGTGGAGGGAAAAAGACAAGTGGCAGCATCCTCAAACACTTCCTATGTTGCAGGTGGAAACTTACCAATATTTGGGGTCATGATCCCCCAAGAAAGTGGGATCAGAGCAGGTGGCTCAATAAATGACAACTAACCCAAAAAGATCTAGGAAATCTTTTAAAAGTACCCAATGAATAGAGCTGAGGTTGCTCAGATATTTTCCAGAGAAGAACCATTCAGGAGGAATGTTATTCAGGGAATTCATTGGGGAAAAAAGGGAAAATAGTAAGGAAGGTGTGTTGAGAGAAAGTCTGCAGTAACTTGGTCTGTTACAGCTGGTTAGCTGGGAGAACTTACTGATAAGTTTAGGATTGATACTGAGTCTGAGGATTGGTATTTGACTATTACTGCACCTAGTTCCAGCCAGGGAGACCAGAGCAAGCTCGGGGGTCCTGAGGAGTCACTGTTTGAGCGCTCTCCAGGAGTTGGTAGGGAGGAACAGCCTCCCATTGCTGTTGTTGTCCAAGCTCAAGAACAGGTTCTGTCCTCTAACAGTCTGTGTTTTTAATAGCTGAGTATGATTGAATGTTATGTTTGTTGCTTATGATATGAAGATTTAGATGGCTTAGTGATATAGTTGTTCTTAGTTTGTCAATAATAGAATTCTTTTAATGACAAATAAAAACCCACTGTGTTTTTCCTCATATGGAGTTACCAGACTGTACTCCAGCACAGGGGTGAATTTATAAATAAAGATGGTATGATGAAAATACAAAATAAAAATGTTAGTGGAGTTTTAGAATATTTCTTTGTGTGGTTATCGGAAGAAATATCCTTTGTATCAGTAGTATTAACCTGTACTGAAACTGTCAGTCTTTTTAGAACAGAAAAAGAAGCTAGGTTAACTGCTGACAGTAGCAGGAATGAATAGATAATATAGTTTTTCATACAATAGTTACTTTCAACAATATCATTGCTTAATTGAATTTCAAAGGAAAAGTAGGATAGTTCACTAGAGTAGGAATAAGTTAAATAAAGATATTGTACAGTCTATTTCTTTCCAGATTTTACTACTATTTGTATGATATACAAAATAGAAGAAAGACTAGCTAGAATGATTGAATGTTGCTACAGGTGACTTATTGAATTTAAGTCTTTATCTATGGTTAAAATTCTATGTGTTTATTTATTTGTTTTTATTTAGTTAAAGTATAAATAAATTATGTACATGCCATCATATACTTTTAAACTGTTAACAATTGCAGTACTTAGTTCTCTTCTTCTATTTTTTATGAATATTAACCTGTAATATAATTAAGAAAATCTAAGTATATAAAGAATATTTTTGTAAAATATATAGTACAGTAAAAATAATATTACAGTAATAAATTACTAAGTTTATTTACGATTACAAATAAACAAAGAATAAGGGTAACAGTTCTATAATAACATTTACAACTCTTTTAAATAAACAAAGCTAAGTAAGAGTAATAACAAAAGCCATAGTGCTTACAGGTAAGACAACAATCTTTTAAATATCTTCTTTTTATCATATATATTTCATGGGATAAGCATGCAGATTATTTACGAACTATAAAAGCAGTATCATTTTTAAATTTCAGTAACAGGAAATAAAATTATAACTTCTACATCTAAAAGGAGAAGAAGTGACTGTTAGTTACTTCAGTACTCCACAAAGAATATTAAGAGTTTTATTTTATTCTTTTAGTAAAATTATATAATAATCTTGACAATGTTTATTAAACAGACTGAATATAATAATAATGTACAGGAAAAACCCTAATAATAATTTATAAAATTATTATGAAAATAAAATCAAATATAATAACACACGGCCATTAATCAACAGAATGATGAAATGCTCAACTTATCGAGCTTAAACAAAATTATTACAACCTAACTACCACCCCATAATGTACAGAGGTATATTGTAAATCAAAGTTAAATGCGGTAAATATTTTCTTACTGTCGAGCCTCAAATATTATTTATAACATAAATAAGCATATAAATTTCAGTGTTGTAACATAAACAAAGAAATATAGAAAAAGGAAAACAGTATTAATAACTTATATAATGGATTTAGGGTGGAAACCCTATAAAATTTATAATTACAGTAGAAGTAAGCAGTCGAGGGTTGTACACCCTTTTCCAAGTCAGGCTCATGGCCTCATGTAATACACAGTCAAGATAAACAAAAAGTCGAACGACTCTTCAAAGCCCTCGACCCCTGTAATTATTGGAGAACATGGCATAATTTCCTTCTGTCTTTTTCACTTCATACACAACACTTAAACACAAAAAGGAACTAACTTATACAATCTCGGCCGAAGCCGGAGCACCCTCGCACAGCGCCGGGGCTTCTTCAACTAACCCTAAGTATCAAACAGTTTAACAAGACAAACTGAAGCCATAAGTGTTACAGGCCTTAATGCACCAACCCTCAAAAGTTCCAAAGGAACCCCACAAAGAGAAAGGGCCATGGTTTAACCAGGCTTACCGGGACCTGTAACTACTGCTCAATCCTTGTACCAGAAGCCGCGCAGGAAGGAGGGCGAAGACCTGTAACCACAAAGAAAACCGTAATATTAGAAATTTGTAAGCTCGATAATAATTGTATAGATAAAAACAAACAGTGAAAACGAGGAAAGATTTTAGTATCTCTACCTGCTCTTTTATGAAGACGCGACCACCAGCGACGGCAAGATAACCACCAACGCGACGAGGTAACCATACTGTAGGAAGGGAGAAGAAGTTTAACACACAGCAACACTCAATTGCAATGCAGCAGTATAAGACTTCGATCCTCACTGAGGAAGGAGGTTATCTCAGTCAAGGGTTCGGGTTCGAGATAACATAACAAAGAAAAACCTGCGGGAAGAACCACCAGCAGATGACCAACAACAACGCATGGGATAGGACAAGCCACAAGAAGATAACGAGCTGGAGGTTAACGTTACAGAGGAGAGGTGCAGCAAGGGTGCACCAGCACCATCGCAGAGCGACAGGAGCCGAAGGAGAAGGAAGGAATAGTGAGCTAGGGTTTGACTACGGCCCTTTTAACCACGTAATGCATGGCCATGGTAGTGCCACGTTACCATTAAATATTTTGCTTGCGGTCTGTGGATTCATATAGTTCGGAGGATGTTCCACCCAGAAATGATTCCAATCATTTTATCCATCAAGTGTACTCTTAACCTTGCTGCAAAGTCAGCTTATCATTCCTTCGCTGCATGTAAGAATATAAAAATTATCACTTTAAACACTTAAACCTTGCAATCATTAAAGTCATGGAGACTATTACGATCAACGTTTTGCAAATTATGGTATTTATATAACTTGACAAGTTTAAAACCCTTGATTGTTATGGTAGGGTTATGTTTATAACTTTTCTTGCTAGGAAATTAATATTTATCATAGCTTGTAAATGTTTGGAAAAGAGGCGATTTCTCTATAAAGTTTATAGAACCATAAAATAAAGACTAGGTTATAATTTGATCGTGAACATGGTCGATTCTTAGGCCTCTTATTCCCACCTTATATCTTGTCTTATGCTTTATGAAACATTAAGTTCAATCAACTTTTGGCTTCACATAAAATTATATTGTGGAAGATCATAAAGGAGGATAGTAGAGTAAAAACTATGGCATTGGTCCTATTGTTCATAATAACCTCCATGGATGATCTATTTTGGTTAAAATAGTAACATATGGTAAAGGATACAAAAGAGAGTAATAACTAATATGTGGTGACATATTTTACTTAAGGTAATAACCTTAACTTTAATTGATGACTTGGCAATGTAAGCCACATTTTCTCTTATCCAAAGGTTTAGCCATAATAAGATAGATAGGCCATATAACGAATTTAGAGGTGCATTCTTTTAAAAATTATAGTCCCTTAAAGACATGTCTCGTTTATAAAAATAAAGGGAATAGGATAAAACCTGTTTCACTAAGAAATATTTATTACTAAAGATAAGCTCCAGTTATGCTTGAAAACAGTTAATGAGCGAATAAAAACTCTATGCATCAACGTTAGTATAGTTTTCTTAAAAAGCAGCTTGAATTAAAGTTGTAAACTCATTTAAACTTCAAAGTTTGAGAATGGAAACTGTAATATATAAACCCCTTATCAGTTTACCTTTACTATGTGAACGTAATTATATACAATTGAAATTATACCATAGAATTGGTGATTCTGCTACTCTTACTCTGTTGTAAAGAATCAGTAAGACATTTTTATACATCACGACTATGATAGCTATGGAATAGTTACGTAATCATCAAAAACCATGGATTTACTCCTACTAGAAAGATAGGCAATTAATAATTGTACCTTAACAAGCATTGGGAATTGTTTAGCAATTATTTTCTTACTAAGCTTTTCTTTTGCGACGTTGTATTTAATACTTTGGAATTGCAACCAGCAGCACAAAAGACCTCTTACCTGCAGTCTATAAGAACAGGGAAGCTTTTTGCATTAGCTCGAAAGCTAAGTAAGCCCAGTTTTGCATGACAGTCCCACCTTGTGGTCGCAAAAAAAGAAACAAAATCAGTAAACTGAAAAGAACTGCTCTATCGCTAAACATAACCAACAGATAATTCAGATAATGAATTTGGTAACATATAACTAATTTAATAATTAGTTTACTGTAATTATGAAAATTATATGTATTTTAAAAATTTTAAATTTTTCGGAAAATTTGGGGTTTTGACAGGTTGAGGACAGACAACGAGGGTGAGTACACTTCCAATGAGTTCATGGAGTATTGTTCGGCTGAGGGGATTAAGAAGGAGTACACTGTGCCCCATATCCCACAATAGAATGGAGTTGCAGAGCGAAAGAACAGGACCATGGTTGGAGCAACCAAGGTCATGCTATTTGATCAAGGATTACCACTATTCCTCTGGGCTTAGGCATAAAAGAATGTAGTGTACATTCATAACAGGTGTCCCCACACAACCTTAGGGAGGAAGACACTAGAGGAGGTCGTCATAGGCACTAGGCCATATGTGAGTCACATTCACATATTTGGCAGTGTCTGCTATTATTATGTTCATGCTAACAATAGGAAGAAGCTAGACCCTTCTAGAGAGAAGGGGTTACTTGTTGGTTACAATGAGATTTTAAAGGCATATAATGTTTACATTCCTACTCGCAGAAGGATCATTGTGAGCAGGGATGTCCAGTTCGATGAGGATAGGGCCTTGTGGAGATCTCTGGACTTACCAGCAGAGCAGCAACCAACACAGGAATTGAGAGTCAAGTTGGAGGAGTCATATGTACAGGTACAGGTACAGACATAGAGTACAGGTTCTAGTGGTCAGAGGGAGTCAGGTGGACAGGATCCTTTAGTCATTGACTTGAAGGATGAGCTGCAACAGGAGACGGATTTCCAGCAGCCACAACAGGTTGACACTAGGCTAAGGCCTAAGTGGTTTAGATCCACAGTAAAAGATTCCAGGTAGGTAGATCGTCCACAGACATATTTTAGACGGAATGTACCACTAGATAGGCTTAGTTATATGGCAATGATGACATAGTTGATTCAATTTGAACCTTCCAGCTTTGGGGAGGCTACACAACATGATGTGTGGTAGGAATCTATGGCTGAAGAGTATGACTCCATTATGAAAAAAAAGGTATGGGAGGTTGTGCCGAGGCCACAAGGGAAAAAGGTGGTGGGATCCAGATGGATCTACAAGGTGAATCATGCAACAAACAAAAGTGTGGATAAGTACAAGGCGCGCTTCGTGGAAAATGAGTTTTCACAGAAGGAGGGTATTGATTATGAGGAGACTTTCGCCCCTGTTTCCAGGTATTCTTCCATTCTGACCATTATCTCACTAGAAATTGAGATGGTTTGGTGTGTCCATCAGATGGACATCAAGACCGCCTTCCTCAACGAAGTGATAGAGGAGGAGGTGTATATTGAACAATAAGAGGGGTTTGATGTGGAGAATAGGGAGACAAATGTATGCATATTGCATCGAGCTCTTTAAAGGCTCAAGCAGGCACCTCGAGCATGGTACTCGAGGATTGACAACTATCTATAGGAGATGGGATTTCAGTGGAGTGAGATTGAACACAACCTGTACTTCTTTACAGGTGATGTGCCTCTCATACTAGTCTTATATGTGGATGATCTCTTTTTGATAGGAGATGAGAGGCTGATTGGAAACTGTAAGTCCAACCTTGTAGTAATGTTTGAGATGAAAGACCTTGGGCTGATGCATTACTTTTTGGGCTTGGAGTTTTGGCAGAGAGATGGATGCTTCTTCATCAGACAGGGGAAGCATGTAGTAGAGATCCTTAAGAGATTTAGGATGAAGGACTGCAAGCTTATGGCCATACCTCTCATTTCCAACAGGAGGAATATTGATGCATCAAGATCAGATGGATTTGATCCTACCTTGTATTGTCAGCTTAACAGATCTCTTATGTATCTAGTCAACACTCAACCATACATCAGCTTTGCAATCAACTCTTTGAGTCAGTTCATGGTGGACCCTCGGAGAGTGCATTGGATGGATGCGAAGCACATACTTCACTACATCAAAGGTATAATGGAGTATGGATTGGTTTATGAGTGCAAGGGGAGTGTATAGTTAGCAGGTTTCACAAATGCTAACTGGGAAGGATGTGTAGAAGACCAGAAGAGTACTTCAGGTTGTTGTTTCAGCATTGGATCAGGGGTTGTCTCTTGGTTTAGCAGGAAGCAGAAGTCAGTTGCATTGAGCTTGATAGAGGCTGAGTATATGGCAGTCAGCATGGATTCTTATGAGGGTATGTAGATAAGGAAGTTACTTGCAGGGTTTTTCGAGTGTGAGCTAGAGGCTACAGTAGTTCATTGTTACAATAAGAGTGGCATCATGCTATCTAAAAATCCAGTGTTCCATGACCAAATCAAACACATAGACATTAGATACCACTTCTTAAGAGATTGTGTTAAGAGGGGAACCATTCGGTTGGAGTACATACAGATAGATGAGAAGGTGGCAAACATTTTCACCAAGGCACTTTGCAGACAGAGTTTTTTGAAGTTCAGGGATAAGTTGGGGTTTCTAGCAAATCCCTTCCTCGTTGAGAGGGAGCGTTAAACTAGTAGCAACAAGGAAGGTCTTCCTACATGCATCTGTTCTTGCATGCAGAAGACTTAAATTAAAAAACTAGTTGTATTTAATTTACTTTTCCTAAGTTTACTTTGGAAAATAAATTAAAGTGATCTAAATTAACTTTAGTGAACCACTAGTTAAAGTGAAAGTGAAATTAGGGTTTTCGCTTTACCTAAAGTTATAAAAGAGAGATCAATTGGTGGAGAGAACACACACACTTGTATTTCTATAGAGACATGATACAGACAGGGAGAGAAATCCAGACAGAGGATTTAGTTGAGAATACAGAGGAGCGAGCAACAGGATCATCGAGCTTCGTATAACTGGGCCGTACACTCACACAGGAGGGTGTTGAGGTTTAGTTGAGATTTGCGTAGTGATTCTGCTGGGTACAACATTTGCCATGCTTGGGTGAATTTGTAGTGATTGTAAAAGTTCCATATTTTTTCATAATAAAATCTATATCTCATTGCTGCACTGGTTTTCCCATCTTGGTTTTTTCGGGGGTTTCCATACCCAAAATAATAGTGTCAATATTGTGATGTGATTTTTTGATTTATTTCTCAATTTTATATTCCGCTGCATACTGTAAAATATATTCATGTGTGGTTATCAATTGATATTTTACATGCACTGTTTAGCCCTAGTTGAATATTAAAAGAGAATTTACATAAACAACCATTGCTAATAATATGACTTTATTCATTGGGTTCTGCTGGTTGGGAAATTATTAAACAGATGAGAGGGTATGTCTATACTGATTGGGATAGTTAAAGAATATTTGGAATTGGATTTAACAACAATGAAATAAAAGGGAATGGCTGAGTACCTAATAATGCGCCACAATACCATAGAAATCTGCTAAAACATCAACAAGCTTTCCCTTTCCTTCATCACCCATTGAGTTCCAAGCATTGCACACACTTGAATCAAAGATCCAAGATGATACTCCACTTTTTGTCTCACCACAATAGCCTCAAACTCCACAATGTTGGCATTTCATTTTATCCTTCCACTCTGCTACACATTTCTACCTTTATCCAAATACAAGTTCACAGAATTCCCAAATCTTGACAGCAACCCTCGTTGTCTCTTCTTCTTCTCCTTAATAATTTTAGAAAATGGATAGATACCACAAACTTCATTGATTCTCATAGATCTTGGATTAAACCATCTTTGAAGACCCAAATCCCTCATTGAAGCTCCGATCCACTCCAAAACAAATTCTTTTTTAAACTAGCATAGATCCATTTTAAATCCGGATCTATCAAGCACCGAGAGGGATCCAATTTTTTGAGGTGTACATTTTTTTACCATTTGGATCCCTCTCCATGCGTGAGTTTAAAATGGATCTATGCTAGTTTATTTATTTTTATATTTTATTTAATTCCATATGTTTTCATTTTTTTCTTTTTTAATATTTAGTAGTTTTTTATTTATGGCTAGCATAAGGTGACTAACCTGACAAGATCTCCCCCATACTAAGCTCCCATAATGAGCTGGAGAGCACCTCGCTTCTCTTGATGCAATTAGAAGGGAATCTAAAAAAAATTAAGGTAAAGGTGGCTTAAACTGAAGGAAGCGGCTAAATGCCAATATTTGGGCTTCTACTCTACCGAATATATTTTTTTCTTGGCAAAGCTTGATAAATAAGATTCTTTGTCTGGGTTAGGCCCAATCCACGCACCAGGACAATCCATCACCACCACGCTTGGATGGATCGTTGTTAATTATATATATATATAGAGGCAAGCGACAGTGATAACCCCCATCCAAATATCTACGACTCAATGAACGTTCCTCAGCAAGCTCAATTGATTACTTATTGTCCATTGATTCCTGACCAATACTCCAATACCTCACTCCTATTCCCTAACCTTTCTAACCAAACCTTACAACAAAACACCTTACCACACTGAGAATGATGGATGCCAAATATTTATTTGATGAGGTGCTTTAAGGTCACGTAGTAATGGTGAAAACTGTAAGGTTTTTCCTTTGAATGATGATTAGCAGGGTTGAAACACTGGTTGAAGGCATGGAATAGATTTTTGAATTCCCTACTTCACTTTTCCAGGTCCGATATGGTTGGTCACTGTAGTTTTTGGGGGAAAACTAATGTGCGTTTTGGTTGAATGGGATGGACTATGTTTTTACTTTTCTATATCTGATATGGTTGATTGTTTTTTTTTAAAGGGAAAACTATTGTGTCTTTTTGGTTGAATGGGATGGCCCTTAAGGTTGGAATTTGACAGACATATCCTCGTAGTTTTGATGGTTAAATTTTTAACAAACCATCTTAAAGAACGGGTAAACAATTTTCTAGAACGTAGTTTTGATGGTTAATTAATTTTCGAAATTGTCATTAATTTTTATTAATAAGCTTGTTAATTGAAAATTTCACATTTGATTGAAGAGTAGGTGGGTGAGTTCTCATTCATTGGACATGTCTTTGCTTTCATTCCATTTTTTCTTTCTCTATTATATTATTGTAGCCTTGTCCCAATACGGGGTCGTGCCCTTCCTTTCAATGTCTTTCCCTGGCCTTTGTGCACTTCCATTAGAGGATAAGTCAGTTTTCAAGTGAACTTCGAGAGGGAGGTGGGTACAATTTTAGAAAAAAAAGTTAGTTTTAAACTATGTTACAGAAGTAATTAATCTAGCCACCCACTAAGCATCAATAATTCGCCGGCTACAAAATTTACCAAGAATCAACAATTTATCAGCTATCGAATTTACCAAGCATCACCTATGGAATTTCATACACTCTTTCTTTTTGGTTATGGGCCGCAAAAGTTAGAAGCACCTGCTGAATTTAGATATTGATAATTTCTCTAGACAATTTGGAAGTGCTCTCCTCTGGATTCCAAAGACTTGGAGTTACTAATTTTGGTAAGATGTTATTTTAATTATTTTTATGAATTTGATAATAATCCAATAACATATTTTATTCAAACTATTATGTGTTTTTTCTTAAACATGAAATTGTTTTTGTTATTGTAATATTGAGCTGGGATAACACTTGTGACTTGACAAAGGCATGGAAACATGGTTTTGTTGTGGGAGGATCCCAGTTCCACTTTGTAAACTTCCAATACTTCCAAGTTACAACTTATACATCTTGTTGTTAATATCTTTTCACACATCTATTCACTTTTTTGTAAATAATTTATTTGATATATGTTAAAACTTAGCAACATTTTATTATTCTTCTAGTCTTAATAATTTGGTTGAAACAATTACTTTTACTTCTTAGTAAAAACATTAGGTGGAAGGGTATAGATAAAAGAAATTCCAACCCTGGATGGTGCTATGTTGTTATCCATTATTGCTTCCAACCAAACTTAAACTTCAACATAAACCCCCTTCCTTTTTTTTCTTCTTTCACAAACCTTGTTTTTTCCTTTTACTTCCCTATATATTCTATATCTTCTAAAATGATTTGTATTTTTTTTGTTAGTTATTAAAGATTTATTAATAAAAATTGGGAATAGTGCTTTTCAATAGAGCTATCATTTTTCTTTTCGTCACTATAGATTTGAGTAGATATATCATCACAACTTAAGAGCGAAGCCAATAAGTTCAATAAAAATACATAAACAAAGAAGATCTTATAAGTGGCCTCTAGGGTCTAAAAAACACCATGCTACAACAAATACTTGCATATCATCAAAAAATCATTTCCTATATTAAGATCATATTCATTAGTAGCACCCGTAACCCCCCTCCTCTAGGCTCAACATCCTTTGCGTCTACTTTGAATTTTAAAGTTGATCCTCCAAGGAAATTAGTCAACACCCTCCAATTTATTCCAAGAATTAAAAGAAGGTAGAAAAATCTTTGCATGCCTAATAAATTATTTTTCTTCAAATAAGGGTACATTTTTACTAATGTCATGACAAAGTATTACTATTTATTGGGTGTTCTATGACTGAAATCCATTAATACATAAAGTTATAGAGAACTAATAGGAATACCATTAGAATTGTCACTTGTATGGGATGAAACAAACCCCAAGTTTGTTGAAGGAGAAAGGGCTCTTGGAATAGCTTAATGAGCAAGTAAAATCTTAGTATTTTTGTGAAAAATTCACCAGTGAAACTAGATTTGTGTCGATAATCTAAAAAAAACAGCTATCCTCCAAATTTTTGTTACTTTTCCAACAAGAATTCCAATCAGTTTACAAAAAATGCAAAGCTGATCAATTTATTAGTCACAATACAAAAACCATCATTTAATTAATATATCATCACTGATTAAAGTTCCACACTATTTTGAAGTTCAAATATATTAAAGGAGAAATATAAGGTTCCAATAAAACATCAATATTGTTCCCCCCTTTGAGCATAACACATTTTGGAATGTTATTTGTCTTCAGAATGCGTCGTTTAATAGCTCGGTTTGCATTCTTTGATTTTTTCCTTCTCTTGCTTTTCCTTGAGTGAGGTGGGGTATATGAGAACACTAAAAATATATGTCTGACAAAAGGCACATCCAGAGGGTTGCATGGCTAAAGGGTATGTATTGAACGAAGCATTTTCTTTCTATGTGAATTCCTTGGTAAATATTTTGAAGATGCTCCACGAATACGGGATGAAGAACATGCATCAAATATTATAAATGGAGAGAACCTCAATCTAATGGTGTTCAAGTAGAAGCTGGTGAGTAAAAGCATGATCATTGTGGTTATTTTTTCAATCATTTACTCTATAAGATTATTATTTTTCAAAATTATAATAATGGAATTTGCAATTTGAAAATGTACATGTTGATTTTCAATAGGTGTTGATGAAAGCACTGTGCTTGACAAGTTCGTTATTTACAACATGGATTGTATGGAAAATGGATTGAATTGTATGAAAAGAAAAGGAAAGAAGAGTTAGAAGCAAAGAGACAATTTAAGAGATCAAAATCAAGGAATACACCACTTCCCATGGATACGTATGGGTTATAGGGCAAAGATTGCACATTACAATGGATTAGTGAACAAATTCAAAATCAAATAGATGAAGAAGGAAATGATTCAAACATAATAGAATATGAGATCAACATGTATATAGGATTTGTAAGAAAGGTACATTTACAAATCTCACAAAATATTTTTTTCAAAACATTGTTGACACTATTGACCATTTAATCATGCATATATGGTTGTTTTTTCTAGTTGAACTAAAACAAATGTTTTGATACAACTAAGGAGATATCCTGCAATGTGGGAATATGGTCGACACTATTGTGTGGAAATAATAGACTTAAAAAGACGCTCCTTTGATTGTGGTGTCATGGTTGATTTCAAGCAATCAAATTGAGCAAGTTAAAAAGATAAAAATATTATTGAAGGGAATCAACAGTATGTTGGAAAAATCCAAGAAATTATTGAGTTGGATTACCAGTCTTTCAAATTCTGTATTTTTAAATGTAGATGGTATGAGGCATTAGAGAGGATGGAAGACATGATACCCATAGTAGATTATTTTCTATATATTCCTTGAGGTACCTACCACAAGACAAGGAGCCCTATGTCTTATCAATTCATTTTGAGCATGTATTATTATCAGTATAACATAACTAAAATCATAAGAATCAATGGTTATATACAATATGCTAATTCATAGTTCATTATGAATATAAATGTGCATATTAATTAAAAATTATACTAACATGTCTAATATATGATTATGGTTCATGTGCAGGTGTTTTTCTATGAAGATATTATGGATCCAAAGTGGATATTTGTCATACATTATGATCCAATATTAAGGCATGTATTTGATGATGTCCCAATGAATATTGAGCAAAACAATGATATCCAACCAATTCTAGCTGAGAGATTAGAGAACAATGAAGAAATGACCACCCATGGTGATGTTCAAGATGAAGATTTTCAAGCACAACATGAAACCTTTTTTCATGCTATTAATCAACATGTTCCAGAGCTAGATGATCTATATCTAGATGATCCATAGCTAGATTATAATTAAGATGGTGCAAATAAATTGGATGATCCGGAGTTTGAAGAAAGTGAAGACGAAGATGATTATAATACCACTTTAGCAAGATGGTGTAGAAAGAATAATATAAAAAACTTATAGTACCATAACAACATTGATAAGGAAGCATTGGATGACATATATGCTGATAATAATGTAAATGAATACTTATAATTTTACAGGATTTCTAATCCATATTACTTGAATAATTATGATCTTATGTCCAAAGTTTTGAAATAGTTTTTTTATCACAAGGATTTAGTAATTTTGAATTAGTTTCTTGATTTATAATTTTTCAAAAGGTTGCTTCTTAACAACTCTATAGTTAAATGGACATGGGAATCACTGTTCAAAATAGTCATTTTATCATGGGCTTAGCAAATGTTATTTTTGTTTCAATTTATTTTAACCACATGTGTTCCCCTTTTTTTATTATGCATTGAATAATGAAATGTCAATGATTATTTAGTTAATATTACGCACACTATTGAATAATTCTATGAACTTTACTATAGTAATGTTCCATCTTGCACTAATGAACAATGTTGATAAGGTAGACAACTTAGTTTATCAATAACATTTTTCCAATTAATGTGGTTATCTATATATAGTAGCTAATATTTTGCAATAAATTTACCACATCCAACTTATCATTGAAATGTTGTCGAGGACAAGTGAATGTCAACGTCAAGTACATCATACATTGCATCATTGAAATCGTCATCATAATCAACATCAACACGAATAAGTACATCATCAACAACATCATGGTCATCATCGTCCTCATCAACAAGTACATCATCAACCACATCATTGTCATCATCATTGATAGGGTCACTCATATTCCACTATGGTTCATCATCAATCATCACCATTTGGATCCATGTCATGTTGTTACAATCACTCAAATTCCATTAAGGTCACTAAAATGTTGTCGACAACAACTAAATGTCATTACAACCATTTAGGTGATATTAATATGTCTCTTATATGTCATTATGAACATTTAAGTTCCATCAGGATCAATCAGTATCTAGAAGTATTATGAAATGCATCATCATCATGGACATCGACATTGTCATCATCACCATCATCAATTCCATATGGTACATCAACACCATCTTGATCATCATCCTCATTATCATCGTCATCATCAACATTAAGTACATCATTAACAAAATCATCATCACCATTGCCATTATGGTCACTAATATTCCATTAGTGTTCTTAATCACTCATCACCATTATGATTCATGTCATGCAATTGTTAAGGTCATTTATATGTTGTTACAGTCATTTCGATGATAATAGGGTCGTTTATATGTCATTATAGACATTTAGGTGCCATTAGAATAAATTAAGATCCAAAAGTGCTGCCACATGCATAATCATCGTTGACATCCACATTGTCATCATCATCATTGTCATCGTCGTAGTCATTATCAATATAATTGTGATAATAATGACCAAGGAACCCTACTACCTCACAAGAATGGATGATATAGTCTTATACTTATCAAATCATATCCATACGCTCCATCATGATTATTGGAATGCATCATCGTCATGTTGTTAGGGCCAATAAGATGCCATTAGGGTCTATCAAATGTTGTTGGGGACACTCAATTTCGATTAGAGCAATTTAGGCGACATTAACGTAATTAGCTCCTCATTAGGATTAATCAATATCCAAAAGTGCCATGATTACAATCATTTAGGTGCCACTATGATAAATCAAGATCCAAAAGTACTATCACATGAATCATGATCATTGACATTGATATTGATACATCTGACATTATGTCAGATGTTTTCCAAACATGATTCCTAGTTCTAAACCTAGTTCAATTCCTAGTGTTATTCCAGACGTTTTTTTGGAGGCTATTATGGGCGTTATATGGGATTCTTTTTTAGATGCTAAATGGGATGTTAATTGGGATGATAATTGTGATTCTAATTGGGACGATAATTGGGATGCTAATTAGTGTTCAAAATAGCGCCAACTTTTAAAATGAGATGTTAATTGGGATGCTAATTGGGACGATAATTGGGATGCTAATTGGGATGCTAATTGGGACGTTATTTGGGATGCTACTTTGGATTCTAATTGGGATGCTAATTAGCGTCCAAAATAGCGCTAACTTTTAAAAAGAGATGCAAATAACACGATTAAAAGCGCCATCCCATGGAAAAGCGTCCACTTTGTCCAAAAAATGATGAAAAATACACTAAAATTGATAGTGGACACTAAAAAGGAAGCTAAAAGAGACGCTAATCACAGGTTTTTGTTGTAGTGAAATGATTTAACATATATTATTACATAAGAAACTTGGAATGGAAGATAAAATAATGATCAAGTTCATTAATAAATTGAATGGAGGTGATTACAATATATAGAGAGGCAGGCAATTCAAATTAGGCTAGGAGATAATTTGAGTTTCCTATTCTAGTCATATTTGATTTAGCATAAATAACCTCAGTTAGTCATGTAATCTCTGAGTTTAACTATTATGAACTGAATTGAACTGCACTGATCTAGACTAATTTGAACTGAACTAAACTAAACTAAACTAAACTTAGATCAATTAAACTAAGCTAAAATGATGTGCACTGGACTCTCATAACTCCATGTGTATATCACATCAAGGACACTTGGATTACACATGGACTAATGATGCATTTCCATGTGACTATGTGACCCACTATAAGGAGCATAGTGTTATTTTAAGCAATGCCCTCGACTAAAGGGAGAAGAGAGCTTGATTTAAGGGTTAAAAATGATGTAAACAACTACACCCATAATATCCCCCTATTAGGAACTTGGTGTGCACATTAATGTTGATGTATTTGTAACTTCGGAATGCATTCGCTTGCATATCTTATTTTTTTACCCCGATGTTCCTATCGGGAAGTATCAATAATGTAATTGAGTCATGTCATACCCCGATGTTTTGATCGGGAGAATCAATAATATAAAAAAGTCATGTAAAGTCATAGAGGTTAACCCTCCTAGTTGATCAGGGGTAAAAGTCCCCACATTTGTGGGGCACTAGGGTTATTAGACTCTCCTAGAGAAGTCAACCCTAGTAAGTTATTGTCAAGTCAGAAACTAGTATAAATAGAGAGTGAGCCTTTCTATTTATCACACAGTCACTCACACTTAGTTGTAGCACATGAGTGAGAGAAAAGGAGCTGGAATAAGAGACAAAACAATTGTCAGAGATCATCTTATTGTCTTTGGGTTTTACTGTTGCTATTGGTGCTTATTCTAGCTCTAAAGAAGTTGTGGGGTTTTCTCCTTTATGGTTTCCTCGAGGAAAATACTTGTGTCTATTGTCTCTTGTGATTGATTGATGTGCATGTTATTCTCTCAGATAAGATCCTAAGATAATACTGTCTAAATTGATAAAAATCTAACATGGTATCAGAGCTAACCTGAGAAGAAGACACTGCACAGTTGTGGAATCTAGGGCTTCATACTTTTTGGGTCTCTCTCCACAATCCATAAGCAAAATGAGGCTAGGATGAACCTCCATTGAAGGGCACATCTTTTTGTTGAAGCAGAATATGATTTTGAGCATTTTTAGTTTTTGACCTACCAATACATTGGGAAATTAGGGCTTTTCAGTGAAGAGGAATTTTTGAGTGAGCCCAGGATAGGATTGCTCTCCTCCTCAAAATAGAAGTTTAGAGACACAAATTGAGGTTTTTGGTTGGGTATAAATCTGGTAAAGTCAAAGCCTAATCTTCCCTAGAACCAGAAAACCAACACTGTAGAAGATCATCTCCAGATCTAGTTTTTAGCTTCTCAAATTGGTAATATCTGAATCTTTTGTATTTCCATTTGAGGTTCTCAGTTAAGATGTCTCATCACACCAAGCTTGATAAAAATCTTGAGGGAGTTGACAACTTCTGAGCTTGGAAGTATACGATCTCCCTAGTTCTAGAAGAAAATGAGTTGGACTCTTACATCAATGAAGAGGTTCTAGTTCCAAAGGGAGATGAGGCTAAGGACTTACACAAAAATAAATTGGTCATGGATAAGAGGATTATTGCTGATTCAATCAAGGATCACCTCATACCACATGTGTCCTCCCTAAAGACACCTAAAGCAATGTTTGATTCCCTGACCAAACTATTTGAAGGAAAGAACATAAATTGGAAGATGACTTTAAGGAACCAGTTGAACAATGTGAAGATCTAGAATGTGGAGACCATACAGTCATACTTTACAAGGGTCTCCCATATCAAAGAACAACTTGAAGCAGTGGATGAAGAAGTGGAGAATGCAGAGATTGTGATGACCACCTTGAATGGTCTCCCTAGGTCATGGGACTCCTTCATTCAAGGGACTTGTGGTAGAAGAAAGCTAGTCACCTTTAGTAGACTATGGGAGGAATGATCACAAGAAGAAGCTCAGATAGTAGCCCGAGAAGAAAATATGGGAAGTGAAGATCAAGCTCTCATAGTACACTCCAAGAAAAGCAGATTGGACTATCATCATTCCAAAGGTAAGCATTATAACCAGAAAGATAACTCTAGAAAATATAACAAAGATATATCTAAATACAGATGCTTTACATGTGAATAAAGAGGACACTTTGCAAGAGATTGTCCCAAGAATATGAATAACTCTCACAAGAAGAAAGGAAACAAGAGAAGAAATCATGCTCATGTTGCAGAGGATGATGAAACTTCCACAAAGAGAATCAAAGAAGAAATATGTTTTGATTCTTCAAGTGATGAAGAATATGTTTTGATTTCCGCTCTCACAGGAACTATCACACATGGAAGCAATGATTGGATTATAGACAGTGGGGCTTCCAAACATATGACATGATTCAAAGAATCCTTTGTGAAACTGTCTAAACATGAGTCACCTCACAAGGTGAAACTTGGGGATGACTAACAGTATCCAATAAAAGGTAGTGGTGAATCCTCCTATAAGATGGACTCTAGAAAGTCCTTGAAGATGAAGGATGTCTTGTTTGTACCAGGACTAAAGAAGAATCTCCTCTCCATATCTGCATTGGATGCAAAATGCATAAGCGTGGCATTCGTAGATGGCCAAGTTCTTATGTGACCAAAGGGAAATACTATAGATGATGCAGTTGTGATTGGAGAGAAAGAGGGAGGATTAGACAAACTGAAGGGACAACCAAAACAAGCTTTGGTCCATGACTCAGTAGAACCAAATGAACTTTGGTATAGAAGGCTTGCACAGGTGCACTATAGAGGACTACCACTTGCAAGAAAATATGTTGAAGGTATTCCAGAAATACAAACAAAAAATGATGGTGTATGCAAATGATGTGAAAAAGGAAACAACATAAAGAAGACATTTCCAACTAGCGAGAGCAAGGCAAAAGGAATCTTGGAATCATCCACTCCGATGTATGCGGTCCGATGCCATCTAGTTCATTGAGTGGGTATGTATACTATGTTTCTTTCATTTATGATTTTTCTAGGAAGACATGGATATACTTCTTGAAGAACAAAGATTAAGTATTCAGTAAGTTCAAGGAATTCAAAGCCTTGATTGAGAACCACACAGAAAAGAAGATAAAAAAATTTCAATCAGACAATGGCAGAGAATTCACATCAAATGAATTCAAAGAGTTATGCAGAGATTCAGGGATTAAGAGGGATTTGACCACTCCATATAATCCAAAACAGAATCGGGTTACAGAAAGGACGAATAGAACGATCATGGAAGCTGCAAGGGCAATGCTTCATGATCAAGACCTTCCCATGCATGTATGGGTAGAAGCTGCCAGGACAACGATGTATGTATAGAACCATACTCCACACAGAGTAATCGAGAACAATACACCTGAAGAAGTATTTTCCGGCAAGAAACCAGAGGTCATCCATCTCAGAATATTCAGCTATCTAGTGTACATACACATTCTAAAAGAAAAGAGGACAAAGTTAGATCCTTTTGGAAAGAAGGGTATATTTGTGGGATATAGTGAAAGATCGAAAGATTACAGAATATACTTCCTAGGATTCAAGAAGATTGACATAAGTAGAGACGTAACATTCGACGAAGATTCAACTTACAACAAATCCAGAAAGAGACCACTTGAAGACTATGAAGAAAAAGAAGTACCCAAAATTCAAGATACAACTATGAACGATGCAAATAAAGATGAAGATCGAGAAATAAAAGAACCCTAGGAACCTATAGATCCACCCAAGAGAAGAATTCTCACAAGAGGGAACCTGCATGGGTACGAGAGGCTATCCAAGGTGCATAAAGATATGGGGCTCTAGAAGAAATGCACAGAGAGAGGAAACGAACCAGGTCCTGCTCCGGTTATGTAGCCCTACTATGTGACATCATTGATAAAGAACCTTCCAACTATGAAGAAGCAACAAAGAAGAAAGAATGGAAGGATTCTATGATCGAGGAGTACCAGTCGATCATGAAGAATGATGTCTGGGATGTTGTCCCTAGACCAGAGGGGAAATCTGTTGTGAATTCCAAGTGGATCTACAAGATCAATCATGCTGCAGATGGTAGCATAGAGAAACATAAACCAAGATTCGTGGCTCGTGGCTTCTCCCAGAAAGAAGGAATAGATTATGAAGAAATTTTTGCACCTGTAGCTAGATACACTTTCATCAGATCAATACTTGCTCTGGTTGTAGTAATGAAATGGAAGATACACCAGATGGATGTCAAGACTGCTTTCTTGAATGGTGTAGTGGAAGAGGAAGTGTATGTGGAGAAACCACTCAGTTTTGAGACACATGACATGGAGACTCATGTGTGTAAATTAAAGAAAGCACTGTACGGTTTGAAACTGGCACCCAAGACATGGTACGGAAGAATTGACAACTTCCTATCCAGTTTGGGCTTTACTAAGATTAAAGCAGATTCCAACCTTTACTACAAAGTTGAAGAAGGGAACCCAGTGATACTCCTAGTATATGTAGATGATCTATTTGTAACAGGTGTGGATGGGTTGATTACTGATACAAAGAGGAAGCTTGTTGTCGAGTTTGAGATGAAGGACTTGGGTGTGATGCAATAATTTCTAGGCATGGAGGTGTGGTAGAGTACATATGGAATCTCCCTAGGACAAGGGTAGTATGCATTAGAGATCCTGAAGAGGTTTGGGATGATGGACTGCGAGGCCATAACCACACATATGGCATCGGACCTGAAGCTATTGAGTGATGCTTCATCATAGACGGTTGATTCTATGATGTATTGTCAAATGATTGGGTCCTTGATGTACCTGATGAATATGAGACCAAATATTTGCTTTGTTGTGAACACATTGAGCCAATTCCTGATGGATCCGATACATGTTCACCTGATTGCTGCAAAGCATATTCTGAGATACCTGAAGGGAACAGTTGATTATGGGCTCAAGTATGAGGTGAATCAGAAGATTAACTTGGAAGGTTATGTTGATTTAGATTGGGAAGGTAGTGCCATTGATAAGAAGAGCACTTCAGGGTTCTGCTTCAGTATGGGATTAGGTGTGATCTCTTGGTTTAGCAGGAAGCAGTCTTACGTGGAATTGAGTATCGCCGAAGCAGAGTATGTCACAGCTTGTTCGGCTAGTTGTGAGGCAGTGTGGCTGATGAAGCTACTATCTGATTTATTTGATCTCTAGTTGGATGCTACTTGTATATATTGCGACAACTAGAGTTGTGTGAAGTTGTCGAAGAACCCAGTGTTACATGACAAGTCAAAGCATATCGAGATCAAATATCACTATATCAGGGATATGGTGCAAAGAGGAGCAGTGAAGCTCCAGTATGTTGTAACGGATGAGCAAATAGCTGATGTGTTCACTAAGCCATTGGCCAAAGTGAAGTTTGAGTACTTCAGGGAGAAGCTTGGTGTTCTCCAGATCGAGGTTCCCTCCAAGGGGAGGTTACAAGTCCAAGAGTCTTTCTAACATGTTAGGATTGGTTCCTTCTATGGTCAGATATAAGTGCAGGAGCCTTTCTGACATGGTGGCAAGCGGGTCCTCCCATGGTCAGATGTAAGTGCAGAGCCTTTCTAATTAGGTTAAATGTAAGTGTAGAGCCTTTCTGACTGGGTCAGATGTAAGTGCAGAGCCTTTCTAACTGGGTCAGATGTAAGTGCGGATCCTTTCTGACTAGGTTGGATGTAAGTGCAGAGCCTTTCTGACTAAGTCAAATATAAGTGTTGAGCCTTTCCGAAATGGTGGCAGGCTGGGCCTCCCATGGTCAGATGTGAGTGCCAAGCCTTTCTGACATAGTCGCAGGATGGGCCTCCCATAGTTGTATGTAAGTGTTGGGCCTTTCTGATATTGTGGCAAGCTGGGCCTCCCATGGTCAAATATAATTGTTGGATGAGCCTTTCTAACATGGTGGAAGGCTGGGCCTCCCATGGTCAAATGTGAGTGATGGGACTTTCTGACATGGTGGTGGATGTGTTCCTCCCATGGTCAGATGTGAGTGTTTGGCATGCCTTTCTAACATGGTGGTGGATGTGTTCCTCCCATGGTCAGATGTAAGTGTTGGGCGGGCATTTTTTACTAGGTTAGATATAAGTGTTGAAGAAGATGAAGACCTACATGGAGGCTAGGCCTACAATTGACATGAAAAATGGCTGGCTCTATAGAACTTCCTATGATGAGTAGAATTGAGAGATAACACAAGTTAATGGAGATAGCGGAAGCAGTGATGATGATGATCCAATGATGATCTAGCTTCGATGATGATCCAGTGATGATCCAGCTTTGATGATGATCTAGTGATGATACAGCTTTGATGATAATCCAGACTTGATCCAGAGAAGAAGACTTGTGCTGATGAATTATGTTAAGAGAATACCTTGCTAGTTAAGAGGGAGTGTTGATGTATTTGTAACTTCATAATGTATTCACTTGTATATCTTATGTATTATACCCCGATGTTCCTATCGGGAAGTATCAGTAATGTAATTGAGTCATGTCATACCTCAATGTTCCTATAGAGGTTAACCCTCCTAGTTGATAAGGGGTTAAAGTCCATGCAGTTGTGGGGCACTAGGGTTATTAGACTCTCCTAGAGGATTCGGCCCTGGTAAGTTATTGTTAAGTTGGAAACTAGTATAAATAGAGAGTGAGCCTCTCTATTTATCACACAGTCACTCACACTCAGTTGTAGTGCATGAGTGAGAGAAAAGGAGATGGGATAAGAGAGAGAACAACTATCGAAGATCACCTTACTATATTTGGGTTTTACTGCTACTATTGGTGCTTATTCTATCTCTGAGGAAGTTGCAAGGTTTTCTCCTTTGTGGTTTCCCCAAGGAAAATCTTTGTGTATATTGTCTCTTGTGATTAATTGTTGTGCATGTTATTCTCTCAGATAAGATCCTAAGATAATACTGTCTAAATTAATAAAAATCTAACAATTAATATATAATTAGTTGACACGTGGTACCAGGTCCCACCATATGTAGGTTGCAGAAACTAAATTCTTATACTCAATTTTAAAAGGGAATTGCATGTCATGCATGATATATTGGTAAACTAAGTTTCTCTAAAACTTATTCATTCTCACCATGGCTTCCATTTTGATTAAAAAAAATCATTCTCCCAACCAACGAAATTTTTTGGGTCATCGTGGATATATAAATAATAAAATAGCCTATATCTCCAGGACTACCAATGAAGTTATAAACATACATATTTTATCATTAGAAAGTTGAGTGGGACTAATCATGAAAACAATGAGTTTATGTATACACCTTGCTTTATGAGTTGACAAGTTTATAACCATATCATGGAACTACATTTAGATTGCTTGAAGAAATATATGCATATCATGGAACATAATCAATGTTGTTTATCTAGTACGATAATGGATGGTCTTTAACGCATCCCACTACTTTCCAATACTCCATGGGATGTAGGTTTGGTTATTTAAAGGAATATTATAGACAAAAAGAAGGAATCAACTATTCAACTTGTGGTAATGAATATTATGCAATTGATAGATTCATTGTGTTGCAAGCTTCATTCCAACACTAAATATCAAAAGGTTGCAACCAAGATACTATGTACAATTAAGCTAGACAAATGTTGAAAATGTGTTTCTTTTCGATCTCACTATCCTTTTTATAAATGCAATAATTAAGAATGTTATTTATCATAATATGTCATTACTTAGGCACTTTCTTTAACAAAAACTCTAGTTTTTTATTTAGTAGTTCCTTTTATTTATTTTTGGTTGGGTCATGGAGGTTATTTATTTATTTGATTGAGTTTATCGTAGAATTTTCATTGGAAATATACAAGTATACTTAGTAGGATTCTTGGATAATCCTTGTCGTATTAAGTTTATACAATTTTGGAGTGTTGATTGGAAGTAGTTATGCCTCCCCTTTTAATAGTATATTTGTGATATATAATAATAATCCAATTTAAGGTCACAACCTAAACATACACTAAATCAACATCTAAGACCCCATTTTTGTGGGAAAATAGACCCCCTCCATGCATATGTTTTACTATTTAATCTATGGAGGTGTACATACCCTACACTTGTTGGAGTCAAAACTATGATATCCAAAGAGGAAACATGTGTTATTAACCATTAGGTCCAATGGCATAATACAATAAACAATGAAAACAATATAATCCATGTAATTACAAATCAGAATATAATTTCCCACAATATCTTGCCCACAATATCAAGAGAGAATGAAATGGAAGTAAACTCATTTTCGTCAGATTTCTGAAATTGAATGATAATGAAACACAGTTAATTTCCCCTTTCAGTTTTATACCAAAACAATGGGTTTTGCATCACATTTGTGTTTCCACTTTGTAGGTTTGAATTGGTGTATGTATAGTTTATGCAATACAACTATGACTCTAAGAATCACACAGTCCATATGAAACTACCTATTTGGTGCAATTGTGATGCACAATGACACTGAATAAGCCAATATGTGACACAAAGTTGACACATCTTGTGTCAATCCATTTTCATGAGTCGTGTTTATCGACATCACATTAGAGGAATTTTGAGGTCTAAAATGGGCCTCCTAAGGAAAATAATAAAATAATAGTTCAAATAATAAAATAATATTTATTAATTTTGGAGGAAAAAGGGAAAAAACTACTTTTTGTGTTCGTATTTTCAACATATCTCTTTGTGGTTTTACTCAAATTTTGATCGAGAGAGCTCGTTGGATGCAGAATTTGATTCCGCATCCAACGAACACCCACACTGCATACCTTTGATGGATCCTGCTACCCAAAAAAGAAGAAATACCTGAAAAAATATGATGATGACATCATCATCACGTTTTTTCAGGTATTTCTTGTTTTTTGGGTATCCGAATCCGTCAAAGGTATGTAGTGTGGGTACTCGTTGGATGTGGAATCAAATTATGCATCCAACAAGCTCTCTCAATCAAAATTTGAGTAAAAACAGATGGAGATATGTTGAAAATACGAACACAAAAAGTTTTTTTTTATGACAAATATGTCAATTCAACCATTATGGTTGACTCATTTTATTGGAATTATATTGGTTCTTGAATTCCAACTCACAAGGACTTATTGTTGGCGTGTTTTCTTATAAGGCCCATTTTAGACCCCAAATTTCCTCTAATGTGTGATCTACACACTATGCAACCATGACACAAAATTTGATGTCATAAATCAACAAGTTCTTTAGATCACGCCTCTAAAAAATCCTTGACACGACATCTATGGCACACAATTGCAACGCTAGAGCCCTGCATCATATTCTTTTAAGGATTGTTCAACCTGATTGCAACTTTTTTCTTTGTCTCTTATCCATATATTCATCTATGATATTTGATTTTTCCTCATATAGATGTATTTTTAAACCCTTAACTTCACTAATAAGGGTATGATTATGATTGCATAACCTTGTTGAAGCATCGTCTCAATGTGAGTTCTTCCTTTGAATCATCATTGTTTTTACATTCAGTTGTCGTTACTTTAATCACTCAACCTAATTAAGAATTAAGTGCTCACACCTTAGAGAACTTATCATCTTTCTCTCCATATTCTTATTACTCTTTATCCTTTTTTCAAATTGGGTACTTTAATACATTTCTCAAATTCATGCATGGAATTAGATTTGGTTTCTTCCAATTCCTTTCTAACATATTTCAATACTTCCTTATCCAAGTTTTTATATTTTGGCCATTTGTCTAACATTATGTTTTCACATTATCACCCCAAAGAATTAACATATTTTCTATATAAAAGGATTTGTACCAATTAAAAGCTTCCCCTTCAAAATCATTGGGTATGAGTAAACCCCAAAGTGAAGGAGAACATAAGTTATAAAATCTTCTACACTAGGTCTACCTATTCTTTAGCAAAAGTAAGTTAGCCAATTTTACTCCTTGTAAAGGAATTTTCAAACTAAACTAAAAGTTAAA
The DNA here is from genome assembly GCA_001517045.1 of Pseudotsuga menziesii. NCBI lineage: Eukaryota > Viridiplantae > Streptophyta > Pinopsida > Pinales > Pinaceae > Pseudotsuga > Pseudotsuga menziesii. The sequence goes on from LPNX010776984.1 coordinate 223,648, forward strand.
TTATATCAATTCCTTTGTGATGGAAATATGGCATTGAAAATTTAAGCTAATATGGATCATATTGTCATTATAATCATTGATAACTTGACAACAACTACTCATCTACTCAACAAAGTAGAGTGTGTTCAAACACTTGACTTCAAAACCTAATATTTTTATATCATCTTAACAAATCCCAATTTTTAGATAAACAATATTATGTGTTTCCTCTTCATATTTCATTTTTAATAACCTAATTTTGAATAACAATCAAAATGTATTCCCCCTATTATATTTAATTAAGCGTTTATCCTTTTCGGCTTGGGGATTTTTGTTCCCTACTCCTTTCTACAAGAATATGACTTGTCTCCCCTCTATTATGTCTATCCTTATCCTTATAAATTATTTGGAACTGTATTGGACTCAAATATATCCATTATTACAAATTCAATCAACTCAACACTTGGTGCTAAACCACACCCAATATTCTTGATTTGTGTGCCAAAGAATATGAAATGTTAGCATGTAACAAATTTTGATTTATTCTTTTATTTGAATTAAAAGACATTGAATTTGGATATGGGAATCAAAATATATGCTCAAATATTGTATACAACCATTTAGATAAAGATATTAAGACTTGATATGAACCCTAATTTATATGGATATTAGCTCCTAGAATTTTCCTATGACACTCTGTTTGCAAATGGTGTATTGTCATTAGAGAATGGTTCAATAGATGTTAAAGATATTATATAAATACCTATATGATATGTACACTAGTATGGAATTAAATTATCAAAATCCATCCATCTCCTTCCCTTTCTTATGCCTAAGACAATTTATAGCTTTGCTTCCTTTTGAAGTTGTGGACTTAAAAAAAGGCATGAAGTACCTGTGTTTATTCTTAAACTTAATGATTTTTTCCTCCATGATTGGATATATATTTATAATAAAATTTAAAGAGAATTTGAGGATGGTGCACCCAATGGATCTCATTAGGTAAAAAATTAATTCCAGTAAAAAGTTAGTCCTAGAGGACACTTTGGCGTATTGGCCTTCCTTGGCCTATAACATAGTAGCGATATTGTAGAAAATCAAGATAAAATGATATGGAACTCTATGGAAGGGGACGAGAAAAAAGGATTCAATACCTTTTGTTAATTGAAAAAAGACTTTCCAATTCCAAGGCTCTTGGAGGGAAGGGACTGAAAAAATTACACCAATTTGAAAATCCCTTGCAATAAAGAGCTTATAGAGGATAATCATACTAGAATGCCTTGGAAGTAGGTAATGAAATCCATTTTCATTACTCCTCTTCAATAAATATTGGATAACAATTTCCATTAAACTCATTGCTAATACTTTTTTCATTTGGAGAGATTTAATTTTATCCTTTCCTATTGTAGGGAATTGATAATGTTGAAAGGCTAGGAATGGGAAAAGCATTATAATAGGAATAAACCCATCGGTGCATCGTGAATGCCAATATAATGGTCAAACTATTTTATTATGGCATTGAGACAATGGGGTAATATTATTTGGTTGATGTTAATTCTCTATAACATAGTTCAATGTGGAAACAAGGATAGAAGGTTGTGGGGGTTTTGGGTTTAGATGGTTACAAAGATGAACATTGGAATTTCTTTATCCAAAAAATGGAGTGCAATTTTATTTAGATTATATTGGAAGATGATATATTAATATGATCCAAAAAAACTATTAAGGGAGATTATATCACCAACATTGGATATTCACTAAGTTTCCTAAAAGAGGAGCAAGAAAAAACTCAGTGATATGGAAACCATAGTGGAAATTAAAATATCCTTTAGAAGTCAAACTATTTTTTGTTTGTATTATCAAACAATATCCTAACTTGGGATATTCTCTAGAAAAATTGTTTGCAACGATCAAGCTTATATGTTGTATGCAGAAGCATTGAATAATATTCTCTTCACATCTTGATGCCTTGTCCCTTTACCAAATAAGAATGAAGAAAAACATGGTTCACCCAAGATGAGGGGAAATGGGAGGGGCCATCTCTAATTAAATTAGTAAAGCAATTTATGGAGGAATCATTCATATCAAATCATAAGGACATTCCTTGAATGGTTTCTTGGGGTGTCTAGATTACTAGAAATGACATTTTTTTTGAAGGAAAGTCTTTTGTTCTTAGATTTTTTGAATTATATAATTCAAATATATTTACCATGAAATCAAGTTGACTCTAAATCCAAATCCCACAAGAAATATAGGGACATTATAAATAGTCAAAACAAGTGCCTAGGACTTCTTTAAAGAAGCAATCCAAGGGAATCCTTAGAGGTGTGACAATGGAGGTGCTCTATTTTTTTCAATTACCAATAGTTTCTCCATTACACTAGGTCGAGGAAGGGGCTCTAACAATTTGGCCATTACACTAGCCATTAATTGTGTCAAAGGGTCTACAAAGTAGTATAATGTATATATTCAACTAGTTTTGGAATAGATTATGCTTCTGATTGTCAACTTCATAGTTATTTTTACCACAAAATCCAAACAAAGAATTAAAGTTTGAAAAGGAATCTTGGAATTAGTTGAACACGTGAAGGATGGGATAAGCCCTAAAATCCCATGCCTTTTCTCAACTAGTCATTCCCAAATCTCCTTTGGTACATAATGCTCTTGTTAATATGTAAATCATATTTTCTATGGTATTTTTGTATTTCCTTTGAATGCTTAAGATGGTGATGCATTTTTGTTCCATGTAGGCTTAATAAGCATAAATACTATATATGTTTTATGTAAAAGAAGTTAAATGCATTTTATGATAGTTAGGAATCTTTTTGTTTAACTATTAAGTTGGACCTTTCACTATACATGTGCCCAATAGAATTTTCAAAATGTAGGGCCTTTTTTCTTCTTGAAATATAAAGTTCTGATTTTTTTTTCCATGGAAAAAAAAGGTGTTGACAAGGAAATAATGTCTTATCTAAAATCTAAATCAAGATTTTGAAAAAACTCACAAAATGCAAATATAAATCTATATATTTACACACGTTATTTTTATTCATATAATAATCGAGTAATGTTTAAAATAGATGGATAGCGTTATAATAGTCTTGGCTTCATTTGGTATTTTAATTTGTTATCTTAATGAAATTTGAAATTGTAATTGTAAAAGTATCTTTATGATAAGTTTGCAATTATGTCTTAACAAATCTAAGAAATAATACTAAAGCACAACCAATCCAACCATTCTAACATTAATAAACTTATCTTACAATTTATCTGAGGAGATATGGGACCCACTATAAGCAACATTTCACAATAAAGTGTTATTTTAAGCCTAATTCCCTTGATTGAAGGTTCCCTTGATTGAAGGAATAGATATTGAATGAAGGGTTAAAATGATGTCAACAACTACACCCATGATATCCCCCTATTTAGAACTTGGCATACACATTGATAAATAATTATGTAGCATGTGGCAGTGGGGGCCACCATATGAAGGCTGCAGAACTAAAGCACTATACTAAAATTTGAAAGGGAATTGCATGTCATGCCTGATATCTTGGCTTTCTAAGTTCCTCTCAAAATTAATCAATATCACCGTAGTTTCCTCTGTTATTAACAAAATTCATTCTCCCAATCAACTAATGAAAAATTTAGGTCATCATGGAGATATGAATAGTAAAACGGCCTAGATCCCCAAGACTATGAATGAAGATATAAACATACACCTATTTGATCATTAGGATATTTAGTGAGACTAATAAGGAAAGCAAGGATTTTATGAATACACCTTGGTTTAAGAGTTGAATAGTTTCTAACCATATCATGGAACTACCCTTATATTTCTTCGAGAAATATGCATAGATCAATGTTGTTTCTCCAGTAAGATAATGGATGGTAATTAATGCATCCCACTACTTTCAAGCAATCCATCAGATGTAGGTTTGTAGATTTGGTTACTTACAAGGAGTATTATAGACAAATTAAGAATTTGTCTATTCAAGTCAAGGTAACAAATCTTGTTCAATGGAAATATATAAATTGAATCATGCTACAACCTTCATTCCAACATTGAAGATCAAAAGGTTGCAAAAACAAGACTACACAATTTGCTTTTCTCTTACATTGGACATTGTTGTTAGATATAGAGGTGTATATCGAGATGTACCACATGTGGTTCTCCCTATCATGGAGGTACATCATCAGTATAGGAAGTAGTGTGGAGTGTGAGATGCACTCCAGCATGAGTCATGGATTCAGGGATTGAATCCATGCAAAGGTTTAGTGACTACTTCTAGTCATATGTGAGGAGTTCAGTAGTGCAAAATTTTTGATGGGTGAGATGCATGATGCATGTGCATGTGCATAGAGTTGCATGGAGGTGTGCATGTCCATGGAGGTGCATGGAGGTTGCATGGAAGGCATCCAGTTTACACTACTTTTAATGCACAATTTTTAACACACTAAAGCGAATTTTGACATGCAAGTTGAATTAGGGTTTATGATCCCTAATATCATCGAAGGAATAGAAAAGGGAATTTGGAAGAAAAAAATCATTGTTGCTTGTCAGATCCGGGTAATCAAGAAGGCTGATTCAATTAGTTGAGCTAGGAGGGCACATTCATCAGAGAGAATTGGGGCGTATTCCTAAGAGAGTAATTGCACATATTTCTTAGACATCGGAGTCACATCATTCCAATTTGAGATAGATTATCTCACAGGTTTTATTCCATGATTGAGGAGAAGAGGACATGGGGCGCATTCATTGAGATAATGGAGTGTATCTCTATAGCTAGGGAGCACATGTGAGTGTATAGGCACACGTATTGAGGCCAAGAGGGCTAAGAAGAACTGTGGGTTGTCTTCAAATATTGAAGAGGAAAAATTGAGACCTTAGCTAGATATTGACTGAGGAAGAGATAAAGGGGAGAAATTATGAGTAGAGAAGGAACATCTCTACAGCTAGGGGCGTCATTTTGAGTTTGAGGTCACAATTTCTTCATTCGGCAGAGAAGAGCAATGAAGAAGGGAAAAGGTAGCACTTCTTTAGAGGCTAGAGAGACACTACTTCTTCTAGATATTGGTAGGGGCAGTGTTCAGAGATTCATAGATTAGGGAAGATAGCTAGAGGTGCATTTACCAATAGTAGCAATTACAATTGCATGAAAGTATAGGAATTTGACCCTTTAGGATCAGGCTATTGATTGTATTTTTTATTATATAATCTCTCTATATTATTTACTTTGGATCGAGATAGAATAAATCCCCAAGTTGTTGGTTTTTCACTTCTGGATTTCCATTGTAAATTTGAGTCTCATTAATATGTGTGATTGCAATTTATGTGTTATGTTGTAGAGATATTTCGTGTGATTCCTTTTATAAGTATTTTGCGTAGATGTTACTTTCTCTAGCATTGAGAAGTTGGGTTTTAAGTATATGCTTATGGATTAGTGAGACTCAAGGCTGGTTGAGATCTCAAATTTCGAAAGGGAGTAGTGATATTTGTAAAATATACAATTGTCTCCTAATATTTTTAGGTATACATATGTTGAAATTGTGATTCTTATCAATTTCACTAGTGTTGATTGTACAATATCAAGATTCATTATATGGACTTGTGAGTAATATCAAGCCCTAAGTATCCTCATATGAATGAGGTGGTGATGTATTGTAAATATTGTGAGTGATATCAAGGTTAGTATTGTAAGTAATATCAAGACTAGACTTGCGAGTAATATCAAGTCAAGTATTCTCATAGAAAGTACCCTATGAGATGGGCCTCCAATTACAAAGATAATATTGTGAGTAATATGAAGTTGATTCTTGTGAGTAATATCAAGACTGGTCTTGTGAGTAATATCAACATTGTAGACTTGTGAGTAATATCAAGTCCTATCAATATCCTTATTTATTTAGGTGGCGTACTTTACTTGGTAAAGTAGTTATACTATGTGATGTATTACTAGTCATTGTCACTGGGTGTTATAAGTCTCCTTTAGGGATTAGCTACCCCTAGAGTGAATTACTTTAGCATATGAGTATATGGCCCATGGTAATATATATGATCATCAATATGGAATAATTATTTTGAGTATGATATGATAAGATGGATAAATAAATACACGTGGACCATGCAGTAAATAACAAATGATAAAGAGATAAGCATAGAGAGATAATGAATTTGGAATGCCTATGCATGCCTTCATGTGAACTTGAATTGTGAAAGCTTCATTTAAATCCTTAGTTGTAAATAAAGAATGTATCAATTAAATAAGGAACCTCTCTGAGATCCATGCAAAGATAAAAATAGTATGAATTCAAAATGCCTATGCATGCCTTCATGTGAACTTGAATTGTGAGTGGCTTCATTTAAATCCTTAGTTGTAAATAAAGAATGTATCAGTTAAATAAGGATCCTCTTTGAGATCCATGCAAAGATAAAAATAGTAAATAATTTGTAATTGAATTAATAAAGACTTATGTGTTTCACTTAATTAAAAGAAACTTACAGAGATCCATGAAAATGTTTTGCATGGATAGCACTAAGAGTGAAGCACTGATGACACTTAAGTTAGCATGTTAACTAAGTGATCAGTATTCAATTAACTAAGAATATCCATGAAGAAGTAAATAATAGAAATTGTGTATTAAATGTGAAGCACCAAAGACATTCAGTGAGCCTCCTAACTATATGGCCATACATTCAGTGAAATATTAAAAGACTCAGTTCAAGTCAAGCAACATCTAGTTAAAAACTAATAATGAAAGGAAGGGTGCATATCTTTGTGCATGTTAGGTGTTTTGGCTTGTTATTAATATAGTAGGCATATGGGAAATTCAATACAATTGATTACATTGTTGTATTGGATCTCTATTCGCTATTGTTGAGGTGACATATCTTATAGAGAAATCTACTTATGTGTTGTAAACCATTCTCTGCAAATATATCTATCATCCTCAAAGAATTGTTGGGTTTTTCATCCTCCATGTTTGGATGGTTTTTCTAGGGTATATCTTGTCTATTATGGTTGAATTATTTATGTCATTATTTTTCTTATTGTTATATCCCAAAGTGACACTTCTCTGTTTTCACGTCCCCATCCCTCTGACCGGCGAAGAAGACGCTACCATGGCGTTAACCATCCGGGATACCATCCCCATGAACATGTGAAACCATAAAATAACTGAAACAGAATGCTTTGAACTAGAACATGCACAGATGCAATTGTTTATCATACACAGCGGAAACAACATTCATTCAACAAGCATTCATTCAACATGTTCATCATAGTCATTAAGAGAAAACATGATTGCAGAAGTAAAATAGACAAGTTTACTTATCTTATAAAGAACTCGTTCCGCAACCAGCTACGTCGCTGCAACGTTCCACCCAACCATAGGCCAATGTGCTCCTTAATCTCTCAGCAACGCTGCCGCCCCCGAGTTGGGCATGATTCTCCAAGGAATAAGGGAACAGGCAGGCTTACACATAGCCAAGGATACACAAAACACATCCAAGCTAACACAGTTGGGTTTATCATGCCATCAACAAGACAGCCAAGCCAACATGGTTAGGTTTATCAGGCCATTAAGGAGCTGGGAAGGGCTAAATTCTAAGCTGGTGAGCTCATTACAGAGCCAAGAACACCTACACCAGAACTAGCCTAGCTTCTAAGACACCCACACACACCCAACACAAGGAATCAGTCCCTTCTCTGCTACATAGTCCCTCAAGCCTTGCATTCCCTTCCAGTGCTATTCAGGGGTTGTGGAGAAGAAAGCCAGCCATCTAGCTCTGTCTGTGTGGTTTCCAAACACACCAGGTTTATCAAGCAAACCAAGCCAACATCCCTGCTCCCAACACAGTTCGAAGACCAACCATTGCACACATGCAATCAATCAGCTATTACAGTTTAACAGGGGAAATGACTCCTAAGTCATTCTTGGCCCTATCGTGGCCAAAACGACTCCCAAACGAATTACAATAGTCCCAAACACAACAACAAACGCAATCACAAAATGAGGGAAAAACAACAGTCCGTCCTGGGCAACTAAGCAACGGAAAAGACTTGCACCTTCCACACTGGGGAAGAAATACAGTCTCCCAGCCTATGCATGAGAGAAACTTACACCAAACCCAAAAATATAGAGGACAACACACATGCACGAGCCACAAATCAGTGAGGAAAACTTACACACAGTCCCTGAACGTAAAATGGCTCTCCACAGGAAAAATTGTGGGTGACAATGACCAAACGGCTCCCAGCTTGCTGCGTGAGTGGCAACAACGCAGAACCCACAAATCGGCCTGTGAGGAAGGTATACAACCACACCATCCACAAGTCCGTAGAGGAAAAACTACGTGGGTAAAACCAGGAAAGCTTTTGTGCATGAGAATGAACAGCCAAGGCAAGAATGGCGTCCCTGTAGTGCGTGGAAATGAGAGGTGTAGTCATCTCTCTCTACCCATCATGAGGTTCATTGCTGGTGGAGTGTGCAGATGGGCAAGGATTGACAATCCTACCACCCCCACTCCCAAAACAATAAATGCCCCAACTACTTAGCTGAACATTAAAATTGGTAGTTGGATAAGACAAGGGGAGATGACACATGGATTTCTCTCATAGCCCAAGGTTTGACATTTTCCCCCATCCTTATCCTTGTGAAAATCATGCCCCTTCTCAATTTGGTTGCCCCGAACATAGCTAGTCGGGTTATTTTTAATTAAAGATGCATATTTACATGATGACAAAACTTGATATGTATGCCGCATGCCCCGATATACCATCGGTGACAATTTCAACCCGAAACATAGCATAACCAATCAATGGTGGGGCCTTGGCCTTTAGCTCTGCACCATGATCATTACAATATATACATCATACACATATAATGCATCGGGGTCAAAACTGGGGTGTTACATTTTTCCATTATGACTTTTATATGTTTTGGTCGCATGATGACATTTCCATGACGACACTTTGTGAAAACTCATGTCAGTCACTAAAAAAAACACATGTAATGGAGGAGCCATATCTTGCATTCAATAAATCCGTTTAACCTCTTCTCTAGACCATTGGAAAGGTATCATACCAAGGCAAATCTTTACATAATCCACTAACCCCTGAAAATGTTGGGAAATACCCTAAAAATCGGGTTTTCACGAGTCTTCCTTAGAAAACCTATGTGTCACTTGCCCCTTTTATGAAGTAAACCCGCGAGTATACCTTGAAGTGGACAAATATATATATATAAATGGAAAAATATCAAATTTTAGGTGGTTTGGGTGGTTTTGGAAGGGATTCTTTGATTGTAATTGATCCCTATTCGACCCTAACTCTTCAAAATAGTATATAAGAGAGGGAGAGGGGTCCATGAAAGGGGACTTAGCCTTTGCATTATTATGCGGGTGGAATTGGGAATCTCATCCCCCCTACATTTTCCCTATATTCCATCTTCCTGTGTTGCAGAGGTTGGAGGCTGAGATTCTAGGAGAAGAGAAGTAGGATATCCAGATCAAAGGTTTCATGAGGTGCCTTGCATGAGGAGAAGGTAAACTTTGTATTTCTTCCACTTGATTAATAAAGATGTGATGTTCTTCCCTTTCTAAATCATTATTTAATGGATGTTGTGTCTATTTTTATGATCATATGTTGATTTTAATCAGATTAGGGTTTCATATTATTTTGATTACCATTTCTTTTCGTATGGTCAAATTGGTTTGAGGAAGGTTGAATCTTGTTTTGCAGGTCTCTTGGATTGAGGAGCAGGAGGAAGGCTAAAGGAAAGCTTGGATCAGAATTGAGTGAGTAAGGTATGAACCTTTCTTACCTTTGAATCTTGCTTATATTTGCATGCATAGATTTATACACCATTCTTTATAACCCCGGTATGTTGGTGGCCTCTTAACCCCCAGCCATAGGAACACTTTCCTTCACAACAGAATTGCGATTCCAGTGGGGAGGCCTTGTCCGTTTTTGGGTTTTCTTGCCTTTATTCTAGTATAATTAAGGTGTTGGGTCCTTCCAAGTTAGGAGTAACTCTTAATTCTACTTAGACACCTTCTCTGCCTTTCTAACATTGTTTTTAACCTTTTTTAGGCCTTCCACCACCCACTCGTGACTGTCAGACTACACAATGGAATTTTCTAAGTGTACTCGTGACTTCCTTGAAGGAAACCTATGAGTGACTCACTACTTGGCTTAAGGAAACTCGTGATTTCCCTGTTTCAGTGTTTTTTCACTTTGTTTGGGCCTGTTTGGAGTGGTTTAGTGTTGTCTGAGGGGTCATCCCGGGTCCTCTGTTTATGTATGACCATTGGGAAGGGGTGTCTCCTCTTGAGGGTACTCTTTAATTTATTTGTGAGCCTTTTTTAAAGTCTTTGGTATTTACCTTTTCTCTTTCCCCCACCTCCTTCCTTGGCATGACCTTGTTCTACAAGGTGTTGAGTAGCCTCTGTTAGCGAGTTTAGACCGAACCTAGGAGTTTCTTGATCTATATTTATTTTAGTATTTTTGCTTAACTTCTTCATTCCAAGGTGGTTGCTTTGTTCCCCTATGCAATTCTCCCTTCAAAGTGACGTTCTATTTGGATTTAGGGCAGCCTAGGGCCTGTTTTTTGGGTATAGAGCAGAAGTCCATTTACTTTGTTTATATTATCTGCATGCATTAGTTTGTAGGTTTTTTTCTCTTTCTCATTTATAAATAAAAAGTAAAAAGAACTAGTATTTTCTTTATGTGCATTTATGATAGAGTTTAGTCTCAGGTGCATTGTATGTCTTTGTTTCTTGAAAATACAAAAATAAGTCTTTCTTTTGTGGCCTTCACTTTTAGTTTTGAAAAGAAAAAGAGAAGTAGAAGTTTGCATTTTGAATCTCTTTCACTTTAGTCATCATGTTTCTGCTTTCAAGTCAAAAAACCATTGGTTTCATTTTCTCTACCTTTTATTAATCAACAACCCTTAAAAAGAATTTTAATATCTAAATTATATTAGTAACATTTTCTTTCTATGGATGACACACACTAGTCTAGGCTAGCGTTTTGGGTTAGGGACATCTTTAACTGCCCAAAAATTTAAACTCAAACCTAGTTGTCTTTCGTTTCAAGCAACCAATTTCATAAAGAAAGACACTAGAAATATCCTCTAACACCGGAGTCAAGCACAAGTTCGTGCGATACTGAGATGTTGGAGATACCCCTCATATACTCAGTAGAGCATACACCAGATCTACTGCACATTTTGGGACTTACTCAGTACTTCCTTTCGGCCCCATGTGGTGCCTCGTATTGTTTGAGTTTCAGGCTTAGGTACCCTGTCCATGTGCATCGGTTGGACGGATGAGTGTTTTGCCAGACTTTCTTTGTGATTTTTCTAGCCTTAGTATCTGTACTTCTATGACTCTACACAGGTTATGGTGGAAGGATATTTACACTATACCTAGGGTAGGCTTGGGAGGAAATCCCTTACATACAATTTGGGAAAGCGGTTTGGTGATTCAACCGCTTGGACCCAAGGCGGTGTATTGTGGACCCCAAGTAATTGTTCTTCGTACTTCACTGGTTAGTTCTGGGCCCCCATCATCCCAAAATCTCCTTTGGAAGGTATCCTTTTGTGCATGGTTGGATACTTAGTTTTTTCTGCTAATGGTGTGCTCTTTGTGATGCTGGTTTCCATTTGACCTTAGACTTTGTCTTCTTGTTGAGTCAGAAACTATGGCTAGTAACCCTACAGACACAAACCAGGGGCTTCTTGTGCTTTTCCTTTTATTGGGAATGTTGGTGTTCCTTTGATGACCACTTTGAATCTGCATGGATTCACCCTAGGGCTTCCAGTTTGGTTGTTTTCCACTCCAGCTATCCTGAATGCTCCTGATTCTTCGCAAGCAATCACCTTATATCAAGGGAATCAAAACAATGTTTCCCCTTCACTTGTAGCAACCTCTCCTCCTCCTTCTAACTCATGTGGCGAAAGTTCTAATACCAGTAACTTGTAGTCTAAAAGGAATAGAAGGAGGATGAATAGGAAGAAGACATGAAAGCAAGGGTGAAATATCCCAGCCTCTATAGGTCATGTTGGGGGCACCCATAGAACCTCTGCAAGTCATGTTGGACTTACTTGAAGCGAATAATTATTCGCTCACACAAATAATATTACCAAAAGACTTGGAATATTAAATAAGCCATAATAATATATAAATTGATGATATAATAGATATGATAAATAAAATGATGATTACAATGGTTAATGACCCGCCTATTTAAATAAGGCTTGGGAGTTGTTACTTGAAAGGTCATGTCCTTTCAATATTATAGTTAATTATGTTAATTGTTAGTAATTTAATTATTATTTTATGTTTGTTACATTGCCTTTCCCTTAAGGGAATATTTGTCCTCAAAGATGTATTTGACATTAATGTCTGATTTATTGCAATCTATCATCTCGGAATTCTTTCCCTTTTGTATTTGTGACATTTGAGGAGATGAGCCGATACAAATTACGGATTCCCCAAGAGAATTGTCGCATCGTATATGCTGTGGTCCATTCCAGGTCTATTTTTATCAGATCTCTGAGATCTTTTTGTGGGACAATCTGTCTCGATTGTTGCCTAGTATGTCGATATTTTCGCATATCCACATAAGTCTTCTGTGAATATTCATTTTGACCCTGTCATTGGTGAAAATGACAATTATAATTAGGATGTCTGTGAGGTGTAGGTTTCATTTGTTCTTCTTTCTTTTGGACTGTGACGAGGACTGTCTTCACTTCCTCGATTTGATTTTTGGATGCATTTTCCTGGATTGTGTTTCTTGGTTCTCCAATAGATTGTTCATGAATTTGAATCATTTCGATTCTTTCCTCTTGAGCTTTTTTTTCAATTTCGAAATCCTTGATATGATTTTGTAGTTCCTGATTATGATTATTTAAACACTGGTTTTCTTCTTGCTTTTCCAGTATTTTTCCTTCGAAGTCTTCACCGGAGTGTTCCCTCTTGCTACTATTTTTTGATTTTTTGATTTTTGTAATCAGGTTTTTGTTATGATTTCTTAATCTAAAAATTTCTTCAGAATTGTTGGATATTGTTCTATTACTCTTTGCGATCTCCATCTTATGTTCCTTTTTAGAGTCGTTGTTTTATTGTTGAATAACTTTTATCTGTTGTCGATACTGGTCAACCACTGATTCTTGATCTTCTAATTTCTGTCATATGTGCGTCAATTCTTCATCTTTGTCATTAATGATTTTGTTCAAGCGTATTATTTCTGCTTCGTAATCACTTATTTCTTTCTTTATATCTTGATTTTTTAGTCTCTGATTGAAATCATTTTCGTCTTTTAATTTCTCGATTCGGGCCGACAATTTTTCTATATGATTTTTCTGGTCGGAAATTTTTTGTTCCTTGTGCTCTTTTTGTATCTTATGTAATTTAATCAGTACTTTTGATTTCATATTGATGTCTTGTAGTTCTTCATTGTCTCTTCGATAGCACTTTAATTTGGCTTCTAATTTCTCTATGCGTACTTGCAGATCAACTTCCATGGTCTCTAGCTTCTTTAATGATAGATGGCTATCGATTTATTGATGAGTCTTCCTTTGACGTTTTGACTCTTCGTCGATTGTTGATGTTCCTTGATTTTGGCTTTGTCTTTGATGATAAATGGTCTTGTTGACTTGAATTCTTTGACTTTTTTTTTTGACAATAGGTCTTGCTTGATAAATGTAATAATTCCCAATACTAAGTTTTCCCTTTATTTTTTTTTAAAGGTCAATTAACCCTTTTGTTTTTCAAATATATTTATTATATTTTTTTCCAAAAATAATAATTATTATTATAATTTTCTTTTTATAATAATAATAATTAATTTATTAACAATAATAATATTATTATTCTATAAACTATATAAATTGTTTTAATATATAGTTTTCTTTTATTAAAATATTATAATTATAATTATAATATTATAATTTAAATTATAAAACAATTATCAATATAATAAATGATATATTATTATATAATTTTTGCTTTTATAACAATAGGGTTTACGTGGAGTGGAGGGCCATGGGACTGGAGTGGAAGGCGAAATGTGAAGGACAGGAAGGCGAGGTCTTGAGTAGCGATTGGGTGGCTGGATAGTGAGCAATGGTGGAGAGGTGGCAAGGTGGAGTGGGGCGGCTGGATGGCAACAGTGGAGAGGTGGCGATTGGTGGCTACGTTGGAGTGATGGCATGGGAGGTGCAGGAAAGTATGGTGTGGAGAGTGTGGAGGGAATTTTGGTATGGCATGGAGCTATATGGAGTTGCAGGGAGAAATGGAAATGGAGGTGAAAGTATGGGAGCGTGGGGGCGATTGGGTGATTGGGAGGCAGACGTGTGAAGTGTGATTGGGAGGTGAGGGCATGAAGGGTGAGCGTGAAGCTGCGTGGGATTTGAAGTCAAATGGAAGAAATGAAGGGTGAAGTAGCATGGAGTGCATATGGGTGATTCTACCAGTTTATGTACGACTGAATTGGCACTGTAGCAGCCTCTGTCAACGAGCAGGTCTGAAACTCATGTTTTTTGGTGGCAGCGGATTTGTTTTTTTTGTGATTTTTTTTTATAAATATTTTTTTATTTTTTTATTTTATTTTTGGGTAGCTGACTTCTCCCTTCTTCTACGACAAGAACTACTGGATTATAGAGAAATTTGGTGGCTAATATTATGTCGGATCAAAGATCCTAGTTTCAAGGAACCCTTGATAGTTTGGCTATAAGCCAGAAATCAACAAAAGCCCTCGGAAGGCTAGCTCTGATACCACTTGAAGCGAATAATTATTCGCTCACACAAATAATATTACCAAAAGACTTGGAATATTAAATAAGCCATAATAATATATAAATTGATGATAGAATAGATATGATAAATAAAAGGATGATTACAATGGTTGATGACCTGCCTATTTAAATAAGGCTTGGGAGCTGTTACTTGAAAGCTCATGTCCTTTCAATATTATAGTTAATTATGTTAATTATTAGTAATTTAATTATTATTTTATGTTTGTTACATTACTCTCCCAACCTATGTAGATCATGTTGGGGGAACCCATACAACCTCTACAAGTCATGTTGGACACAGTCTCATAGCCTCTGTAGGTCATGCTGGGGGAACCCATCCAACCTCTGTAAGTCATGTTGGACCCAATCACCCAACCTCTGGAAGTCATGCTGGGATCACCCATCCAACCTCTTCAAATCATGTTGGGCCTAACCACCCATCCTTTAGAAGTCATGTTAGGGGCACACACTCAACCTCTGCAAGTCATGTTGATATTAACCACCCATCCTCTGGAAGTCATGTTAGGGGAAAACAACCAGCCTCTTCTAATCATGTTGGACCTCACTACCCAGCCTCTACCGGTCATGCTGGGGGAAATCAATCAGCCAATGCAAGTCATGTTGACACTATTGAGAAAACTAATCATTCAAAACACAAGCATAATTTCCCTTGTAATATATGTGAGGTAGATAATCTTACTCATCAATGCCCTGCTATTGTAGAGGTACGAAGAATGTGGTTCAAGTATGAAGGATATCCTGCTTCTAAACAACCTGTAGCTTCTCAACAACCTATTCAACCTTCGGTTGATCAAGTGGTTGAACCAATGGGATATTTGGTTCACCCCACTCTTCCTTCGGAGAGTTACCTTTACCAAGTGATTGAAACGATGTAGTCTTTGGTCAATCCCACTCTTAATTCGAAGAGCGATCTTCCTCAAGTGGTTGAAACGATGCAATATTCGATCAATCTGACTCTTCCTTTGGAGAGTGAGTTGTCTTCTAGTCACATTTTATTCAATTCCAGTTCAAGACTTTTAGAACAAGGAAGCACCGACTTCATTTTGAATGAACCCCCACCAAGTTCTCAGATTGCTTCCTTTGATTGGGATATCCTAGCTATGCCACCCATTCCTTTCCCTGCACCTTTCCATATAAAGGTCCAAGATGAACACTATACGATTGCTCATTGTATTGTAGGTGAAGGAGCCTCTGTTAATATTTTATCTGCACGTGCTTGGAGAGGCATGGGATATCTTATCCTTATGTCAACTGATGATTAGTTACTGGATTTTGATATAAGAACTAGTCAAGCTATGGTAATTATTACTCAAGTACCTATTAATTTGAGTGGGAAGATTGTCTTAGTTGATTTCATGGTTATTGAGGACCCATTGTACTTTAATATGCCCCTTGCGCATGATTACATATATGGTATGAAATTTGTGGTGTCTACACTCTTTCATGTGATGTATTTCCCTCATGACAAAAGCATTGTCACTATCAATCAACTACCATTTATCGATCCTCCTCCTCACCCGACTATAGAACAAGTCTATACTTTGTTAATTCCTAGTGTTTCAATAAACACTACCCCTCTAGGGGTGAATTACATGGCCTCATATCCATCGTGTTCAATTGCTACTGAGAAGAAGCCTCTGGATTCATGCTTACCTTCTTGGTACTTGGTCCCAGTAGTTGACCAATTGTTCTACGCAATGGGGACTTTGGAGTCTGCTCTCCACTCTATTGATCCAAATTAATGTTTAGACATGTGTCCTATATCTGATGGTCTCCTTCCTTTGGATGAAGTCTTCCTAGAGTATTTGATACAGTATGAACTTTTGATGGATGATTCAGTTGTGATTGAGTCCAACCCTGACCCTCTTAGTGAGTTTGATCCACTGATGATTGATCCTCCTATGTTTGCATTCTTTAGTCTTTTGAGTCTCCCATCGCAGAGCCAGTCAGTGGTCCTGATGGGTTTGATTATGCTTGTATATTTTTTGATTCTCGTGACACTGAGTTTTTTTTGCAGACTCTATCACCCCTATCAAATTTATCTCTCCTATTGAGGTTGATCTTATTGATTATAAATCCTTGGGACTTGGAATTATAGAGTCTGATTCGATCGATTCTGCCTTGACTACACCTTTTGTAGAAGATAGCAAAGTTGCAAGTGTTTCTACCAAAGTGACATGTATCAGAATTTTTCTTTTGAATATGAGCTTGATACTATTGTTTCTTGGAGATAGGATTCTTAGTGGGATTCACAATTGTTTACTGACCTCACCTTGTTGTTCAAGTTGTAACCACATTTTCTTGCACCTTGCATGTGCTTATGATCCCGATGTCGGCTTCCACACTTTTAGCTCATTATATAATCCCTCATCTCTTCTCTCATCTTTGTACCATTTTACCACTACAAATTGACACCTTTTACTTGGAGGAGATATCCCCCTAGTGTCCTTATCTCACTCATGTTCCTTGCACTATGCTTAGGTATGTTCCTCGTGCTTGGAACTAGTTTCTCCTACGTTTGACACTCGTCTCCTCACATTTAGAGAATTCTTCATGCTTTCCTTCGAGTTGGTTAAAAACAGTAAGGAGGCCACGAGTAGAATTTTTACGACACATTAAAACTTTACGGGAAAGATATGGAGTTATCTTAAATCCCTGGTATGACTCCTAAATGTGACTAGATTTCCAAGTTCACTTGTCCCTTCAAACTCATTAAAGGATGTGAAGGAACATCCACATAGGTATGATTTTAGCCCCTTTTTTGGGCCATGTGGATTACTTATGAAAAATGAATACTCTATTTTATTTGGAATCTAGAAGAGTATCTTCAAGTATATATTTATCTCTTTTCTTGGCCTGGAGGACTAAACTTTCGGAAAAATGAACCCTTTTTTGAGCTTACTTTTCTTTCTTTCATGCTCTGGTTCAAACATGAAAAAGATTTTGAGTGTTCTTTATGCCATTGTCATGCTCACTAAAAATTTAGAACAAAAGAATCGAGTGATCTTGCTTCCCTTCACACTCCTTAAAACTAAATCATTATACTTGTTTTTGAAGGAGCATCGGTACGGTGATAGTTTACCCCTTTTTTGGACCTCGCCGAATAACTACAAAAAATGAATACTTTAGTTCTACTAGACTAAGAGAGTTCTCCTCTGGATTGTTTTATACTTTTTCAGACTTAGGAGACTAACCTTACGAAAAATTTCCCCCTTATAGTCTTCTTTGGAGTTTTCGGACTCTCAAAACTATGAAAACATCGTCGAGCATTCACTAATTCGGGCTCATAAAAACCATGGATCAGTGCTTTATCAAGCATTATTCTATCTCTTCTTCGATCTTTCCAACAACGAAGAAGGTCCCAAGTTTTATTTATTGGACTCATTAAACCTTTACAAGAAAGAAGGAAAGGGAAGTTCATTCAAATGTATTTTACATAATGGCAGCAAGTCTTGTCTCCTTGAACAAAGCATCGGTTTTGAGTCTATCAACAGTTAGGTTCTAGTTTTTTACCTTATCCTGATTCATAGTTTTACTCCTCTAGTTGGATCCTTTTCCAATTATATGGGGAATTTGTCAATGTCTCTTACATTGTAGATTTGTATCGTTGGTCCTTTCGTGTCAAAAGCTACCTAAGTCACTATTGTGTCATGCTCATTGTTCAAGGATAAAACCTTTGTCGGTCATTCTGCAGTTTCCTTGACCTTTTGTGTTGGCCATTCCCTGGTATCAATTCATTACATCCAGTCTTCAGCGATCCTTGTTGCAAAACGTTGTACCAGTTTCAGATCTAATCAATATTTGAATTACCTCGTGTTGGATGATGGGGGATTCCTTCATGCCTTCCTTCCAATGGATCTCTTCCTACCAAATTCAACACATATTGATCTGGGAATGTGATTTGGAGTTTATAACAGTACCTTGGAGATTATCATCATTAGTGGAAATTTCCCTCGCTAATGGGTAGTGGGAATACCTTAATGTCTCCTAGTCAATGGAGTCTTTAGGTGTTCAACTGCAAGACCATTTATTCACACTTGTTATGATGTACTAGGTACCTTGGGGACCATTTTCATTAATGGCAGTTTCCCTCGCATTTGTTAATGGTTCTCATCAATGATTGATAATCAAACAGTTTCCTATGTGTTCGACTTCAGATCTTTTATTCACATTATTAGGATTCATACCTTTGGGCGGTTTGGATTGAAGACCTTGGGTCAACAGTAGCATCATCCTCTTTTGTTATTGCCTGAGTTACGTGAGACCTCATTATACCTCATATAAATTTTTATGGTACATAGATCCACCTTGTATTCTTGTGGCTATAATCGATTACTAAGCATGGATCCACCTTATTCATTTGTGGCCATGACTCCTTTAGATTTTATATGGCGCCTTTTGCATATTGTGTAACCATGATAGTTACATTAGTTATAAACATGTTGGATCCACCTATATATTCATTGCGATCATTTGTATATGGGAATGTATGTCCCAGAGATCAATTTTGTTTGACATTTATCTCTCTTTCAAGTACCTTCATTCGAGCCTACAATCTTGGATTATCTACTCTCCTCCATGGATGATTTTAAGAACCTCCCTAGATTTATATGTATAAAAAATGGGCGAATCTCTTCGATATATACGAAAATGTGAAGGCGGTTTTATTAATAATATAATATGTATATATAAAAAAATTGGTGAATCTTTCATTATATTATATAATGTTGTAAAATCTTGCGAATCTTTCACTAAGTTATAAGATATTGTAAAATCTTGGCAAATATTTAACTTCATTATAAAAAATTGTAAAAAATGGCGAATCTTTCATTGATTTATAGAATATTGTCAAAATAGAGGAAGAACAACATTAGTCAAATAACATGAATCACATCGTCAACAACAGAACATGTAGACTCACAATTCACAACTGGAAGGTGTCAGTGAAACACAACTGCACTGACTAGATTCAGGGCAAGTGGGGACTCCACTTGTTATCTCGTCCCTTAATGGTCCAGCGGACATGTGGGGACCTAAATATTTGAAAACTGATAAATTGATAGAATCATACATTATGCTCGATCTTGGCCTCCACTAGCCAATTATGGTCATGGAGGCTAATACAATTATGCATTGTAATTTATGCCAATTGATTATTGCATTAGATGAATGTTGGTCTCATGCCAATAGGTATCCTATGATCAATGCATAGGAACCTAGTGCATAGACCATTTTTCTCTTCGCTTAGATCTGTAGAGCTCGTTTATTTTTTTGAATAATGATAAGTATTTACAAAGAAAATATACAATCAATGTAAAAGAATAGAAAAACTGAAGACAATTCATTCATGCAACTAAAATTTAATAAAAGAATCTTTTCTCAAACCCTAAAACCAACCTTGATTCAAGCTACAACAAAGATGTAAATCAAGCATCGAATGAGAACTATAAGCACTCAAAAGAATAACACAATATTGAACCAAAATACACACAAACTTCAAAAATCAACAAAATGATTCAAACAAAAGCAATAAACAAAACATGAAAATTTGTCAAGATATTTGTGATAAACACCAACATGGTTTCATGTACTTGAATGATCCCATTCTTGCTTAGAGAAAGTGTTGTCAAATAAGTTATTTATCATTTAATGTTAGGAAACTATCTATGTGAAGAGATAGTTCCTAGACCTAGCTTTCTCAAATTCCAACGCCATTTCCTGTCACATACAAGAAAGAGACAATGTAAGAGATAAATATCAAACCATCAATCTTAAAATAAGCTGCATGAAGGTAATGTATCTCAAATCATCAATGTTACAACAAAAAAGTACAATGTAGAATTTATTTTTACCTAAAACACAACCTCAAATTCATATACAGTGACCACCACTGAGCAGCAAGGGTACATGGAACACCTAGAACAAAATAAGACTCAAGAAGTTTAATAGTATTAGGCTTCAGAACATGATTCTCTTGCAAGTAAAATTTATTCATTCAAGTCTATCCTTGAGTAGTATTTTAGTAATACTCAAGCCTGGCATTGGCATTCTTCTGTTCAAATTTAAATTCAGATATTTTGTGTAGATCCCATTATAAATGACTCTCCCCATGAGGATCACCTCATCATATTTCTCATGTAAATCCAAAGTCGAAAACAAATACCTTCAATTTTGTCTCCAGTCTGTCCAAAATGATACCTTCACTGCAATTAATGCATCAACTCTTCCATCTACTGTTGTATTGTTGTTCAATAAACTAAGGCATGCCACAGTACTATGGTTTATTCACATTACCAAGTTTCTATCTGATTTGACTTTAAAAGGTGCACCAAACAAAATCCTTCAACTCTCCCTGCTTTTGGGAAGAACTAACAACTACCCTTAATTAGCACACAGTTTATCCTCAAGAATGTTGTTTCACTTATCAAGGAAGTCTTCAAAGAATCCTTCAATATGCTACCAACAATCAAAATATTTCCAAATCATGCTAGAAAACTTAGTGAATAAGTTCATAATTTCTGCTTAATTTTTAAAATGCTTCCTTTAATCTCAAAGAATATAATTAGTATTACAAATGACCTCTTCACAGAACTCGATGGGTGAACCATCAAAATATTCTAGAATGAGCACCTAGACCCAATCACTTATTCGTATGCTTTCGAGGAATTGTACCTTAGTGGGTGTCCTTGCAAGTTACCACCTCCACTGCTGAACCACAACTCCATCAGTGAGTCTTATTCCAGTCTGAATATTAACAAAAAAATGGACAAGAATGGTCGTATTATTTCCTGAAATTCCTAATTAAGTTCTTCGGTTTTCCAAATTCTTTTTTCGATGTGTTAAACCATTCATTTTGAAGAAAAATAACCCTACAACAACATCACAAATCCCAAATTACCCTTAAATCCATAATCATGTGAGGGCCATAACAATCCACTTCACAACCAATGTAATCCTTTCTGCATGAATACTAGTCAGCCCAAGACCTTTCTTTTCTCTACCAATGTTGCAAATGTCCAAGAAAACTGGTGGTAGACCTTGCTCCCCAAGTAAAAATTGTTAGAATACATTGTATAATTTAGCCTCTCTGAAAAGGAAAACAAAAAAAGTATTGTTGAGTGAATAGTAATCATAGGAGCAACTATCATAGTGACCATAGGAGTCAAGTTTGGTTATACCTAAAGTTTGGAAAATATAAATTTTAAAAAATCGATTCTGTAACCTTTCTATTTACAATATGTTTCTTAGTGAATCCTTTTTCCTATATACCTTAAAATCATCAAAATTTCATTTAACTAAAATTGTATCAATTGTTAGAGAATTTAAAGTTTGAACAATCCATACATATGACAAGTTGTTGTAGTGACCCCGAATGTACCAGCCACAAATGAAATGCACTTTGGAGTACCAATGGCAAGGGTAGTGCTCAACACTCTAAATATTAGACATGATGCACACACAATGTCTCTCATTTTGAAGCATTCAGAAGCCAAGGTGGTGTTTGTGGATTACCAATTCTTGGAAGTTACAATGGCAGCAGTCAGGAACCTTTCTCAGGTGACATAGGAATTACCATTAATTATTGTGATTCATGAACTGGACAAATCTAGAGAATATTCTTTGAATGAAGATCATAAAGATCTTCTTGATTATGAAAATCTTTTGATAAGTGGAGATCCAAATTTTGAGACTCGCTGGCCTGAAGATGAATGGGAAGTTATCTCATTAAACTACACATCAGGAACCACGTCCAGTCCTAAAGGTGTTTTGTACGGTCATAGAGGTTCCTGTATCAATACAATTGGTACTATTTTATCATGGGAAATGAAGTATAAGCATGTTTACTTGTGGACAACACCCATGTTTCATTGTAACGGTTGGGGATTTCCATGGGGAATAACTGCACAAGCACTAGTATTTGCTGCAGAAGTGTAAACGCAAAAGACATATTTGATGCCATTGCTGAGCACAAAGTCACCCACTTATGTGCAGTGCCAACAGTTTTAAGTATCATTGCAAATGCACCACCTCATGAAATAATACCACTTCCTCACACCGTATATGCTAAACACACTTGCTACTTTTTCACCCTCAAATATGAGTTATGTGCTCAAGTAAATAAAGCACCCCGTGGTTGACAATATATGTATAGAAGAGAAGCATGGCACATCAACTGACTGCTTCATTCTAAGGAGAGCCCAGGTTTTCAAGATCTCCACTCCTTGTCAACTATAAGCCATCAGTTTTATGAAGGGATTAATATCTTCCTACGGGGTGTTTTGCATCGAAATCCACACACATCGTTGCATAAGTGATTATGCCTAAGAAATCACTAACACGATGGTCATGAACATAGATACTTAAAATACTAGACACAACTGCTACCTTTTCATCCTCAAATATGCACTATACACTCATGTAAAGCAATACACTAAGGAAAAGAAACACAGCAAATTGACCAACACCTCCAGTCTAAGGAGACTCCACCATTATTGGTTTTCAAGATATTCACTCCGTATCAACTATAAGACATTTTTTTTTTGAATGGGATTAGGATCTAGTTACAGAGTATTCTGCATGGGAATCCACATACATTACTTCATAAGCAAGCATGCCTAAGCAGTCAATGAAGTTAACATCCAATATTTTACCCATGATAATTTGCACATTCTAGTCATATACTAGTGATTTCATCAATATGTACTTCATTGTATCATCATAATCAAATCCCTCATGGAATCCCCACAACATATATGAAAGACAAGATTTGTCAATGAGCACAATGCTTATAACATGCTTAGCTCATAATAAGTATCACATTATGATTATTCCAACAAAGCTAGAATAGAAAATAGGTTTATATATTGGACACTAAACATATAGTCTTATACATCATGCCATTATATATCTGAAGTCTCAGTCGGTCAGGTTTTGAGCCTCATGTTTTCCTATTAGGGTTTCATGTTTTCAATCCTCGTATATGCAATAAAATCATAATCCAAACAAAGCTTAAATTTAAACGCATTTAATACCCAATAATATATAAAATGCCTAAAGAATCCATATCTATGAGAGTCCAGGCGTCATCCAAGAACCTACTTCCAACAAACCATAATAATAATGCACCCGTATAATCAATTAGAAATATGAACAGTAAATAAAAATAGCATGCATTACTGCAAATGAAAACCTCCATAGAGTTATTGAACTCCTAACTAGCCAAAATGATTTCTAAACCAACACACAAATATCTCTATATCCCGAAGCATATAAATATCAGTGTGCAGTATATTATCCATAATTGATAAAAGATATCAAACTGCATAACCTCCTCATCAATAATTGTCCCATCAGCCATACAGAAGATATTGCAATCTCCAAAAAGCTGAGGAAGAGGTAAGGAAGAATTTTTCTATTTGTATTGTGTTTTGAATGTAGACGATAATTAGTAAATTATGTTTCAAATATCGTTTTGGGGAATATATTGCCAAGGGCCAGGAAACAAACTTATTGGAA
>LPNX010776984.1:248337-316936 GCA_001517045.1 Pseudotsuga menziesii
CTTTGTTTTCTTGGAACATTAATTCGAGTACATAAAATACATATACCTGCTGGTATGGCTTAGTATTTGAGGGGATTTTTATTCACATCTAGTGCTTACAATTTATACTGAATCTTAACATATATTAGTATTAGCATTTAAAATAATCAGCCTTCATAGTCTTGAGGCTTGGACTCAACTCTATTGGACCCTGCTTGTCCAGTGAAGGGTAAGCCACTTCAATTGAGGAAAAGAAGTTTTTTCATTCCTCTTTGAAATAAAACCAGGTAAAGATAAACCATGCAGAGGTGGTCCTTGGTTCTGATCCATAATCGCTCAGCCTATGGCTGAGTCATTTCACCAGTATGGACCTTAATTATTTTTGCAGAAACTTATAATGTTTCTCTCTGTTTGCTATTTCATTGCAAATTAATTTTGACTGTGTATTACAATATTACTTGCAAAATGTAATTGAAATGAGGAAGAAAACCAATTCTAAAGCATCAATTACATACACATAACTAACACAAATTTTAACCTGGAAACCAATTTGTGAAAACCATCATGGCCTTTGTTTGGCTCTTTCTGTGCTCAAGAATGATGACAAATATCAGCTATATACTCTTAGGCGGAGATTTTGTGTATTCTTAGTCCATGGTTGCATTTTGCAGATTGCATCTGCAATCATAAACTTGGACCTAAAAAACTAAGAAAGTATCAGAAACATCGTCAATCTAAAAAAATCAAAAAAATTCAGAAATATCAAGAGAAATCGATGATATTTGCAACACACTAATTAGTGCCTCAGCTAGTTGCTTTTTTCTCTACACATTGAAATGTATCAACAAATATATATAAGCAACTTGGTAAGGTTTCTCTAATTTTTTGTGCTCTTTGTTTGTCCTTCATAGTTTCTTTGTTTTCTTGGAACATTAATTCGAGTACATAAAATACATATATATGCTGGTATGGATTAGTAGTTGATGGAATTATTATTCACATCTAGTACTTACAATTTATATTGAATCTTAACTTATATTAGCATTAACATTTAAAATAATCAGCCTTCATAGTCTTGAGGCTTGGATTTAGCTCTATTGGACCTTGCTTGTCCAATGAAGGGTAAGCCACTTCTATTGAGGAAAAGAAGTTTTTTCATTCCTCTTTGAAATAAAACTAGGTAAGGATAAACCATGCAAAGGTGGTCCTTGGTTCTGATCCATAATTGCTCAACCTATGGCTGAGTCATTTCACCAGTATGGACCTTAATTATTTTTGCAGAAAGTTATAATGTTTCTCTCTGTTTGCTATTTCATTGCAAATTAATTCCGACTATGTATTACAATATTACTTGCAAACTGTAATTGAAATGAGGAAGAAAACCAATTCCGAAGCATCAATTACATACACAGAACTAACACATATTTTACCCTGGAAACCCATTTGGGAAAACCAGCATGGCCTTTGTTTGGCTCTTTCTGTGCTCAAGAATGATGACAAATATCAGCTATATACTCTTAGACAGAGATTTTGTGTATTCTTACTCCATGGTTGCATTTTTCATATTACATCTGCAATCATTAACTTGGACTTAAAAAACTAAGAAAGTATCAGAAACATCGTCAACCTAAAAAACTCAGAAAAATTCAGAAATATTAGGAGAAATCGGTGATATTTGCAACACACTAATTAGTGCCTCAGCTAGTTTCTTTTTTCTCTACACACTGAAATGTATCAACAAATATATATAAGCAACTTGGTAAGGTTTCTCTAATTTTTTGTGCTCTTTGTTTGTCCTTCATAGTTTCTTTATTTTCTTGGAACATTAATTCAAGTACATAAAATAGATATATCTGCTGCTATGTCTTAGTAGTTGATGGGATTTTTATTCACATCTAGTGCTTACAATTTATATTGAATCTTAACTTATATTAGCATTAGCATTTAAAATAATCAGCCTTCATAGTCTTGAGGCTTGGATTCAACTCTATTGGACCCTACTTGTCTAGTGAAGGGTAAGCCACTTCTATTGAGGCAAATAAGTTTTTTCATTCCTCTTTGAAATAAAACCAGGTAAAGATAAACCATGCAGAGGTGCCCGTTGGTTCTGATCCATAATCGCTCAGCCTATGGCTGAGTCATTTCACTAGAATGGACCTTAATTATTTTTGCAGAAAGTTATAATGTTGCTCTCTGTTTGCTATTTGATTGCAAATTAATTCTTACTGTGTATTACAATATTAATTGCAAACTGTAATTGAAATGAGGAAGAAAACCAATTCTGAAGCATCAATTACATACACAGAACTAGCACAGATTTTACCCTGGAAACCCATTTGTGAAAAATAGTATGGAATTTGTTTAGCTCTTTCTATGCTCAATAATGATGACAAATTTCAGTTATATACTCTTAGACAGAGATTTTGTGTATTCTTACTCCATGGTTGCATTTTGCAGATTGCATATTGGCTTCGATATAATCTTTGTTCTCTGTGGATAGGGTCATACTTCTCTTCATCCTCGTGATCTAGGAACATACTTCTCATTCTTAGTCTTTAGTTTTATGCTTCTATGCCATCAACTTCCAAAGCTTTCAACTGCCAATGCCAATTTTCCAACCGATGTCCCAATCTCCCTCTTTATTCCCACCTCTATTGGTTTCTCTTCTCTTGGAATGCCTAGAGTCTCTCCCCTAGATTGATCAACAAGCTTTTAAAGAGGGCCACAATTAGTAGTCCCAATCGCTAGATTTAACCCAGATGATGGGATGACTGACAATCTAGGTCTAAGGGCATAAAACCAAGGGATGTAAAGCAACCAAACACCCATTCAATATCCATTCCCACACAACAAACAACCAAAGACACCACAAGATTTCCCCATTACACCACCTGAATCTCACAGAAAATCTTTTGATATTTCTCTCAATTAGCACAAAGCAAGGGTTTTAATCACTAATAAAATATCCAACTTCACGTTCAATGTGAATGTGTCGGATTAGGTAACAACTTCCCTATGCAAAAATGGGGAAATCCAGACAACCCTCTACTGGTAAAAATATATACTTCATGTTGTGTTGTATAAGCAATTTATATTTTAAATATAAGCGAAGGGTGGAATCAGAGAAATACTTAGCACAAATGAAGTTCTCATTACCTAAATAAAAATAAAGTAGATTCAATCAACTTTAGAGTAAATACTAAAACCTCTACGGCTGTACAAGGAATAAAACAGAACTTAGACTCATTCGATTGATATGGTTCACTGCCTTACTATGGTTGTTGATGTGAATAGTTTGGTCCAATATTCAAGATTGAAACTATTTAAGGCTCTTCAATAGGGAATTGCATATCAAAATAGGGGTATAGTGAATGATGAGTTCTTACAGAAAGCCTAAATGATTGCTTTTTATGTTCTGTCACAAAATAACGATGGACATAGCATAGATTCACAATTAAGATAAAATATAGTCAGGGAATGTCACAATGAACATATGCAAGCATGTATGCCAAAGAGAAACCAAAAGAGAACAAGAGAATCTGCATAGGGGAGAAACATGATTGGAATTTTAGTGGGTGCTTAAATCAAAGAAGGGCATTGACTCCTATAACATTTCTTCCAAATGGCTCAGGATTACCAGGAAAGTGGTGGCAGATATGTTGGCATTGTGTCCCCATGTCTCCCATGATTGGCTCCATTATGTCTACGTTTTAACAGTCGTTGGACTATTAGGAATTGCATTTATTTAAGTTTCTATGATTTGTTGGCCTCTATTAGCAATGTCATGGAGGACTTATTGTGCATTTTGTAGTGAGGTACACGTATTGAAGGGTGTGTTACTATTATAAATAATATATATATATAACACATGAAATATAAGAAAACCGTGGGAAAATACCATGGCCAAGGTGATGAACATAATTATAAAGAAAAATAGATAATAATAATAATAAAGTACATATTAAATAGTATATTTAATAAATTAAAGATACATAATTATTAAAAGGATAATAAAATGTATTATTAAAAACTAAAAAGATATGACTAATTAAGACATGTCTCTTCATGAAAATATGTCATCTAGGTTATAAATACGAGACCTTCTTTTGTAATGTGTTATCTCTTTTTTCAAGAAAACTGGAAAATATTATAATTAAAAGAGCTGCAAGAGAACTTACAGAAAATCCAGGTACATATCCAAAATTCAGCCTAGTACCAGAGTATTGAAAAAAGGCTGGAAACTTACTAATCTATCCTAAATAACAAGGTCTAAGTAATCAACAATTCAGACTTCAATGATAGGTCCAAGCTTCAAACTTCAAAGTTTCAAACAAACCATCAAGAACATACATAACCTGTGCCCAAAACTAACAATCAAGAATAGTATCCTCCACCTCTTGAAATTCATGTCTATCAAATGCGGATGCAACCTTGTCTTTCAAACCTTGCCATGAATCACTTGAGATCATACTAGTCAATGCCACTTTTACTTCAAAAGGTGCCTGAAGGCAAGGTAGTAGCTAGCGAATCTCGTCTTTGCAATATTAAGTAGCTTCAACCTAGAGTGATTGCAAAAAGAGTGGTGGGCCATGCTATGATTTGTATAAATTTTATCATTTTCTTTCCTCTCTTATACAATGCATCGTTCTATTTGTAATTAGGATTCTTCATCTTAATAATATCATGAATCAAAAGGTTCAATATGTGAACCAATTGCCTTTATGAAAATGATAGGGTACATATCCTCAATAATGTACATATTCTCAATAATGATAGGGTACATATTCTCCTACAAGGATTGTGTCTATAATCTTGAGAGAGAGTAGACCCAATATCACGACAGTCTAACCTCTCAACAGTTAGGGTAACTCCATAGTCCAAACCTAGGGGGAGACCCTAATCAATGAAAGATACCTACAACCACCAACAAACCACAAATACCTTCCTCAAAACCTTAATAGCTATGATCGGTGCCTTATAGGAGTCAAACAATATTAAACAACACACAATAATCAAGCAATACTGGAGTTATTCACTTTATCATAAAACTCAATAAATATCACACCTCTAAAGGCAATTTCACATTTTGCAAGACAATGTCATGCTTCCCAAGGTAATCACTCCAAAAAATGTGCCTTCAAGGAAAAGAGGCCTATTGGACTAGGGCACATATGTAGGTCAAGCTAGAAATACCAAACACCCTCTAATTCACCTATTGCAAGTGTTTCATGTATCCCAATCAGTGATACAAATACCGGACTGGAACCGGTAAAACCGGTCGGTCCAACTGGTTTCGAATCCTCACCGGGTCAAACGGGTGTCTCGAACCGAAATGATCAGTTTTGTACGAAACAGACTAATTTTGACCGGTTTTACTGGTTTCGGTCTGGTTTTAAATGGCTTCGGTTTTTTCTGCTTCCATACATAACTGTACAACAACACTTAAGAGGGTATTTTTATTTTATTTTTTTAATTTAAAAGTTGGTTGAGTGGGGAAGGTTCTAGTGAAATATGCTTCGTATGGCACATAATAAGAGCACTTTTTGCAAATTTGTGTATAATGGTTTGGATTCACATGGTTACACACACACACACACACACACACACACACACATATATGTATATATGTATATATGTATAGATATACATATATATATACATATATATACATATATATATACATATATATATATATATATACATATGTATATATATACATATACATATGTATATACATATACATATGTATATACATATACATATATATATATATATATAATTTTTCTAAATTTAAGTAGTTTTTGTATTTTTGGTGGACCGGTTTTGTGATCCGGTTTTTTTCCCAGTTTTGGTTCGGTTCTGGTTTTTAGGGTCGGTCGGTTCAACCACCGGTCTAGTTTTTGTAACCTTGATCCCAATGCACTTCCTTGGAAGAGAACACTCTCTAGGGTTTGTTGATAAAAACCTAGGGTGAAATTTTAGGGTGAACCAAAAAAAACAAATTCATGGATAGAACTTCACTTTTCTATTTTTCGAGGAAAAACTAGGGTTTTTTCTTACAATATTATATTTTTTTGATTAAAATAAAAACATGTAAAAATTTTATAAAAAGAGAGAGAGTTGAAGGATAGGGTATTATATTTTTGTCTCAAACCCTAGGGCTATGAGAGATCGACTCTAACATCCCTCCTCTTGAAATGGTATTAAATACTTGCAACTAGAGCTAAGCTAGCACCTCAAGGATTAGGTAGCAAAACCCTAATTAGGTAAAATAGGGAAGTCCAAGGCCCAATAAAATGGCAAATAGAACCTTGGAATAATAATAATGGATCTTTACATACTCCCACTCTCTTCTACAAGGTATCCACCATATTGCACAGTTATACGTACCTTTAACTACCTTTTCATTGTTGTTAGGACATTGATGTGCAAGTGTAACACGAATGCAAGACATACTGACCTAATGATGCAAAGTAACTTCAGGGACTTTACCACCTTCTCCACTAGAATTTCATGTTCACTTTACCATCAAACGTCTTCTGGAAATTCCATAACATGCACTATTTGTTAATCAAATGGCAAAACTCCCTCCAGCACCAAGCCCCTTCCGATAGCAAACAAAATGACAAGCCTAGCTATAAAAAGTAAGGAAAAAAAAAATTCTTACATACCATTCTTTCTAGAATCTTGCACCAAGCAACAAATTCGACTTGAGTTATGCCTTTCTTGTCAAGGGCTAACAATTCACCTGATGCATTAATTTTTTGCAGTCATGATGAAGATAACAGATGACAGACATTATTTCCATATTAGTTAGTCTAAACTAAAAGATTGACTTAATGTTCCCTTTTTTCATAGCTAGAACCACCACATTGATGGAGATTCTACTTGATAACAAATTCTATTACACCACAACCAAACATGTTGACATTGACCTAGTATGACACCATAAGAATTGTAAAAGTTTGGATTGTCAAGTGTAACCATTAGTATGGCCAGTCCATTTTTTTTAAATTTCTTTTATCAATTACTTCTTCCCATTGCTACTGTGACTTGCTAACTGTTCCAACATTATTCGGGATTCAAAGATATTTTCACCCTTCAAACTCTTTTAGTTCCTCTCATTCCTAACTACTGGTAGTCATTATCAAAAGATGTTTTGGAACAACCTTCCCACTTCCAAATGTGCATTGTGATGCCTTTGATAACTAGCAGGTTGAACTTAGAAACATGGAAAAGGAGAAATGAGTTGGATTACACCGTATATTTTCCAAAAATTCAAGCCCCCAAAAAGCTCGTAACAACCTTTCCTTCATGCATATTGGTGGTTAGTACCAATCTTCCTTACAGGGAATGTAAGGGTCTTAAAATATGGAACCTTAACCCAATTATATATATACATATAATACATATTTTTTATGCATATTTAATCATAATTAATGATACATTTATACCATTTAAACATCAACCTCCATGATCTAATTCACAGTTACACAATTTGGAAATTATTATTCAAAATAGGATAATCCCTGTATTTCTCATTGTAAAATTAACTTCTAAATCAAAATGAAATACAAGAATACATCACATAATTACATCCATCGTGATTTTGGTGAAGTGTCAAAACTGTAATAGAAAAAAATAACACAAATAGGTATTAGGAACATGGCTAACCTTTCTTTAATGAAACAAAATCAATTTCTGTTAATTTACTTTTTATTTCTATGTTTTTATAAGGACACACCCCTACAAGGATTATCCCATAGTATCCCCAGGGCCCCAAGCACTGGACGAGTCTGATTTCTGCATGGGACATCCAAGGAGAAGCCCTAGGTACCAGGGTTGTACAAGAAATGGCAGGCAACATTCCCAATTATGTCCCCAGGTCAAAGGAGCTTGGGAAGAAAGCATAGCGGACATGTCCCTCACACCTAGAGACATGACCTTGTCAAACATTGCATTTATTTTTACATTCTAAACTCACTGCACCCTACACAATTAATATTTTAGCGCAAAAAGAGTGCTTAAATCGTAGATTATATTGACCTCTAACATATTGGATATTGTAGACAGCTCCTAAGCAGCACAAAAACTCTCGATCAAAAAGGGTATTCAGTATTCAGACATACAGAATCATCTTTCCTCCAGTCAACTTTCATGATTATATGCAGCATTTCTCACATCAAGCTTAATCAATGATCTAGTTGTGTCACCCGGGTTGGTTGAAAGCTTCCATAAGCCTTGACTCCAGAACTAGGATAAAGCTGCTAGAGGTCAGTCCCTATATAATGACCACAGGAAATGAGCAATGGGATGCAATGCAATAAAGTAAGAAAAAACACTCCTACAAACTCAATATAAAGAAGTTAGGATCACAGAAATAGTGGAGTAAGACCTTTATGGATCAAAAGGCATTGCAACAGTTCGAGAGATCCATCTACAAACTAAATATTGTCACAGTATACATCACTTGAAGTTCAGTTTCCATTAGGATGGGATAATAACCACAAGCTAATGGAATAGATGGATTGTGTCACCACCTCACCTAGGGATGTGACCCTGTCGAACATACCATTTATATTTACACTCTAAACTCACTATTCCCTGCACAATTAAGATTTTAGCACAAAAGACTACTTAATATCACACAGATTATATTGACCTCTAACATATTGCACACCGTAGACAACTTCTCAGTAGCACAAAAACTCTAAATCAAAAAGGGTATTCAATGTTCACTCATACAGAATCATCTTGCCTCCTGTAAACCTTCATGATTAAATGCAGCATCGTTCACATCATGCTTGATCAATGATCCAATCGTGTCATCCAGGTTGGTTGAAAGCTTCCATAATCCTTCGATTCCAAAACTAGGATATGTCTGCTAGCAGTCAATCCCTATATAATCACCACATGCCATGAGAAATGGGCTGCAATGCAATAAATAGAAACATACATCTACAAACTCCATATAAATAATTTAGGTTCACGGAAATAGTGGATCTAAAGGCATTGCAATAGTACAAGAGATAGCCATCTACAAACTAAATATTTTCACAATATACATCACTTGAAGTTCAGTTTCCATAAGGATAGGATGATAACTACAAGTTGATAGAAGATACAGATTGTGTGACCACCTCACCATCATCCCCTCGAATTTCTCAAATCCAAATTTCTATGGTGCTTAAGGGAAATCCAGGGGAAGCAGAATAAGAAGTTGTAAGAGAAGAGTAAATGGATCTTATAACTTATTGGTTTGACCTCGAGTAAACAAAGTATCTGAAGCAGAGATTCTCCAAGCACTGATGTTGGGTAACATGGAAAATCCTCAAAGTAGGGCTTAAGGGTTTAATAATCAAAGGTGACTTCAACATGATCACTGAATTGATGCAAGACAGACTGAAGTTTGATAAATGGATCCTGTGAACAGGTAAAATCTCTGACCAAAATCATTGAGCCATCTTCAATGTCAAAGCGAGGGTACCAATTAAGTAACAGGTTGGTTAGCCTGAAAGCAGCCAAATCTAAACAGAACAAGGACCAAGTAGTATGACTACATAAGGAATAATGTTTTCTCATAGTGCTTACGTAATGATAACTAATTTAAATATTGGTATTAGGCATTAGGGTCTCCTTTTGCAGCTTAATGTAACATTCTCAAGAGTAGGATGGCCTTTTGGGGTATTAGAACAATTTCTATTGCACTGAACCAAAGGTTGGAAATCCTGAGAGTGACCAAAGGTGAAAAGGTTAAGGACAGTATGGTATGATTCCTTGACGACAAATTATTTTCCATGATGCTAATGCAATGATATATAATTTAATGACTGGTGTAGGGGAATTATAGGCTTGCAATTCAATATGGAATTCTCAAGTGTGGATTGGTCTTTTGGGGTCACTTTGGGGTATGCTATTGATTTCTAAACTACACGACCAAGGGGAGGAGGAGTGTTTAGATTCCATAGAATCCCTTCCCATGAAGGAAGATTAAAAGGTAAGGACAGGTTCCAGGGTAGAAAGAGAAAGTAAATGACAGATGACAACAATTGTTAAGTTGAAATCTAGATTCTACAGCCATTAAGACAAATAAAAAAATATCTACAAATATAGCACAAGGAAAATATGAGTCCTACAAACAAATGAAAATTCATCAGCGCAAGGAAAAGAATACAAGCATGTGCCCTCTTGAATATTTCAAATATATGAAAAAATCATCCAATTCAACACTATCCATGAGATGGAAAATGATCTGATTGCTATGCAATTGAAATTATAATAAGCTTAGTATTGTCAGTTTTATTCATTGGAAATTTAAAACTAATGTGAAATTAGACATGGCATTATCGGAATATCAGCAAATATATTTCCTTTGAATTCATCTTAATCTACAACATGCGCAATTCTGCCTAGAACCAAACTATTTTCTATATATTTATAGTTGAGCAAAATAAAAAATGGTTGACCTAAAGCACTAATGTTTACTGAATATCCTCAATCAAGATGGTTACAGGATATTGGTGAGAGAAAGAAAATAGGTTTATATAAGTCAAGAATTATGACATGGATAAATTAATTATTTACCATTGACCCTAGGTAATTGCAACTTAGTATAATGATGGATCTGGTTCATCTTTGTGATTCCATAGGTCTAGACTCTACTACATGGGTCACAACCTCGTGAGGTTATCCTTAGTACATTCTCTCAATTTTCCTGTAATACGGTTACCTGCGTTGTAAGTATGGTGATATTTTAGTTTCTATTTGCCAGCATAGCCTGTAGATCACTAATATGTTAATCACTCTATACCGTAGCGTACCTCTTACTCTCGGGATCACTCGATCCTACCCCATCTTTTTGCTCCGCTTTCTAGTAATTGTGGCAGGAAGAAGGGGGGATCAATTGATGGTATGGGAAAGAAACCCCTCCAGCATCCCTGTTACTATCAGTTTATGTTCCTGCAATTATCATTTGTTTCCAGAAGCAATGTGCATCAGGCCCTACTGGCGATGTTCGGCTATTATCTTTTGTTCCAAGAAGTGTAGATCCGACATTTGTGATTGTTTATCTGGTAAGTCTGACCTACCTTAACGGCAGGAAACCAAACCCAACAAAATAATGAAGTATAAACATACCTGCAAAGTGGAGTTTGCAGGAGCAGAAATTCTAGAGCTTGGAAACCTACGAAAAACCTTAGCAAGAGCCTTGTAACTCCATAATAACCTTTGAAACCTAATTCTCCGAAATTGAAACCCTATTAAGCTTTGAAAATTGATTATGTGGACGAAATTGGTCCCATTCTACCCCGCTTTCAGGATTTTTGGACGAATTTCTCTAAAATAAACTCCATAAAGAAAACCCAGGGGTGATTTACACTAGAATTTAGATTAACAATAAAAAAAAATTGGGCGAAATTTCTATCGATGACT
The DNA here is from genome assembly GCA_001517045.1 of Pseudotsuga menziesii. Classification (NCBI taxonomy): domain Eukaryota; kingdom Viridiplantae; phylum Streptophyta; class Pinopsida; order Pinales; family Pinaceae; genus Pseudotsuga; species Pseudotsuga menziesii. Next base: position 259,747 of record LPNX010776984.1, read on the forward strand.
TCCATGGCCAAAAATCGGGGGAAAATGTGGGCAAATATCAGTATTTTTGTGGGCTAAAATTCATTTTCCAGTTTTTCCCTCTTTTGGGATGAAGGCAATTTAACTTGGGCTAGCTATATATAAAATAAATAATGGGCTAATTTATTAAATAAAATAAAATAAAATTAATATAAAAAATCGCCCACTTTTTTTGGGTAACCCTTAAAATTAGCCCTTAAAATAATCCCTGACATCCAAGATTCAGCTTCTTCTCCCTTCTCAGTTTCACCATTAAAGGTTGGTGTCTTTATTTTCTTAAATTACCCAGAGATTTCTTCGTAAGGTTTAAATTTTCTCTTTCTCGTATGATTATTATCCTCGCTACTATCACTAGTATATTGATAATTATTTTTATGTGGATCGCCATAAACCTCAGAAGATGAGCTACTTTCAATTTTAAATTGTTTAGACTTTTTATTTTTATGTTGGTAAAGCATATCTTCAGACTCTGTTCATTTATCTTTTTTTCATTCTGAAATCTTTCCATTAAAATCTGATTCAGCTCCTCCTGAGCTCTCAGAATTCTCTCATTTTCCTTTTTGACTATTTCCATCTCTATTCTTAGTTCCTTGACTATTTGTAATAATTCAGAAGAGTTATTAGTTATTTATTCTTGTATGGGTTCTCTTTTAGAATTACTTCATTCAGTAAATGGGCACTCCTCATCCACATATTCTTCCAATCTTTCCATACATGCAGTTAACTCAGAAAAATTCTCTGGAAGTATATTTCAAAATAAAAGTAAAAATAAATATGCATGTTTTAATTCCATTGTTTATTTATGCAAGTTGAGCCACATTCAGGCCTAGTGTCTGAACCTTGTGCTCTGATACCACATGTAATAACCCAAAAATTCATAAAAATTTAAAAATTTTCATGTAACATAAAATGTTCAGAGATGTCACTACCTAAGAACCAATAACTGCTAGCGGTTACTTAAACAGTAGTATTTAGAAGTGAGCATTGTAATTATCTAGTTATATATAATTTATTTGTTTATCTTTCAAGTAATATGTTATGGATGTTGAATTCAGCAGTTTATGTTTTAAAAGGATAGGAAAGAAAAATACATCTATACCTGATACCAAGTGTGTTTTTACTGTCTTCTGAAAAGTAGGAAAGAACCTTAGTTGATATCGGGGCTTACTTAGCTTACAGCTAATGCATTGAAGTGATGCTTCTTTTACAGGTTCTATACAGGTAAGCAGTTTTGTTACCAGTAAATCCAGATCAAGAATATCACTCAACTAGCATAGGATAAAATGCTAGTTAAATTGTTTGTTTTGTAGCTTGACCCCGTAAGAGGTATTGTTGATATTTTTATTGATGGAAACCTACATAATTGTTTGTAAAACAAAATTGTAATAAACTAGATCTAGTTCAGTTATGTTTACCGTCACAGAACTTATTCAAATAACTTTTACTTTGTGTTTTCAGTTAAAACTTGTATTTAAATCTAGAAGGTGCATCATATGGAGAGATCTCCTTCTGCCATTACGAGTGCAGTAACCTAGGAAATCTATACTCTGTTTGATGTGATCAACAAAAATACTTATGAGCAACACTACACATTATCGTTAGTAATTGGTAAAAAGGACTGTTTATAATTATTTAAGGTTTTTTCTCCAAACTTTAATTATTCAAATCCAATGATTTTATTTTAACCAAGTCTCAGTCTTTAATTTTCTTTTATATGAAATCTCATTTTATATGAGTTTACTATCAAGGTAAATATTAGTATTTGTAAATCAATGACTTGGAGAAGTCCTAGCTAAGTAATCTCTATAGCTCAAGTATTCATATATATATAATGGTTTATCCTCCCTTGTTTCCTATACATTTGTATGTTTTAGTTTATTTTAAAACCCTAGTGTATATGAATACCTCTCAAACACAAAGTCTTTGGTTTATGTAAACAAAGAAAAACAAAATGAGGATAATGATACCAAGCAATAATACCATAAGGTTTTGACTTTTAAACAAATGATTTGTGCAAGTTAAACGAGAGTTTAGAACTATATCATGAAACCCAAAATCTCTTGAGTAAATTGGTGGACACGTGGTTGGTGTTCAATGATTAGGTTTTGCTGACCTTGAGGTTCCATATGAACTTGTTCCAACCCTAAAAAATCGCATTTTGTTTTTTCTCTGCTGTGGGGTGGATGAGCTGCGAGCTCATGGCCACCAGGCTTGTTGTCAATACTCTAATCATTTGCACAAAGGCCTTCCATAAGGTGTTCGTAAGCCACCGAGTTCCTCTACAAGTTTAGTTTTTACATGGCCATTGTTTTCTTCTGTGTAGGATATTTCCATCCCCATTACCATAATGTTGTAGGTGCTTCTCTTCGTCGTTACCTAGCCTCTACAAGTTTGTCCTTCAAGCTCTGGTGCAGTAAAAGTGAGCATGATGCTTGCTGCTGTCATAGGGTGGTTTTGACTGTCAATTAGAGTGTTGTAAGGTTTATCTATCTTCACCGTTGTTTTTACTATGTGATTTATGTACTCTGTGAGTGTTTTTAACCATACACAGTGTGAAGAGAGTTGTTTGAAAGAGTGAGCTAGGTTCTTTGTTTTACTGCTTGTTTCCCATCATGGTTTGATCCTTACCCGTTGTGGCTTGGGAATTCACACCTAAACACTATAAATTGCATTTTCTTCTGACAGTGATCCATTTCAACTCATCGTACTAATGAAGGAAGCTTGGGTTGGATTTCCACATCCAAGCAGATGTGCAAGCTCCCTTAGGTAAGAATCGAACTTGTAAAAAAAACTCTTCTGCACATTAGAAAGTTATTATTTCATTTATTAAGTGTATTTAACATTTGGGGTTTTGATTTGTGCAGGCTCTCTAAATGATGGCTCAGCTCTGAAGGAATCCACCAGCAGGGCTTCCATGATGGCATTCATCTCGGTAAGCCTTGGTTTCACCTGAGGTTCCCTTGTACTGGTTGTATGGCGTTTTTAGGAAGGTTCTGCCGCGTGATTGATGGTTACTTGTTTGGTTGTGGCTATTTAGATGCTCTGTTTGTTTTCAAAGCCCTAGTGTTTTTTTGTAAAGAAAGGATGTGGGCTTCCATAGCCGTGACTTAAAGAATTAATTTTTGAGCCTTTTTTGCCATGGTTCAATTATAGTGATGTTGTTTGATATTGGATTTAAGCCGTGATTTTAATTTAAACATGCCATTGGGCCACTATATGAGGATTTGTTTAGGGTTTAAAAATCCCTAATGGTTGTTCTTGCGGAACTTCTTTTTGGAAGGGATTTCATAGCCGAAACAGATGTTTGGTTTTTAAGTGAACTCTATTTGAATGTAAGATACTTTTATTCAGGATTTTAAGCCTTGACTGGTGATGTAAAAGGCCGTAGGCTGATACTATGTCTGTTCAGTTTTGTTTTTGATATTAAAATAATTCTTACAACTTAAACTTGAATTAACAGTATCTCTGTTTGGATAATGTTTATATATATTGTGATCATTTTAGCTATTTTTATTGTTATTACCTTTCAAGGGTTTAGGGTTAAGTAGATTATTAATTAGTTTTGTTTTTCTTCAAAAGAATTATGGTTTGAGGGATTTTGACAGTGGAATTATTCGATAGTAACATAATTATTGATTTAGAAATGATTTCTGGAAATAAAATAGAGAAACGATATTAATTGAATAAATTTACCTCCTTTCTGTATTTTTGGAATATACTGTTAGGTTTTGATATTTATAAATTGTGAATTTATTTTATAAACCCTAGTTTTGCATTTCCACTTAGGTGCACAAATTGGGTAACTGTTAACCTTATATATTGTCTTTGTTAAGTTAAACTAAATCTTAATAGTTAGCTATTTCTATATTATCTATTTTTTATCACCATATTAAATTTATAACATATAATTTTTTTCTAGTTTTACTATGTAAAATATTACCTAGGCTAGTGTGTAATACTTAGGCTCTTGCCTCTGTCTCTATTTAGTTTGTTTAAATATTTTAAGTAAATAATAAAAATACAAAAGAAATCCTATAAACAATTTATACAAAAATCCTGTAGAAAATAACCATTTGCATCTGCATACATATTTTATTGAATCCACTGTTTGAAAATAAACTAACCTACTTTACTAGAGTACTACCTTGCAAAAGGTGTGATAAAATACAGTTTAGGTATTTTCTTTCTATCTCTCAATTAACACAGAAATTTCTCTACTTAATTTACTCTAATCTATCTAGTTACTAACTTTCATAGCATATACATTTCTCCTATCTATCCCTGACAAAAATAAAACAAAAATATACTATATCATTGATAATTCTTAAACTTTCCAGATACAGTAAGTAATTAAATGACTGAACTAAACAAGGAAAAACTGGAAGTATAGATGAGGTGACAACAGCTTACGGAACTTGTTCCTCCCAATAAACTCCTGGACAAGAGCTGGAATGCAATTCTTAGGACCCCCGAGCTTGTCTACTGGTCCACCTGGTAGAAGTACTGGGTGAGAGATGTAGTCTAGAAATCCTCTGCAACTCCACTGAGTGTTCAGCAGTAACTTAGTTTTGCTTGCAACAGTATGAACTCAGCTTAGAATAGCTGCACTAGTTCAGGTCTTCAGCACTTTTCCACTCAAACTTACTTCAGCTAGTCCCCTCCATCGAATTCTCTTGTGAACTTCATTCATTCACAATGATCACCAATCCAGAATGAGCAGCCTGAGCTGTCTTTAATGAGAAGTTTTATTAGCATGCCTAGGTGTTTTGGGTCAGTTTTTACTTAATGAGCCACCTACTCTTGTTCCACTTTCTTGGGGAATCATGACCACAAAATAGGGAAGTTGCCACCTACAATAGCTAGAAGTAGTTTTAGGATGCTACCACATGTCAATCTGCTCTCAACCCAGCCTCCTCCATCAAGTGACTAGTAAAACACTCATTTAATAGCTTCCCTAAGCTGTTGTCTCATCTTTCATTTATTTATTAATACAATATTCTGAAATTACATTAAATTATCCTTGACCCCACTTGGTCATTAATTACAAACTTTAACATAAAATATAACATAATGTTTCTTAAAACAAAAAAATGTTTTGAAAATTGGGGCATGTGATAGCTTCTTTAATTCTGTTAAATGATAAACAATTATTGTTACTCCAATGGCATTTTAGAACCAGTTTTTTGAGATTGCAGGTTGTAAGAAGTGAAGAACCTGGAGTTGATTCCAAATATATTGCCTTATGGAAAACACTCTGAACTGCACGGGATACTTTTCTGAATGAATTGCAAAATCTTAGTAAGGAAATTGATCAAGGAATTGATGATCTAGATGAAACAGAACAGATGATTATACAGTAAGTCACAAGGAAACTTGATGGACTGAGAACACAAGCCAGGAGCTTTAGAAATGGTAAAGTAGTTGAAAAGGAGAAGTCAATGTTGGATGGATAAGTAGATGTGTCTATGAGTGCCTCAGAGGTAAAGGCACCAATTGTCCTCATCTAGCACGGTTCCCTTTGTGTGTGTATTCTGAAAAATATTTAGGACACAGTTTGATGTCTTCTATGGTTAATATAGAACATGATCAGGTGTATTTATGTGAACAGTTATTAGGCTGTGACATTAAGTATATTGTTTTTATTCCTCTTGAGCTGGTTATTAGACATTTATTTTGGACTTTGCAATTTTTTTGCAGCCATATAGTAGATCATTTGAGGTGAGAAACAAGCACTATTCAGTGGTATCCAATGTGGAAATGCTGCAAGGATTCCAAGCATTGGGGAATCAAATTGATTCTATTTGGAATTGATTCTTAAGGTTTTACAGTTACTGTTGATTTACTTAGATAATTTAATTTCATTTTCTTCAGAAATAGTTGGATGTTCTCTTGTCCTTAATTGTGAAAACTCACTTCTTAGTTGGAACTATAAGTTAATTTCCTTCCATCTAGAGGTCCTTGAAACTTTATATTTGAGAGGACATTTCTTAAATCTTGTATTGTGAATGAATAAATAGTATCAAGTTCTATTTTGCACTCGTGCTTTTAAATTTGAACAGGATATGACATTTTGCAAAGCTTCTTGTCTGAAATGAAGGAAATTCCCATGCCCATGTCATTTTGTTGTGCTAACTTTATGTTCTTGAAATGAATTCATGATATGACAAAATCAATGATTTCTCCCTGTATGATACATATTGCAGGATGTATAGGACAAAAATAATGGAATACTTGCGAGGTGTATGGGCTGAAGACCATAGTACAAAGTGGCCAATGTGGTTGGTACACTCTAAATTGGAGATTCCATGGTAGAATTCAACAAATGGAGATGTTGAAGATAATGCACAATACCTATTTGTTGCAGGAAAAGCAGTTCTGAAAAAATCCAATGAAGATGTAAGCTACATCAGTCAAATGCGACTGAAAGGTTTTGAAATAAATTTTATGTCATCTCTTAGTTACATAGCATAGATATTTTTCACAACTAAAATTCTTACCAAAGTGTTGAATCAACTTGTACGTGATAGCAATTGTTTTTTTCTTTTTGTCCATTTATAATTTTATTGCATGTACATAGCTGTGATCTATGTGAGCTGTTTGGACTAAGTCATGACCTTTTTTGGGCTGCTAAGCTAGGTTGTGACATTTTCTAACTCTGCTAGATTGAACCATGATTGTTCCTTGGGCTACCCTGACTCGATTTGTGGTTTGCTAATTGTTCTGAGGTATTTTCTGTGAGTGTGTTGTTGTTGGTTCCTACCATGACCTTTACTAGGGATGTTGTATTCCTTGTTCATCATGTTGCAACATGTTGAGCCTGTTTAGACTTTATAGAGGTTTCTTGTGCTCATTTTCAGCCTCCTTGAGGCTACTAATATGTATGGAAGTGTGTTGCAGTCTAATATACGTGCTAGAGTGTGGGTTAAGGTTTCCTCTACACATTTGAACTGACCTATTTGCTTGATGTATGACTGTCCTAAGTTTGCATTTATTTCAGCAATGGGATTGAAAATTCATCCTCATTTCTAGACTATTTTGATTAATACCTTGAGGTATGTATTTGTCTCATGCTGCCCTACACCTACCTATATACCTCTCTCTTATTTATGTCCAGTGTTTCGTTAGTGACTTGTCTCCTAAGAGACAAAGTCTGATCATAATATATATTTGAGTATATAAAGGAAGGTCTAAACCACATTGTTTTCTTCTTTTTGTCCATTTATAATTTTATTGCATGTGCTTGACTAATTATGTTGTACAACTATGGGAGTAAATTAGCTATGTCATGTGATGTAAGCTATATCATGTTTTCCATTTATTTTTGTTTTGTTTAAACAATGGCATTCCAAGTGAGCATTTTGGACAAAGTTGAATAGTTGTGGGAGATTTGATAGTTCTCTTTTGAGGTATAAATGATAGTGGGATTGGCATAGTCTATCTTTAACTTTTGTTTTATTTTATTTATATATCAATCTAAACATGGTTTCTTGCCTTGATTGCAGGTTAGTGGTTGTTTAAGTCACCTATGAATAAAATGATGACATAAGTATTCATACTTCTTGTCAACAAGCAAACTCGAAGATATTGTTGCTAATATTTCATCTCATTTCATTTCCATTTATCTAGTCGCTAAGAGTACTTAGAGTTAATGCACATTATTCTTGATGTGAAATGGAATTAGTTGTATATTTCTTTTTACTATTCTATATACATGTTGGGTGATGAGTTGATCCATGTTCTCATCCTATGCTTCTATATAAACTAAAATTCTCCTTTCCATGAAATCATCCACCACTATCTTCAAGTTCCTTATGAATTTACAGTCAAAATTAGATATCTTGGCATGACTCTAGATGACTCGGTAGATAGTTTAACATTGGATGCATGTTTGTCATTCCTATAATTTTCTAGTATTTTTGCATTTTGCATCATTTAAGCATACAAAATAACGATTATCAAGTTACTATAAATACATAATGGCTTACCTTGTAATAGTCCTTCAATTCTTTCAAATTCATTTATTAAGTGAAAAATAGACTTGAAGTACTAGTACAGGGTAAGCCATTATTGATCTATAGTAACTTGATAATCATTATTTTGTATGCTTGAATGATGCAAAATTTGTTTGAATATCATTATTATCAAGCAATAACAACTTCTTAAATGGTGCTAGCTCAATGGTAGAGCACCTACCTAATTATAGGCAAGAGATTGGTGGTTCGATTCCTCCATGCCCTATCATAAATTTGTGACTACAAAAATGACTAAATTCGCATATATACGACTATTAGTAACTAATATCATGTATCTTATAGCGCGACCAACATTTAGTCATATTTAGCTTAGTCATTAATATGTTATCATCTATTAGTTTATTTAGTCGTATATTTGGTCATTAATTGTTGCAAGCAGTGACTAAATCCATGACTAAATCATTGACTATCAATGACTAATAATTCAACCTATTAATGAATAAATGAAATATGACTAAGTTAGTCAAGCTATAAGATAGTGGAAATTAACTACTATTAATGGCCGACTAAAAAATAGTTGTTTATAGCCAGATTTTAGTCGTTTTTTTAGTCATTAATTCCTCGTTGTGTACTAGTGATTAGACAGAAATATGATGTGTTTTCTACTTTTAAGAAGTGGAAATATTTGGATGAGAATGAGACAGGAAAAAATTTGAAATGTCTTAGATCTGATAATGGAGGTGAATACTGCAGCAAGGAGTTTGATAGTTATTGTTCATAGAATGGGATTCATAGAGAGAAGACAATCCCTAGAACACCACAAGAAAATGGTGTGTCAAAAAGGATGAATAGAATGATCATGGAGCATGCAAGGTGTATGTGATTGCATGCAGGGTTGCCCTTATAGTTTTGGCTTTGTAGCTAGGAAAAATGCACCTCCTGTGGACAGGATTTGTTCCTCTAGTCTGAATGGTTGAGATCTAGAACAAATAGTTCACAACAGAATTGGAATACTTTCCCTAGAATCGGTGGAGATATGGAATGGGCTCTTTGATGGAATAGTGTAGTTGTTTCCTATAATGATAGCTCTTCATGGATGTACCTTCAAGATCACATGAAAACCATCAAACGAGATAAAAAATCTCCAGAATATGATCCACTATTCTATGTTAGTGACTAAGGAATCCAACAATAAAATACACGATAATGACAATACATACTTTATGGGAAAGGAACCAATTTTGCATTAAAGATGAAGAGGAATTTTACAACCGTTTCCTTAATGTCGATATTCTTCTTCACAATGCCAATATATTGTCCCCAAAATCTCCAACTTGCTCCCTCTATGTTCACCCTACTGATTTAGGCCACAATGTCTATGCAACAACATAACTTTTCTCTCTCCTAACCATGGATATGAGCTTGCTTTTATAGGCCTTGGGAGGATAAATATGGTTGAGTAAATGGTGGGTGAGGTGGATAGGAGATCTCAAAAGGATGGATCTCAAGTCCAGATGGTCCTCAAGCGTAGGGATAAAGGTGCCACAAAGCCTTCTTTCAAGAAGCTTTGTGGAAACCTCTCTTTTTACCTTTTTACCAAGGGCACTGCTTCTTGCTCTCTATGACAGGGTGGTGACAGGGTAGAACCATGCCTTGTAAAAGAGGTAAAGGCGGTGGGACTGCCTATTTTCAAAAATGTAAAGGATTTGGTGAAGAAGGTACCTCTTATTGACTTAAAGGCAGGAGCGGTGCTGGATTTTCATATGTAGGATTTATGTCTGGGCCAATGCTTCACTTCACAATTTGGGGTTCAGGAAAAATACTAATGTTTGGGACCTCATCACATGATGATGATGAGATTTATGTGTAATAGAATTCCCCCCAAATCATGAGTCTAGAGGGATACGATAGGCGAGACATTTGAAAGAGAAATTTATCACTTCGAGGAAAGAATCGACTTGATCAGAGATCATCAACCATGCATCTCCAATACATCAAATACTTTTGACTCATGAACAAATGTGTCCTCATCATGGATGTAGACCAATACAAGGCAGATCCATGAGAGAGATTAACAACTATGGATACTAGAATACAGTGTAGATCCATGTGATAGAGGACTCAAACTTGGGACATAGCTACTAGAAATACATTGTAGATCTATGTCAAATGAACACAAATTTGAGCACAGCCATGACCATACAAATGTGGGTCGATGCTGGGACTTGATACAATATAATCCATCACAACCTAGGGATAAAGCTATGAGTGCTTTTGACAGATACAGAGGGTCTTCGTCATGTCTTCCACAAAGTATGATTCTATCCATGTGATTACAATGATATGAAGTCGAACATGGTAGAAACCACTTGATTGTTGGTCAATGGTGTGAACCTTTAACAAGTGTGAGGGAGATCACCATTGAATTCAATGATTCCCAAGGTACCCTAGTACAATATATTGAGTGTGAATAGATGATTTGATGTTGAACACTCAATTGAGTCTATCGATCAAAATTCAATGATGTGAACCTATGTCAAGAGTGAGAGAATCTGTCATTAAGGCTACAGATCTCAAGGTACTAAACTTGTTTCTAAGACTAATTCCTAGATGATTAGTTGATGTCGACAGGAATAGTCTCGTCGAAGGAGGGACATGATGGATCCCACATCAATGACATGAAACTTGGAACAAAGATCTGAAATGTTGTAGATAATGCAACCATAAGACTAGCTCAAAAGGTACTGACATAAAGGTTGTTTTGACTTGTATAGGTAAACTTTCAAACTTCGCTTTGAACATCAAGAGACATGACAAAATACCTGGCAGCATTGACTCGATGAGGTGGAACACAATGCGACATTGGACAATGCATTCTTTGAAAGACTCAAAAGAGTGACATGACTCATGAAAGTGGATCGACTTAGAGACAAGCTGAATACCCAATTGACTAAATGAAATGTAGACAAGTGCCATGTTCAAAGGTGACGACAAACTGCAATTTTATTTGCAAAATGAATTGATTCCCTTCCCTTAATTTCTCCATCATGTTTGATGAGTGCCTTTTTTCTTTTTTACGAGTCCAAAGAGGGTAACAAACACTCATTGTAGCTGATCCAAAGACAAGTCCATTCTCATACATTTTACAAACCTGAGAAAGGAGGGGTTCATTCCCAAAATAGGGTCTCTCAGTGTTTAGCTTAACAATTCCAATGAAAGTTAACTCAGTATTGTTCATGTCTATAGAGTCTAAAAGAAGACAAAAGAAGACTCCCAAGGGTCTTTTTCCATAAATGGTCAATCTGAACCGAAAAAGAGATAAACTACCATCGGAAAGACAACTCTTCAAGTAATTTTATGAGCATGAAGAAGACAAATGCACTCGACAATATTTTCACATTTAGGGAGTCCAAAAATATTTTAAAGAAGACTCCAATAGGTTTCTTTTGTGCGATGAACAGGTTTTACGAGCCTAAAAAGGATCTGAAAAAAGACTCGAAACTTTGAAACTAGTTTTTGGGAGGGTGATCAAAGTGTCAAAATGAACGCTTAAGGACCTTTTCTGTTTTTCAGAAGTACAAAAAAATCAAGAAAAGAACTTCCCCATAGACAACACTATTTATTTTCCTCCCTGGAAGACTCTTCAAAAGGGCTATTAGTCTCCTGAAATATTTAAAACGACTTTTATAAACTATGTAAAAGGGTATTTCTGTTCTAAATGATTTAAAAACATTAAAATAATACAAAAACACTAAAAATATGTTATAAAAGCTATGTAAAATAGTAAAAATCAAAACATTTACCATTTTACCAAGTCTTGGAGAATTTTGGGAGAATTGGGGTGTAGATTTCAATCGAAGATTGTGAAGCCGTCATCCGTCTGTTTTCCACATCGTTAGATCTAGGTAACAGCTAGAAACCTTCCCTTCTTTTTTATGGTTTCCATTTTTTTATTTTTGTTGGGGATTAGATCCTTAAGAGAAACCCTAAAAAACACATGGCAGTCATTGCTTTTGGCCTTTGCGGGAAGAGCGGTGACCAATAAGAACCGTGGTTTTTTAGTTTTGCTCAAGCAGTGGCACCGCTTTGTCCTAAAGGGACAGGAGCGGTGTTAGCCGTGAGGTCCAACAAACACATGCCGTACTCAAATTAAAAGTTTTCAAGCATTTTTAATGGTGGAATATGCTTCTAAATAGCTCATTAATGGTTTTCAATAGGTCATTTGGTCAAAAATGGTGACTTGGAAGGAGAGACAATATGATGATGATGATGCTCAAGCTGCAAGAAATGTAAGTTGCATAGCTTCGTTTAGAGGTTGTGGCCTCTTAAAATTATTATGCGCTTCTAGCATGGTTTCACATGCAGATCTACTAGAGTACATCCTATGGATGTGGAATCCAGAACAACAACATTTTGACGTGGGATGACATATTTTGACTGTGGAGGTGGAAGATATCTATTTCTTGACAAGGCTATCCAGACGAGGAGCACCTATTTCTATAACTATGTCCCAAGGTTGGGAACTCACTACATAGGAGTTGATTGATCTCCATTGCTTCCCTGGTACAAAAATGCCAGGTAAGAAGATCCCTATCAAGGTTGTGAGGGATCTACCACTTCGGACTGTTTTTTTACCATGCAGAGAGTGGCTGGGAGCCAAGGGCCCCACCAAGCATCCCAAGCACATCTACTATATTCCATAGAGGCTATGGCACCCACGGTGTATAACTGGGTTGAGACACTATTACATGTGTTTAAGGATCAACTGACGAAATGTCAGCAAGGAGAGCTGAAGCAGTTTGGATATGGGACCATCTTAGCATGCTTCTTCTTCGAGAGGATACCCCTCATGAGACCCCAGGTAGTATTTACAGAGCTCATAGCTAGAGACCCCCGCATGCTGCGGTGGGTGGATATCATGGCCCGCACAGGAGGTGGCGGGGCCAAGGTAAAGTTCGAGGCTGCATTCTTCCATTGGATGAGTGATCAGATCCTCATGACTGAGCACTATTTATGTGCAGGGACCAACTTTCGAGGAGATCCCGACCTACCACTACCACCTGGTGCTCAGTGGGGTGAAATCAGTAAGAAACAATACCTAAGATGTTGATTATGTTTTTATATTTTTCATGTTTTATGATTTTTATGGATAATAACAAGACCTGAATTTTAAATACAGATGTTGGTGATACACGTCCTGGGGGATCATTCCCAATGGACAAGAGAGCAAGAGCTCGCATTGTCCATAGAGGCGATGATGAGCTTAAGAAGTTGGAGGAAAACCTGGATCGATTGACTCTGGATATCCCATATGCTGCTATAGATGACCTCCCTAGGAGGTTTTAGAGACATACTGCGGGGGTATCGAGCCACTTCAGTCGCTTACTATGTAGAGTAGCAAGGGAAATTATGTGCTACCATGAGCACCATTAGAGTGGTCTCCATGATGTATCCTTGAAAGCTTAGCTACCTTCAGTATTTTTGTATCATTTTGTATGCCTAAAATCCACAGTGCTTCAGATGAGGTCTTGTGACCATATTTTTTGTAAAAACACTTTTGATATATATATATATATATAGACTCAGTTCCAGTGTTTACATGTGCTTCAAATGGATGAATTATATTTACATGAGTTTTACATGTTTTCTGCTATTTATTTTACATTATGATTGACCATGTTTATTTTAACAAGTTATGAATGGGTAATATGCCAGTCCAGAATGAAATTTTCCAATGAATCAGCAATCATATTATCAGACATAGGGATATGCCTATAAGTGATGAAATTGAATGACCTTTCTAACATACGCACTCTCTGAAAGAGGCAGAGAAGTGTATGGTTCTTGATAGTATAATTTAGGTAACAAACCACTAATGGAGAGTCCATAAACACTACCAAATCATGAATTCCCCGAGATGCAGCCTCGGTTAGTAAACCTATCACTTCTTGATACTCAACGATGTTGTTGGTAGGTGGATTAATACGAAATGCACCTAAACTGACTAAATCCTGAGATGGAGAATACAACACCCAAGCTTTTGAAGCAAGGTTCAAGGTATGACGGCATGCACCTTCAGTGAAACCGTAGAAATCCATCCAATCTACATAACACAACATGGTATAAGCAGTATGGACATCAACTCAAAACCATATTGAAAATGACAAAACACACTAAAATCCAAATATACATATATACAAGGTACCATACAAAAATTACTTAAGCATAGTACCTCTTCAAGTACAACCCATTGCAAGGTTTCCCGAAGGGTATCCCATCATAATCTATGAGCTCATAAGCCCCTTTCTCTAATACCTTACTAATGATAAAGGGACCATACCACATGTATTCTAACTTTCCCTTCCCTATTTTATCGTGTATGTGATCATAAGTCAAGACTAGGTCACCTTCATTGAAGACACGAGGTTGAATAGACTTGTCATATTGTGCTTTGACCCATTTTTTGTGTGCCTCATTAGCCAAGGCATCATCTCTTCTACTTTCTCCAAGGTTAGTCAAGTACAAGAATCTCTATTCCTCGGTGGAAGTGTGTGGGAGAAGTTCTACTGCGATTTTAAGTGACAATATTTGACACTTGATAGGAAGGATGGATTCCATTCCATAGACTAGCTGAAAGGGTGTGAAACCAGTTGTCATTTTTACTGAAGTTTTGTAAGCCCAAAGTGTGAAAAAGAGAGTCAAGTGCTATTTGGATTTATGATCTCCAACCATGCTGCATAGCATAGTCTTTAAAACTTTTTTAATGGCCTCGACTTGACCATTATCTTGTGGGTAATACGGAGTTGGGTTTTCATGGTCAAAACCCAGCTTAGCACTCGGCTCATCCATCATCTAATTCTGGAAATGATATTCTTGGTTAGTGACTATAGCTTGCGAGACTCCAAACCTAGATATCACATGATTGAATAAAAAGAGGGCGGAGGTCTTACCATACTCTGCATATATAGGCATTTCATCAGCCCATTTTGTGAAATAATCCACAGCTACAATGATGTAACCATGCCCCCTGGCTGAGGTACGCTTACAATGCATAAAATAAATACACCATTTGGAAAAATGGCCAACTGCAATGACGGGGTGTAAAGCAGCAAGGTGGGTGCGCTTTTTTCAGATAAAAGTGTTGACAGGGTGTGCATTTTTTAACCGCCTCATGACAATCTTTAAGATCGAAGGCTAGAAATACCCAGCGCAGAAGATTTTCTAGGTTGTACCCATCCCAGACAGATGACCACCACATGTTCCAAAGTGGCAATCATTCAAAACCGTATCAGCCCCTTCATGTGTAAGGCATCATCGAAGGATAGAATCTATACCCCACATCTGTACAATGTATCATTCATAATAAGATAGTACTTTGTGTGGTGACAGATACGACGATGATTGTCATAGGATATGTTAGGCTGAAATCTCTGGGTCTAGAGATAAATGATTGAATATCCATACCATGGGTCAGTTGTGCTTATTAAGAACAAGAATTCATTCGAAAATGAATCATTGGGATCAACTTCTGTCAAAGCACAAGGAAGGTCACACATCAACTCTCCGAAAACCAAGGATTTCTTCAAAGTAGCCTTAGCGAATTCAAGATACCATTCCTGTAGGATAACAATCCAACGCAAATATTTACCCCCTAGTACCTGACAAGTCAGAAATTAGTACATAGGGTTTTTATCTACTAGTACAATTGTGGTACGAAGCAGAATGTAATGAAGAAATTTCTGAACAACAATTATTCTAGCCAAAGCTAACTTTTCCACACGCGAGTAACAGGGTCCAGAGTAAAAAAGACTCTTACTCGTGTAATATATCACATGTTCTTGGCCATTAGGATTATCCTGCGTTAGAACCATTCTGATGGTAGTAGCGGAGGCAGCAACATACAAGAGAAAGTCCTTTGAATAATATGGGGGTGTATCATGGGTGAATGGGTCAGCGCATGCTTTAGATTATCAAAGGATCATTGGTCCTGGTGATCCCAGAAGAACGGAGTGTCCTTATTTAGGAAACACATATAACCGTGCATTTTCTCAGCGAAGTTACACACAAAATGGAGAAGAAAGTTTTCCTTCCCTTGCAAACTTTGGAGTTCAGTAAGGTTTGTCAGGGCAGGTAAGGCCAAGAGAGCATCAATTTTTAGAGGATCAATCCAGATGCCATCTTTGGAAACCATGAATCCAAGAAGGCATCCAATCTCTACACAAAAGACACATTTGTGTGGATTTAACCATATGTTATAATGACGGCACCTAAGGAAAATGTCTCTAAGGTTCCCTAGATGGTCCTCCCATTGCTGCGAATGAGCGGGGAGATCGTCACGGTACTGTTCCATGATGTGATTGATATCATGAAAGGAATAGGACATGGCTCATTGGAATGTAGCTCCATCATTCTTTAGGCCAAAAGGTAACTTTCAGGACGCGAAGGTGGGAAAATGAATGTCATTTTATGTTGATCGGCGTGTAGAATATCTATATGATTATAGCTGAAAAAATAATCCATAAAAAAAGATGACACTCCTAGCACAATTATCAATGATCTTATCAATATGTCGAATAGGGAAATTGTCCTTAGGACAATCCTTATTCAAGTCTTGAAAATCGATACAGACTCTAATAGTGCCCTGTTTTTTTTTACAAGGACAATGTTAGATACCCATTCTGTCAGGGGTACGAGATAAATAAACCCCGCCTTCAGAATTTTTTCTACTTCATCTTTGATAGCCACAGCCTTCCTATGATGGACTTGATGTAATTTTTGTTGGACAAGATTTTTTGTGGGATAGGTTTTAATATCATGTAGGACAATTGACCGATCAATACCAGGAATTTCCTCATAAGTCCATGAAAAAATATCACAAAATTATTTGAAAATAGCTCTAAAACTTTCAGTTTCTTCCATTGAGCAATTTTGGCCTACATGAACGTGCTCAACGATTCCAGGCTTGACGGATATGTCAATCGGGTTTGTCTTAGTGATGTTGAAAACATTTCCTTCAGAATCTATGTCTTGAAACAATACAGGTGTTTGTGGATGGGTGACAATATTAGTACTGATAAGCTATTCAAGGTCAAAACCTACAGAACTAGCATTGGGAAGAAAATAATATTGATGATGGTGATCTTCCCATAGGGGTTCATTCGCATTCATGATCTCCATGATGGACTCGTCCAAAAGAAAATTTTGTGTGAGATAGTCTAGAGTGGGAAGAGAGGCAATTTGAAATGCAAGTTGGTGATGTAATATGGATTTATAGTTCTCTACATTAAAATTAATCAAGTTAGTGTTATCTGGGTCTAATTCCCCCAAATCCATTAGCAGGTTTTTACGTTGCGTTGGACAAATTTGGATTACCCCAAGGGTAGACATCGTGCAAGGTTCCTGAGCTAAATCTTCAACAACATTATAGAATTGTGTAGCTTAGGAATTGGGATTGAAAACATCCTTCCTGAGGGTAGCTTTAGGTGCTCGTAAAATTAAATCAAGATTAGGTTTTTCCATCATGAGAGGGCCATTAGACAAAGATGGAGGAGAACTAGTAGAAGGAACTTTCTCAAAAGAAGGATTTCCATCCTTCTTCTCTACTGGCTTGTCATATGAATGACTACGATTGTTCAAATTGATGGTATCTAAGGACATCATTCTGATTTATTCCATGGAACCATAGGTCCCTTGATTAGACATATGGTCTATCAATTGTTGTTGAGACAGGAAGGGATCGGTAAGCATCGCAGGTGTAGGATTACTTTTCAGGAATTTACTAATCTATTCATGGCAAGGGCACTCCTTCATGAAGTGATCACCCCCACATAAAAATCAAGGGTACTTATCATTTCTCTTCCCTTTATCATTCTTCGTGGTCATAGTCTTGGTATTCTCCTGTTGG
Source organism: Pseudotsuga menziesii (assembly GCA_001517045.1). Taxonomy (NCBI): domain Eukaryota; kingdom Viridiplantae; phylum Streptophyta; class Pinopsida; order Pinales; family Pinaceae; genus Pseudotsuga; species Pseudotsuga menziesii. Next base: position 277,642 of record LPNX010776984.1, read on the forward strand.
TTTCCAAGTTTTTTATTTTTACCATTTCATTTTTTCTTGTTGTTGGGTTCTTGTGTACTTTAAAAATTATTTAACTTGGCAGAAAACGTACGAGTTGAAGGAGTAGTAGCAGAAGCATTAGGCTGCTTGGCAGGTTTGGCTACTGATGAGGGCTCGATTGAGCCAACAACCCCATCAACAGGAGTCTTTGCGGCTGGATTGGAAAGGTCCGTGCTGGGATGAGGAGCTTGAGGGATTAGGTAATACAAAATTTCAGATTGGGAATATACCAAATCCAGATATTGAGCGTGACAGGTATCCTACTCTTCGGTAATAGTACCACCCATAGCCACATCCCAGGCGATGGGAGGAAACAGGGATTTCGTGAACCAGTCAGCTAACAGTTGGTTCAACATGGGAGCTTTAATAAGTCATCTTTTCCATATCCACTCATGGATATGGTCTGATATATGTGTGGAGGTATTTTTATGGAGTGAGTTCAAAAGTTCTGTACCCAGTTCATAACGAATGGGTAGTTGAAATTGTGTGAGAAAAGTAGTTTCCAATGAGCTAAAATCCACAAACGAATGCTGTGGAAGTTTGATATATGACTTTGCGTCCGTACTGGTCAAAGTCCATTGGAAGAGTCTCAAATGAATAGAAGTGAATAGATTCATCCATCAAGTATTTTGAAGAACACCATAGATGAAAAGTCATGACATGATTTTTGGGTTCATCTCCCTGCTTCCCATCTGTTATCACTCCAGGAAACTCCTCTAGGTTGTAACTTGAGGATTCCTGGTAACTTAAATGTTTTTAATGGTTTTTCTAAATGGATCAAGTCAGATGAACTACAATACCTCACTCTCCTAATACATGCATAAAACTCAATCAAAATATAACGCTTCTAACCACCAATTTTTAGAGGTTTGATAATAAGGTGAATAAATGGAGAACTTACTATGCTGGAAGATTCATAGATAAAATAATCACATATGAATGGCTAATCATAATAAGGAAGAATACTTGTAATTCAACTCATCAACACATATATAGGATGACAGCTATCTGGCATTAAATAAAAATAATAAAATTGAATCATACATTCAAGCACAAGTATAGAACAGAAAAGATATGGAAGCTGAACATATAATGGTAAAAGAGCTTATATTAAATGATGACTAATATGAGAAGCTTGATAACAATAAGGGTCTAAAATTATCTGAATTCGAACCCTTGTTTCAAAATAAGTCTTAGGATTTATATCCTTTACAAAAATATTCAGATCCTGAAAAGTTGGATCTGATTTACCAAAAATAGATAAAATAAATGTTTTTTGCAAAATTAGGTCAAAAACCCAAATTTAAGTACTAGTGAATATAACTCTAACACTTGTTCTCTCATTGAACTCTTTGATAACTACAGTGATTACTGAAGTAGAGTTGGGACCTGTTATCTGATGGATAAGCCACAGTTGGTCAAAAATAGGTAGGGTTTGTGACCAATTTCTCCTTGATCGCACCCTCAAAACTGAAACTGAACCCCTCCACTGGTGATTTTCATCAATTTTTAGCTTAATCATTCACCCCTGAGGTGTTTGTACCCATCAAAACTGGATCTGTGTGTAAACATATCATTCTGCACCCTTTTTCACTTCAGTGGTTAAGGAAGCAGAATCCCGGGTCTGTTAGCTGCTGAAAGCTTTGCTTTCGGTGGCTAATGAACAACTGCTGCATTCACATAAGCCACCAAAAGCATATATTTTTGCAAAATTTTATTAGCCTTTAAATCAATCTTCTTCAAATTTTACTTATTTCTGGTAATTCTTCCATTTTCCTAGGGTTTGACTGAGTAGTATAATCATGAGCTACCTCAGGATCCTGAAATCTTGTTGTTGCTTCTGCTAGGGGTTCTAGTGCAAAGTGATCCTGAGAGCTAGGGTTTGAGTTGGAATTCTTCATCTGTAGCCTCAGAAGTCTAATCATCCTGTAAATCTTGGTGATGTCCTTCATAAACCTCAAATTCCTTTTTTGCAGCAAGAAATACCTCCCTTTCATTTCTAGCAGGGAATTACTCAATTGAGTGTTTTTCTTGGTTAATACTGCATTAGTTCTTTTTATCTCTCTATATAAAGCTTCCAGTTCATATACTTTCCTTAACAGTTGGTTGACTCTTTGTGACCTAGGTTTGTTGGAGGAAGCCTTTTCCATTGGTTCACCCTAGTCTTCTTTTGGTGTGGGTGATTGAAACTCATCATATTTTGTTGCCACCTGCTCTGTTAGGTTAACTTCTTGCTCCTTTTCTTCTTCTAAATCTGAGTAGGGTAAGTTTAGTATATTTCCACTTTATGTTGGGGCGTCCTTCTCCTTTCCACTAAAGTCCAGGTTTCTTTTAGCTTGGTTGGTTTTGGAAGTGGGAGAAGGTTGATCCACTGTTACTGGTGAGATAGCCCTCCTCTTCCTTTTTCCACTCCTGGGGGTGGTGGATTTGTTTGAATGGGACTTTCCTTTATATTCTGGTTGTAGAATTATTTCAAAATCATTCTAGAATAAAAAATATTCCCATGATATGTTTCTCCTTTGTAGCAATTCTTGAACAATGAGTTGTATCAGGCCATGGTGAGATAACCTTCCTTCAATTTTAGTGGGTTGGGCCTTGACCTTATGGGCCATCTTGGTTAAGCTCCTGTGGAGGTAGAAGGGTAGGTTTAAAGGGATTCTTCGTGTAAAATGGTTGATCAATTTGAAGTGATATATCATCACCCTATTATACCTGCCTTCACAGGTTATATACACCAATATTTCTTTCAATAATTGCTGCCACCTCTCCTCCAGCTAGGTGGATGGAATGCTTTTCTTCCATACTACATCTTTGTGTTCAAGTTTTAAGTATGACCTAAATTCCACATTCTTAGTAATGGTGGTATTGAACCATTTCTCCCTATTTCTTGGGAGTTCTGCTACCTCTACAATTAGGGTTTCATCAACTTGGAACTCTTCGTTGCCTAGTAATTCCTTAGAACAATCAAAAGAAAGAGCAAATGCTTTTGAAACTTGCTCGTGTGAACCATGGATTTTCTCACAGTTACAATTTTTCCCAAATGAACAAACTGGAGAGTTAGTAAGACTGTCAAAGAGACAACAGTCATGGAATAGAACCAGTTTCTCCCCAATCGGAGATTGTAATCTAATGGAGCATCAACTAACTCCACCTGAATGGAAACAGTTTTTCCCCCAATCTTGACTGAAAGGGCTAGTAACAGACCATGAGGCTGGAAACCTCACCCATCAAAATATTTTAATGTCATAGGAGACTTTGTAAGCTCAGGAGAACCAATGGCTCTCCAACAAGCTATAGACAAGACTGAGGTTGAATCTCCTTCATCCAGAACTATTCGATGGACCTTTCTCCCAACTACTCTACAGAAAATTTGAAATGCAAGTTGGTGATGTAATATGGATTTATAGTTCTCTACATTAAAATTAATCAAGTTGGTGTTATCTGGGTCTAATTCCCCCAAAGCCATTAGCAGGTTTTTACGCTGCGTTGGACAACTTTGGATTACCCCAACGGTAGACATCGCGCAAGGTTCCCGAGATAAATCTTCAACAACATTATAGAATTGTGTAGCTCAGGAATTCGGATTGAAAACATCCTTCCTGAGGGTAGACTTAGGTGGTCATAAAATTAAATCAAGATTAGGTTTTTCGATCACAAGAGGGCCATTAGACAAAGATGGAGGAGAACTAGTAGAAGGAACTTTCTCAGAAGAAGGATTTTCATCCTTCTTCTCTACTGGCTTGTCATATGAATGACTACGAGTGTTCAAATTGATGGTATCTAAGGACATCATTCTGATTTATTCCATGGAACCATAGGTCCCTTGATTAGACATATGGTCTATCAATTGTTGTTGAGACGGGATGGGATCGGTAAGCATCGCAGGTGTGGGATTACTTTTCAGGAATTTACTAATCTCTTCACGGCGAGGGCACTCCTTCATGAAGTGATCACCCCCACATAAAAAGAAAGGGTACTTATCATTTCTCTTCCCTTTATCATTCTCCGTGGTCATAGTCTTGGTATTCTCCTATTGGATTCTAGGTTTTTTATTTTTACCTTTTCATTTTTTCTTATTGTCGAGTTTTTGTGTACTTTAAACATAATTTACCTTGGTAGAAACCGTAGGAGTTGAAGTAGTAGTAGCAGTAGCATTAGGTTTCTTGGAAGGTTTGGCTACTGATGAGGGTTGGATTGAACCAATAGCCCCATCAACAGGAGTCTTTGCGGGTGGCTTGGAAAGGTTCGTGCTGGGACGAGGAGCTTGAGGGATTAGGTGATACAAACTTCCGAATTGGGAATATACCAAATCTATATACTGAGCACGACTGGTATCCTGCTCTTCAGTAATATTACCACCCATAGCCACATCCCAGGCGATGGGAGGCAACAGGGATTTCGTGAACTAGTCAGCTAATAGTTGGTTCAAGATGGGAGCTTTAATAAGTCATCTCTGCCATCTCCACTCATGGATATGGTCAGATATGTGTGTGGAGGTATTTTTACAGAGTGAGGTCAAAAGGTCTGTACCCAATTCATAATGAATGGGTAGCTGAAAGTGTGTGAGAAAAACAGATTCCAATGAGCTAAAATCCACAAACGAATGATGTGGAAGTTCGATATACCACTTTGCGGTCGTACCAGTCAAATTTTGTTGGAAGAGTCTCAAACAAATAGAAACGAATAGAGTCATCCATCAAGGATTTCGAAGAACACCATAGATGAAAAGTCATGACATGATTTTTGGGATCATCTCCCTGCTTCCCATATGTTATCACTCCAGGAAACTCCTCTAGTTTGTAGCTCGAGGATTCCTGGTAACTTAAATGTTTTTAATGGTTTTTCTAAATGGATCAAGTCAAATGACCTACAAGACCTCACTCTCCCGAGACATGCATAAAACTCAATCAAAAGATAAGGCTTCTAACCACCAATTTTTAGAGGTTTGATAATAAGGTGAATAAATGGAGAACTTACTATGCTGGCATATTCATACATAAAACAATCACATATGAATGGCTAATCATAACAAGGAAGAATACTTGTAAGTCAACTCATCAACACATAAATAGGATGACATCTATCTGGCATTAAATAAAAAGAATAAACCTAAATTAGACATTCAAGCACAAGTACAGAATAGAAAAGATATGGAAGCTGAACATATAATGGTAAAAGAGCTTATATTAAATGATGACTAACATGAGAAGCTTGATAACAATAAGGATATAAAAGTATTCGAAGTCGAAGCCTTGCTTCAAAATTAGTCTTAGGATTTATAGCCTTTACAAAAATATTCATACCCTGAAAAGTTGGATCTGATTTACCAAAAATAGATAAAATAATTGTTTTTTGCAAAATTAGGTCAAAAGACCTAATTTAAGTACTAGTGAATATAACTCTAACACTTGTTCACTCATTGAACTCTTTGATAATTGCAGTGATTACTGAAGTAGATTTGGGACCTGTTATCTGATAGATAAGCCACAGCTGGTCAAAAATAGGTAGGGTTTGTGACCCATTTCTGCTTGATCGCACCCTCAAAACTGGAACAGACCCCCTCCACTGGTGCTTTTCATCAATTTTGAGCTTAATCATTCACCCCTGAGGTGTTTGTACCCATCAAAACTGGATCTGTGTGTAAACATATCATTCTGCACCCTTTTTCACTTTCGGTGGTTAAGGAAGTAGAATCCTGGGTCTATTAGCTGCCGAAAGCTCTGCTTTCAATGGCTAATGAACAGCTACTGCATTCGCCTAAGCCACCAAAATCTCAGTTTTCTGTTGGAGGAAGCCTTTTCCACTAGTTCACCCTAGTCTTCTTTTGGTGTGGGTGATTGAAACTCCTCATATTCTATTGCCACGTGCTATGTTAGGTCAACTTATTGCTCCTTTTCTTCTTCTAAATCTAAGTAGGGTAAGTTTAGTATATTTCCACTTTGTGCTGGGGCATCCTTCTCCTTTCCACTAAAGTCTAGGTTTCTTTTAGGTTGGTTGGTTTTAGAAGTGGGAGAAGGTTGATCCACTGTTACTGGTGAGATAGCCCTCCTCTTCCTTTTTCCACTCCTGGGGGTGGTGGATTTCTTTGAATGGGACTTTCCTTTATATTCTGGTTGTAGGCCTGTTTCAAACTCATTCCAGAATAAAAGATATGCCCATGGTATGTTTCTCCTTTGCAACAATTCTTGAACACTGAGTTGTATCAGGCCATGGTGAGATAACCTTCCTGCAATTTTAGTGGGTTGGGCCTTGACCTTAGAGGCCATCTTGGTTAAGCTCTTGTGGAGGTAGAAGGGTAGGTTTAAAGGGATTCTTTGTGTAAAATGGTTCATCAATTTGAAGTGATATATCATCACCCTATTATACCTGCCTTCACAGGTTATATACAGCAATATTGCTTTCAATAATTGCTGCCACCTCTCCTCCAGCTAGGTGGATGGAATGATTTTCTTCCATACTACATCTTTGTGTTCAAGTTTTAAGTATGACCTAAATTCCACACTCTTAGTAATGGTGGTATGAACCATTTCTCCCTAGTTCTTGGGAGTTCTGCTACCTCTGCAATTAGGGTTTCATCAACTTGGAACTCTTCCTTAAATATTAATTCCTTAGAACAATCAAAAGAAAGAGCAAATGCTTCTGCAACTTGCTCGTGTGAACCCTGGATTTTCTCACAGAACCTGTAACATCCTACATCTTTGAAGAATTGGCAAAATTTTGGATGTGATTCAAGATAGCTGATGTCCCCTAGTTCTTGTCTGAGAGTAGGTCCTTCTCCTTTCTTCATCTCTAGGTTGTGCTCCTTAGTACCTGCAAAAATCCAAATTCGAACTCTGTGAAGGAAATTAGTGCATCGGTTTCAGGGATGGCATTGAGTAGTAAGGATGCATGCAGAGAATATAGGGTGTATTGGAGATATGGTGCTGATTTTGACAGTTTACCCACTCAATTGGTACTTGAGTAAGATTATGGTGGATTCTGGTGATAACCATGAGATAGTCAGTATAGTAATCATTTTTAACTGTAACTTGATGCTTCATGGAGGTTTAACTACCGTCGTGGGACAGGTTGAGGGAAATCTAGGGTTTTGATCTCTATCGATCTTTTCAGATCAATAACAACCTTTTCTCCAACAACTTATGATTTTCTGCAGTCCCCCCACCTTTTCGGTGGTTATGTGCTAGATCATGACGTGCCTCGTGCTGACAGCATTTGATTTTGATGGATAGCTAACCGTTTTTCCTTTTTTGTCCCTTTTCGCGGTTAAGGGAATCAATGGTATAATTCGCAAGCTAGCGAAAGTTGGGCCTTTCATTGGATAATGAACCGTTGGTCCCTTATCCTAAGCCACCGAAATCCTCCTTTCCAGAATTTATTTAAAAATGAGGTTAATGTGTTTTCGGTGGTTTAATATCTTTGGGGACCCATTGCTAAGCCACCGAAAGATGGGATTTTTGGTGGCTAATGAACTGTTTGCAAGTTCTCCTAAGCCACCGAAAGCCCCCTTTCCAAGATTTTATTAAAAAAGTGATAAACAATATTTCGGTGGTTAATCGTGGTCCTAAGTCGAAACTGTTAGCTGGGCTTTTAGATGGATAATGAACTGTTGAAAAGTTCGCCTAAGCCACCAAAAGCTAAATTTTTTATTTTTTTTGAAAAAACATAATACCATGCACTCCAATTTTGTTAATCACACATAAATATTTCATGATGTGCCTTGCAATCTTCATCACTATGCAAAAAATAATTTTTCTGAATTTTATCTATTGAAGCCTAATTTATTAGGGAGATAACACCATCAAACTTTGGAATTTCTGATGGTAACTTAACTAGAATAGAAGGACGCAAAGGGTTGTGCTGGATGGGATCATATATCAACTTGGACAAATCAGGCAAGTCCAAAGTTGCTAGGAACAGAAGTTGCTGACTAGGTTCAACATACGAGTAGTATTGATAAGGTAGGTGTGTGCCAGTAGGACCATAAGCTGACAAATATATTGGTTGTTGAGTTGGCTGATGGGAAGATGACCCTCTCGAAGAGCCTCCTGAAGGGGGAGGGCCTCCAAGAGGTGGGCCACCTAGAGGTGGTGGGCCTCCAGGTGGTGTGCCTATGGGTGGTGTTGGACCTCTAGGTGGTGGTCTGCCAGGTGGTGGACCCCAGAAGGTGTACCCCCAGGTGGTGGACCCCTAGAAGGTGTACCTATAGGTGGTGGTATGCCCAAAGATGGGCCTCCATAAGGTGGGTCTCTGGTTGGTGGTTCTCAAGGTGGTGGTCCTCCATAAGGTGGGCCTCTACCAGGTGGGCCTCCACCAGGTGGGCCTCTGCCAGGTGGGCCTCCACCTGGTGGACCTCCAAAGGGTGGGCCACCATATTAAGGTGTCCCTCCAAAACCTCCAACAGTAAGAATAGGAATTCCTCCCATTGTTGGCATGTAGGACCAATTAGATTTCCCCCACAACGTAAATGTGTTTCCAAGGTATGGAATTCTAGGATACATAGTTCCCGTAGATGTAGGTTGATAGTTCATATTTTCTACAGGTAGTTGATTCATTGGGTAACCATATCCCCAAGAATACTAGTTGAATACAAGTTGTTCCCCTAAGGGTTGGCCTGAACTCGATGGAGGTTTTACCATATTGGTATGGCTAGGAGGAACAACCACTGCGGGTTGTCCTATAGAAGAAATTTGTCTAGTACTAGTAGAAACTCCACTAACATATAATGTATCTCATGTCATGGGTTTCCCCCGGGGGTTGGAATGTACTGACACCATTTGAGCTGAGGATTTCCCCCCAGCTATAGAGGTTATGGGAGGACTAGAAACAGACCTAGGATTTAAAAATGTAGGGTTGGATGTTTGACATGGATTGTGAGGAGATATACCACGAGGTGGGACATCATCAATAGGAGCCAAAGTCTATACAAGTGAATGATATCCAGAAGTCCATGGATCCAAAAGACGAGGTAAAAGAGACAACATAGCTTCTTTGTGAGGTATAGGGGTAGCCATAAATCTTTCCATCCTCTCTTGAAAAATATGAGCACGATCAAGAGATGCTTGCCAATTCTCCTATATTCATCCTCATCTAGAGGAGGGTTCTCAAAAGAGGGTCTAGTAACCCCAAATTCGGCAATGGCTTGACCCATAGAATTTATCCAAAAAGGAGCATTAGGGCCATACTTAGTTTCATTAAGACCATCGATACGACCTTCTGTTAGCACTGGAACTGAGCCAAAGGTTGCAGAAGGCCTACTCCAAGGTAACAGCAGAACCAATTTCGAAGAGAGAACTGGCATTCTGCTCTTCCGAGAGGGATCTCTCACCAAATATTAACAATGCCAGATATGTAGAAGTAAAACTATAAATTGTCTGTAAAATTGGTTGAAACAAGACATAGAACCATTGGGCGATGGAGTCAAGGAATGTAACAGAAATGAACTCAACTTATGCAGACAATTTCAACACAGAGGCAAGATATCCATTCAATCACAGTCAAATTATAATTGTCTGGTGGAGAAGAAGAACATGAACAGACCATTGGAAAATGAATTATGTATTAACTTTAGAAGAAAGATTTGGTGAATATCTGAAACAACAGACGGAGCATAGCATGTATGAATTCCAAACTGTTATACACTTATTTCAAACATGAAAGAAAACATAATGGAAGAGATAATCTGGAAAAACATTCACATGAGAAAGGAAGCAATAGACTATAATATAAACAACACATGAATCCCTGTGTAAAACGCCGACCTCGGCACTGCAACTTTATTAAAATACTCTTGAAAGCATACACTGCAAAATTACATCGGTTTCAACCCTTTCTCCCACTTCAAGAGGTATATTTATAGCATTTTGGATTTCCTAGACCGACATCCGGGAATCAAAATTTGTTACAACTGAAAAAAACTTCTAACAAACTCGTAGGTGACACGTCGGCCATGATTTACATAAAAAACTAGAAAACTAAGTATGGATTGCAAGAGAAAATATGCACGAAATTTTTCTATGTTTCCATCTGGTGAGTGACAGCTGTACAAAGTTCTAGGAGAGGTTACCATCGAAAAACTTCCCGCATACTATCATTGCCACTTCTATGGATGTGTTTTGAATTTGGCCAACCTGTATTGCTGAATGGCTCTCCATAGGCCAGGACCAGGAAGAGTCACCACGACCATGTGGAATGCTTGCGCTTTGAGCTCCATCGCTTTTGGGTATGAAGTTTCAGGGACTTCGGCACATGTGGCTTTGAAGTCAAACAATAATTCAAATTCACTGGCCCACTTATCAAAAATGATCTTTCCTGACAATGATTGTTCCATGTCTCCAAACTTGTTCTTGTCTAATCAGCACTAAACCAAATGTTCCCGATATTCATTTTGGGACAATAGAGGACCCTTCCCTTCCCATAAGAAAGGGATCCCTCTATCTACCAGTGGATTGAATATCCTAATAACCTCCTTGACTCTGTGTTCGACAACATCTATCTTGGCTCGTACAGTCGCTAGCATTCTGTGTTTAGCAATTACCTTTCTAGCTCCGGAGACAATAGCAACCCTGTTTTGGATACCATACCGATCGACGAAATCATTTGATAAGGAGCTTAGGAAAGCAACGACATTTTCTGTTGTTTCCACAGGTATTTTCTGCATTTCCACTAATATTGTCAGGACCTTTTTCTTGGCCTCTGCCATGGCATTTTCCTGGTCTTTAGTGAAATATAGATAAGGTCGGAACTTGTCATCCTCTATAATGATTTGATCCCAAATTAAATGTCTAGCTCCTTGCAAGGAAAGTTTACCGACCACTCGTTGGCTTAACTTAGCATTTTGTTGGATCAGTGCTTGGCATTTCTCTTCCATATTCTCCTTTCCTTGTTTCTCCTTGCCTTTTTCCTTTTCTAGTTCCTCAATCTGTTGTTTTAATTTAACAAGCTCTGTACCTTTTAGGCCTATCTGAGACATTTCTCTAGACAAAGAACTAGTGTCTATCTCTCCAGCTACACCTACAGGATGAATTGCACTTTCAGCACTCCCACTTTGAAGCTCCCTTTCCTTTGTGGCTAATCTGGCTTTTAATTCCACTTCATTTTTCTTCAATAGATGGATGTTTGCTTCCCACTGCCTTTCCTTTTCTTCAAGATTTAGCAGCTTGGCTTTGCAGTCGGTAAGCACAGTGTTCAATGTTTCTTTCTCCCTTTCGAATTTAACTAATTCTTCTATCTGGGTGAGTTGGGTAGCAGGTATTTTCAATTTCTTTTTTAGTGTCTGGATCTCCTTTTCTTTATCATCGAGCAATTTCTGGGCCAAGACTCCTTTATGTGATGGTCCCCCTCTTTTCACCGAATTCAATGAATAGCTGACCAATGATGAGACCTCCCCAGCTATTGCAACTATTTTAGCCAATTCTATTTGCAGAGAAGCTATTCCTGGTAGGTATGAACCAGTGTCTTGTTCTATGCTGGTATCCATCGGGGCAGGATTAGGGAAATCATCCCAGTTTGTTTCTTCCCTGAGTACGACTATCTTAGTGTGTTCAAAAGTCCTGCACTTGTGAACCTTCCTTCTTTTGGAAATTATTTGATGTGGTTCATAGTTTACTGCTTGTCCCAGAGAAAACCCCATGCCCCTAAGAAAGTTGGTAACCAGTGGCAAAGCAACTCTGCTCCTGACTGTGTATGGTCCCACTTCCCAAGGGAAACCAAATTTGAGATCTTTTTAAAGCTCAAGAGGTGCTCTTCCTCAACAATGAGTCTTTGTCGGATCAATTCCAGGGAGAAAACCTTGGCGTTTAGAAAGGCTGGAAGAATGTAGGTTTGATGCACAAAGCCGTACAATCTTATGGTCGTTCCAAATTATGTTAGGAACCAGTCTCCCATCCTCTTGCTTTTTGATAGTTATAACATTTGTCTCATCTCGGGAAACACCCTAGGTAACCTTTCCTAAAAGAAAAGGTCGTATATTTTGACCATCAATTGGTTCATGAACTTACAATAGTTTGTGGCCATATCAGCAGTGATTTCCAATTCTGGCACTTGCAGGTCTTCTTCATTATAATCTATAAGCATTCTCAGTAAAAAGGACTGGAATCTTAACACTTTAGTGCCATGGAATTTCTCCAACTGAGAACAGATGTTCTCATCTAGGAATTCATCAAACATAAGGCAGCAAGACCGATAAGATTGCCCGGGAAATTCAGGTTCTATTATACAAGTAATCAAGACAAACAATCGATTCAACAATGACTCTGGGACCTAGGCATCGGTATCTAGACCTAGAAACTGACTGGTTAGGGATATATACCACTGATTTTATTCATTGAATTGGATAAGGTCTATAGGATATGACAGTTCGATGGGTTCGCCATTGGGTTTAGAACAGACCTTTAGGAAAGTTTCTTTACTTTCGTCTATAGACTTTCTGAAACAACGTATAATATTTTCTTCCTGATAGTTTTGGGATATATGGACAAATTCATCTGGGATATGAAGGGTTTTGCAGACGACGGAATCCTGGACTGAACAAAGGATTTTATACTTTGATTTATTCATAATGACACCTTCGGCGACAAAGAAATTTTCTGCACATCATTCAACATACTCAGGGCAATGGGGGGTTGGGCCAATAGAGAAGAAATGGAAGAAGGACCTAAAAACACCGCAGGTATCCCTACCTCGGTCCTTAAGGATTTCCAATTTACCTCTGGCAGTTTCAATGGATTCCCCCACCAAGATGGTATCAAAAATCTTGACATTCTCATCTACCAGACTTTCTTCTACCCTCTGACATGTCACCTCAGGTTCTACATCATCTCTCACCCCTACCACTTCTACTGCTCCTATCGCATCCATTTTCAAACAGCACTGAGGGGGTATCATGGGCCTACCTTGTTCTGTAGCACAGTCTCCTAATTGTTCCATGCTGGTGCTCTGTATTCGGTTGTATATTCGGTGGATTTGAGGTTTCAGAAAAGACAAACCTTTCCAGCTTCACGTGGACCCTTTTATAACTTTTCACAAAACATAACCTTCACGCCCTTCCCAGGCGGCTCGCACCGTGGATATTACTCCTTGCAATCTGAACCATTGGTATGTGAGGTTATTTATGCTACATCTCTCCTTTCCTCATGCATTTGCAACTCAGCCATAGATCAATGTCAACTTTCTTCACAACCGTTGATCTGAGTGGACCCTACCACTTTTCACGACGTGAGGTTCTGGTCCCCTCCGTGCTATTTTAGATTACGAAATGATCTACGATCGTTGATCTCCCTCCACTCTTGTAGTGACCGCCGAACTGAGCGACCTGTACCACTTTTCAGAATCCAAAATCGCTTCTACATCCTTATTAATCTGGGATGAAAAATCACTTACAACTATGTATCTTCTTGTATCCCAATCTCAGCCGTTATATGCCTCCACCCTTTAACCCATTTCACAATCTGAAAAAGTGGCTTTGGCCGAGCATTTTCACCGTGCGAAATGTTTTGACATCATTGATCTGCCATCTGATCCATCTCATCCTTTGGTTATGACTCCCGTTTAATTCCTTCAGCGTGTCCGATGTTCTATTCTTCACCTTGCATCCTCGATCCATGGATTGTATTTCCGCTTTCAATATTCACCACTCCAGAGTGGGGCTGCCAATTTACGTTGTCCTTTCCTCCATTTCCACCATGGCTTATTCTAGTTTTTGAATGCTATCTCATATATGCCATCAACCCCTCTTGCAAACACCAGGCTTCCTGTGAAACCTCTTTAACAAGGCCAAAATCCCCATGTATCTCTTATAACCAAAAAATTAATAGAGTGTTAACAACCGGATGCACGAGGGATGCTATCCTCCCAGCGAGGTAGAAAAGAACCCGTAGACTAGTCGCCTACTCCATTGATAGCATCCTTATATTTTACTTCCTGAAAGAAAACATAATTTGAAAGAATGGTTACCTCTTCCTATCTTAGGGCCTTCTCCGCAGGATTCAAATATTCTGACTCACCATCTGTACTGATTAAAACATAAAATGTATTTACACACTAATACATGGACCTTAGTCCCTTTACTCCAGGTAATGTTTCAAAAACCTCCCATTCACCGTGCCTCCTTCGTACTGTGACCCATATAGATACTGTAGAGTGAAGGTGTTGTCTCCTCTTTTTGCCACAACAAGGTACAGGCATGCCCACAAGTGGTCGAATTTTCCATGTTTACCCTTTTCTTCGTGCAGGGCATCCCATTTCAACACCAAGTTGTCGACCTGGAAAACATCTTCCTTTATTCTCTTATTAAGGTATTCTTCATATACTCCTGCTGTATTTGGACTTTATCATAAGCCTTGTCCCTTACTTCATTCAGTTCAATAATTTGGTTGATCCTTTTTTGAATGGGATTAGGCTCATCTAACAGGTACAACAACAATTCCATGACTGGAACTCCCAGAGAGGTAGGGAAAATTACCTCGGCTCCATATACCAACTGAAACAACGACATGTCGATGGCCCTCTTAGTGCTCATTCTATCGGCCCACAAGGCATATTTCATCTACGTGTGCCAATATTTCTTGTTATCCTCCAATAGCTTCTTAATAATCCTCACAAGACTCTTGTTATAGAATTCTGCCAGTCCATTTTCCTGTGGGTAATAAGCCGTAGAGTGATTTAGGCTTATATGGTATTTATGGAAAAAATTGATCATCTTCTTGGACTAAAACGCAGATGCGTTGTCTGTCACAATTTGCTTAGAGCAGCCAAATCTTGCCAAAATTTTATCTTCTAAGAAACTCATTATTACTTCTTCTGTAGGCCTTTTGGTGGGTATGGCCTCGATCCACTTCGTGAAGTAATCGGTGGTAGTCATAATCCACTTATGCTACCCCGAGGAGTTTGGGTTTATCGCTCCAATGAAATCTAACCCCCAATGCTGGAAAGGAGCTTCCACAGATATAGGGTTGAGGGGAAGTGAAACCACTTTTCTTTTTCCTTCAAAAATGTGACATTGGTGGCATTTAGTCGTTTCCTTATAGACATCTGAGAACAATGAAGGCCAATAAAATCCTGCCCTCAGAATTTTGTTTGCGGTTACTTTCCAAGAATGATTTCCTCCACAATCTCTTTCATGGAATTGCTTTGCTATAAGTTGAGCTTCATTTTCCAAAAGACAATTCATTAGTATTCCCCTAGGGTCTTTCCAATAAAGATATTTTTCTATGATGCAGAATTTCACAGCCTTCAGTTTCACGGATCTAGATCTGGTTTTTCTTAGCCCAATGGGAGGTTGTAAATTATGCAATACAAAAATAATGTAAGCATACCAAGGAGATGCAGACAGATCAGGATTCACTTGCACCTCCGCCTCTACCCGATCAGACTGAAAAGCTAGAAAATTCAGCTGCAGAGAGTCACAATGGAATCCGTCATCATTTTATCTAACCCTTGTCATTTGATCAATTTTGTGGGCTTGATTTCTACGTCATACTCTAGAAGCACTGCAACCCATTTAGCTCTCTTTCCCTCTAGATTCGGCTCTGTAAGTATGCTTTTCACCACACTGCTAGGTACATAGGTGATTATGTGGGAATGAAGGAGGTAGATTCTGAAATCTTTCAAGGCCTTAACCAAAGCGAAGGCTTGTTTTTCCATTATACTATATTTCAATTCTCCATCAATCAATATTTTACTAAAGAATGCTATAGGCTGTTCTTCGCCCCGATCATTTTTCTGCAACAACACTGCTGCTACAGTATGTTCTAAAGCATAGGAGAACACTTACAAATCTTTCTCAAAATCTAGACTGATCAGTATAGGAGCCTCTGAAATGGCCTATTTTATATTTTTGAAAGCCTTCTTGGCTTCCACCATCCATTTGATTTCATGATCTTTCCTCAACATGTAAGTGATATCCATCAAGATTTTGACGAAGATAGGAATGAATCTCCTCAAGAAGTTGAATTTACCGATGAAATACTGTATTTACTTCTTGCTCCTTGGTTCCTCTACTCTCAAGGTGCCTTTTACCCTGTCTGGATCGATACTGATCCCTTCCTTCGAAATGATGCCCCAACAACTTTCCTTCTTCTAGAGCGAAGTTCGACTTTCTAGGGTTTAATGAGATGCCATACTTTCTGCATTTAATGAAAACTCTTTCTAAATGCCTGATATGATCTTTAGCCCACCTGGAGTATGCAGTAATATCATCGATGTATATCACCACAAATTTTTCTCTCTCATCTACAAAAGCAATATCCATGGCACGTTGGAAAGTTTCTCCAGCATTCATTAACCCAAACGACATCTTTGTGTACATGAATGTACCCCAAGGTGTAGTGAAAGAAGTTTTTTATTGGTCTTTAGGTAACACCTTCACCTTATTGTAACTGGAAAAACCATCCATAGTGTATATCCTTTCTAATCCCACCACCCTTTGTAGCATTTCGTCCATCTTCGACAACGGGTAATTGTCTTTCAAAGAAACTTTATTTAAGTTTCTGAAATCTACACATAACCTTATCTCCCCATTCTTTTTCTGAACAGGAACCAAATTGGATACCCTTTTCAAAAACCTCAGAGTCACAATTATCTTTGCATCAAACAACCTTTTCACTTCCTTTTCAATAATGGGTACTAGCTTCAGATTGATCCTCCTGAGTTTCTTCCTGATTGGCTTCTCTCTGGGTTTAATCAGGATAGTATGATGTATGATGGAAGTGTCATACTCTTTGAGATCTTCATAACTCCACACAAACACATCCGTGTATTTCTTCATCATATTCACATACCCTTCTTTTTCTTGAGCGGGAAACTTCTTGGACAACTTTATAATTTTCAGGTCACTTTCAGTGCCAATATTTATATCTTTGACAGCATCTGTGGAAGGCTCGACCTTCGGATCTCTGGCTACATCATTCTAGTAAAAAATGGACTCTAAGGGGATCAAACCTCTAGGAATATGATTGCTTTTCAACTGGACTATATGCCTACCTCCCAAAGAGTCTTTCATTTTTCCCGCCCTGGTGGCCTCTTCCCCTTCCTCTTCAACATATAGGAAATTTCGGAGCCAGCGCCATCCTCATCTATGCGAGTATTCACAAACTCACTGGACAACTCCATAAATCTCTTGATCAACATATCATCTTTGAAAACTTGCCAATATCTAGTGTTGTCTGGTATGGAAGGTCTATTTACAATATGTACTTTGTATTTCCTTTTGCCTGCTGTAAGGGCCTCAAATTTTCCAGCAGCAGTCACCAGAGAGTCCGCCACCGTATTCTCGTATCTATGGATCACTTGGACTGTATGTTCAGTGAATTAATTTCTGAACATGTCCCATACCTCACTCAAGTAGGATCTCATTCTTGGATGTCTATTTTGGTAGCTGTCATTCACCTGATTCACTACAAGCTTCGAATCTCCAAAAATTTGGACCCTTTTAGCTCCTAAATCCTTTAGTGCATGCAGGCCCAACAACAAGGCCTCATACTCTGCTACATTGTTAGAGCATTCAAAAACCAACTTATAAGAGTAAGATTTGGTATCCCTAATGGGGGATATTATGTGCACACCTGTGCCAGCACCTTCTTTAGCCATCGAGCCATCAAAATACATCTTCCACAGTCCTTCGTCCTTCTGCTTTCTTTCCAAAGCTTCTAGTTCGCTGGTTTCTTCTTTATCCTTTTTACCTTTCCGCGGCATAGCAACTTTTGAGTTTCAAGGAGATACATCATTGAAGAAGATAGAAGACCCCAAGTCTATGTCGACGACATAGACATGATGGATTGTTATACCCAAATCATGTTACCAACATGTGATAATACCCTTGACTTCCATGTTTGCCCTTAATCCCAGCACTTAGAGTGGAAACTTACTTTTTTTGTCAATTCTACTTGAAAAAACTCAACACCGCGCTTTCCCTGTGGCCCATGAGCGGTACCTTGCTCAGCATCGCCTATATATTGTTTTCAAGGAGAGATGCCACTGCCTATGGTCTTTTATCCAAAAGCGTTTTCATCTAAACCGCTCTATCATAAGAGAAGAAAAGTGGTACCCTAGGTAAAATGGGAAAAAATGAAGTTTCTCGAGGCTTCTAGATCCTGAGCCTCGTTTCCTCCCTTATCCCTATCATTATGGGTCAATTGAGCTTGAGATCCGCCATGGTACGTAGGATCTTAGATCCCCCCCTTACCCACGGTTCTACCAACTATTCCTATCCATTGAGCCTTATAAATACAAGCTCATGTCCATAGTTGAGGGGGAGAACTATAGAGGTATTGTTATGTTGTTGGATTGACCACTTNCATAAAGAGCAACGTTGGAGCTTATGGGGATGAAGTGTTTGTCTCATGGAGATGCTTTTTGACACTAAGGCAATGGTTGTAAGCTTCTCCATACATCTTTAATGCAAAGCTGATTTTTGCCCCACATTACTGTTGTTTTGATTTCACATATACATGTTGTCAGATTCCTTAGTCACTAACATGGATAAGTAGATGATTTTCTCATAGATTTGATGTGCTTGCATGTTTGATCTGTTTGCAGGTACATAGGTTCACTATGGAAGCAACATTCCAGGTGTCTACGACATTTAAGGAGGGTCTTCATCATTTGTCCTTCACTCATTTGTTCTGGATCTGAACCATTCAGACCAGAGGAACAGTTTCTATCCATAGAAGGTGCAATATTCCTGATTACAAATATAGTGACTCCACTGGGGAGACAGTGCATATCTTAGTTGATATGATCTTCCTCAATTCTTGAACTCTTGTCCAAATCTAGGCTCCATCTCCAACTCTCTTCAGTCAGATCTGCTATCCAACTCAATGAACTTTGGTTTGAAACTTTCAAATCTATTCAAATCTAAATTATTTCAACCTTTTATGCTCTTTTTTACTATCAATCCATCAATTTTTTCCTTGATCTGATCAATTTCTAACTTGATATTTCATTCTCCTTTGTGTTTTGGATCTATTCATGGAACCGCCCATGCGTTGTTGGCAATAAGCGGTGCCACCTCCTGAACTATGTTAGCAGTACACGGTGCCACTGCCTAAGTCCCGTTATCTAGAAGCAGTGCTCATCCAAAACCGTTTTGTCAAGACCCCTCCAGCACGGTACCAGGTAGGCCTTGTTCCAAGACTACTTTTTTCTCATTTTTTGCAAAAATTTGAGTTTGGTTGCTTTCATCCCTGCACTGTTAGGCTTGTGTGTTATAATCTGAATGATTATGGTTTGAAGTTTAATGCTAAAAGTTTGGTTTGATTGAATAATTCGAAAGCTATACTAGGCTTGTTGATTATCCATTTCCTTCCGTGCTTGTTGGTTGTGATTGTGAAAGGATTTCTTTTTTGAAAATCTTAGGTGTTAGTGAGCTCTATTTTCATTTATGTTATAAAGACTGAAAGAAAAAACATTTGATTAGCATCTTGATTTCATTTTTTGTTTCCATAGAGGACTTATTTTTGCTTATTAAAAAGAATTTTTTTTTACTGAGATTAGGTCATTATCATTAGTGAGCATAAGACATTGGATATCTGATTAGCCTCACAAGCTTTCAGGTTCTCTGTGTTCTTTTGTCTCTTTTGCATTAGAATTTAGTACTATCTCATCAAAATAAAAAATATTGTAGTTTTAAGTTAGATCTATCTATGTTTTAAGAAAAATTGAAAAATAGAGTGCATATGCATATAGTGTGCTTCTTGTTTTTCTTTGAGGAAAAGAGACTATTCCCCTTTTGATTGCTTTCAGAAAAGAGAAATGAGTTTGGAAAGTGTTGCTTGTCTTTGATTTTGATTTGTTCAAGATTGTTGTTTGGAAATTTTTGGTTTTTAAAACAAAAGAAATTACTCTCTTTCCCTCCCGTAGGTAGGCATACCACAAATGGTAAAGTGAAATATTTGCATATGCATACTGCATGGTTTTACTTTTTCTATCAAAATTCCATGCATTCACCTAACCGTCCACTTTAAATTTAATGGTAGTTATAGGTTAAAATTTACATAGCAATTTGAGTTATAGGTTAGAGACGTGTTCGGGCGTCGTTAAGCGTAGGAGCTGTCGTTACTCATCTGCATTACATCCCAGGACTCGCACGGTTCTTCCATGTACAGTCGGTATATCGAACGGCCTTTCACGTACCCTTGAGGTATATAGAAAGGTACTTCATGTACTTGATTGTATATTGGAAGGACCCTTGTGTACAGTTATGCATTAGACAACACTACTACCGATTTGAGCTCCCACATACCTTGAGTATATCAGGAGACCCCACTAGGATACCTTATCCATATGAGAAAAGCCCTTTGTCCATATTGCTTGAAGCCATACACCAAAAACAGAATTCAGGGAGATTACTACGCACGTACCCTTGAGGTATATCGTGAGTGGTACCTTCTTGGCAATCCTAGTGAGAGACCTGACTATCTGAAATCTTCATGTCATTTAAGTTTGCTTGTTTGGGCTATAGCTTAAGTAAGGAAATTTGTTTGGTGTGTTTTCTAGTTTTTGAGACCCTAGGTTAGATAGGAGCTGTACAAACTATATGAGCTAAGATAGTCTAGAAGAGTACGGGGCTTGCCACCTGATTTTATTCCTGTTTCAGGAGAAAATCCAATGGAAGCTATCGACCAAGGAGCTTCTACCACCTCCCAAGTGGGAGATAATGTGGTTGCAGAAAGTGGAGGACCATATCCTTCACACTCACCTCCCTTGGTCCAACAACCTTCTCAGGGTAATACTTCATTCCATTCTCCCACAGAAGGTCGTGTTGATGATACTACCCGTCCGGATTATGGTCCCAATGCTCCATTTTGGGATACCTCTATAGGAAAATCCATTGCCTCATTTGGCACTCGTTTACACTTTTCTGAAGAAGTTTCTCTAGATGAAGAAGAACGTAGACAATACCATGTAGCAATTCTCTGTGCACAGGAAATTGAAAAGAAAATAGATGACATATTGGGCACACCACCATCACGTTCCATAGTTGTTCTTGTGAGATATCGTTCACTTGCCAATTCTATGAGACCCATCGAACCGATTCTAGATTGCATAGTGACTCCAAATAACCCAGGTCAAACTACCAACCCCACCACCTCCCATATTATGTCTATTCCCAGTCCTCCCAGGTCTTTTGCACCTGGGGCTCAACATTCAATTATTATTTCATCATTACCTTCTAGTGCCAGGGGGAAACCCCCGGCACAACCTACGTTATCTGGCACCGGAATTGTACCTAGTCAAGGAAAAACCTTTGGTATATAGCAATCTACAGTTTGTATCCCTCCCACCCACACTAATGTGGTTAACCCCCCATCTAGTTAAGGTCAGCCCTTGGGGGCACAACCTATAACCAATCAAACCTATTGGGGTTATGGTTATACAGCAAATCAAATACCTGTAGGAAACATTAATTATCCACCCAACCCTACAGGAATTCCTTATGCTGTAATTCCATATCCTGGTAATACTTTCATGCCATGGGGGCAACCTAACTAGTCCTACATGCCAGCTATGGGGGGGATACCTATACATATTGCGGGAGGTGCGGGAGGACCGCCTTACGGAGGTCCTCCCCCTGTGGGGCCTAATGGCCCTAGAGGACCTGGTGGCTTTCCTCCTTGTGGTCCTAATGGTCCTGGTGGTCCTGGGGGGCCTAGTGGCTTCCCTCCTAATCGTCCTCGAGGGTCTGGTGGCCCTCCTCCTAGTGGTTCCAGAGGCTCTAGAGGTTTACCTCCTATAGGTCCTATAGGGTTTGGTGGTCTGCCTCCTAGTGGTCCTAGTGATCCCGGTGGTCCCAATGGTCCTAGTGGTCCTAACGGTCCTGATCCTGGAAATCAACCCCCTGCGGGCGGATTTTTCGGTAGTTCTTCCTCACAACAACCTGTCTATCAATCTACTTATGGTCCTACTAGTACTTATATGCCATATCAATATTACCATTTTGTAAAACCTAAACCTCAGTTACCTTTCCTAGCAACTTTGGACTTGCTTGATTTTTCCAAGTTGATTAATGACCCCATTCGACATAACCCCTCGTAGCCTCCCATTTCGGTAAAGTTACCATCGAAAATTCTGAAGTTCGATGGGAAGCAGGGAGACGATCCAAAAAACCATGTCATGACATTCCATCTATGGTGTTCTTCAAACTCCCTTATGGATGATTCAGTTCATTTAAGACTCTTTCAGTGAACTTTGATCACTATAGTCGCAAAACGGTACATTGAACTTTCGCAACATTCGTTTGTGGATTTTGGCTCATTGGAAACTGTATTTATTATGCACTTTCAGCTTCCTATTTGTTATGAAACGGGTACTGATCTCTTAACTTCTCTGCAATAGAACACCTCCACCCACATATCCAATCATATCCATGAGTGGAGAAGGCGGAGAAGACTTATTAAGGCTCCTATTCCGAACCAGTTATTAGTTTATTGGTTTACTAAATCTTTGTTGCCTTCGATTGCCCGAGATGTGGCTATGGGCGACGCCGTTACTGAAGAGCAATCCATTAGTCAAGCCCAGTATCTAGACTTGGTCTATTCCCAGTTCGGAACTTTTTATGACTTGATTCCTCAAGCTCCTCGCCCAAGCATCGATCCTGCAAAGCCACCAGTAAAAGTCCCTGTTGATGGGATTGTTGGTTCAATCCAGTCCCCGTCAGCACCAAAACCTACCAAGCAACCCAAGACTACCAACCCTACTCCTTTGACTCCCAAGGTTTTCGCTAAGGCCAATTCTATTCAGAGTATTCAAACCTCTAGAAATAATAAAAAGAAAGGTAAAAGTAAAAAAAAAAAACCTAAAAACCAACAGGAGAATCCAAAACCAACCACCAATGAAAACGATAAAGGGAAAAGAAAAGAAAAATATCCATGTCTGCTATGCGGAGGTGACCATTTCACAAAATAGTGTCCCTAACGAGACGAAATCACCCAATTTTTGAAAACAAATCCCGCACCTGCAATTCTCACAGATCCTTTTCCCTCTCAACAACAACTGATAAACCACATGTCTAATCAGGAAAAATCTAGTTCATCAGAGTAAATTTGCATGATGTCCTTGGATACCATTAGTTTGCAAACTCGAAGTCAAAGTTATAACAAACCCGCAGACAAGAAAGAAGACAATTCTTCTTCAGGAAAAGCTCCCTCTAGGGGTTCTCCCGACTCCTCGTCTACTGTCCCCCTAACCATCGAGAAACGTACTCTCAATATGGTTTTTCGTCCACCCAAGAGTACTCTTAGGAAGGTTGTTTTAAACCCTAAGTCCCGAGCTGCTCAATTTTATAATGTAGTTGAATATCTCGCTCAGGAACCATGTGTAATGTCTACCTTGGAAGTGCTCCAAAGTTTTCCTACACAACGTAAAAACTTGCTAACTGCGTTAGGAGCTTTAGACCTAAACAATACTAATTTGATTCATTTCAATGTCAAGAACTATAAGTCTAGACTACCTCACAAACTTGCTTTCCAAATCATCACGAAAGTAGTCGGAAAGAAGGTCTTTAGGACTGTCTTAGATGAAGGAGCTTCAACTTCGATATTGAAACTGTCTTGTTGGAAAGCTATCAGCTTTCCCAAGCTTGTAACATCACCTACGACTCTGAGAGCCTTTGATGGATGAGGTTTCCAACCCCATGGTCTCATATCAGCCCTTGTAGTCGAGCTTGGGGGCAAAACTATTTCTATTCAAGTAGAAGTAGTGGACGCCTCGTTAGATTACAACCTCCTTCTAGGAAGAAATTGGTTTTACGCCATGACTACTATCGCTTTGACAATATTTTGAACAGTCCAATTTCCAAATCTAGGGAGAATTGTTACCATATATCAAATTGATTTATGTACGCCAGATATTACTACCTCTATAGCTAATAACATCTCTATGTTAAGCCAGTCCCCTCCTCCTTACTAGTCGATTGGGGTAGGCATGTTGAAGGATTCATCCCTTATGGGGATTTTTTCGTCCACTCCTCCTAACACAGACACAGCGACAGTAAATATGATTGCATCATTTTATTATGAGCCAAAGGGAAAACAAATTGTTGAGTTTGCATGAAGAAATTTACAAGATCATTCAAACCCTTTCCGACGATCACACTGATGAACTTCATCTGGTGGCTTCAGATCCTTACCACCTACCCTACTGGTTAGAACCATATCTTCCTCAACTGGATTATCTCTCTAATACTTTTCCTTCTGACGAGTCCATTATGGAGATCATGAATATGAATGAGTCTATTTTGGAGGATCACCATCATAGATCCTCGTTCCTCCCCAGCACCAGTTCGGTAGACCATGACTTTGCATCCTTGTTTTCCACTGATATTCTCAACACACCTCAAAGTCCTATATTGTTGCAAGACACAAATTCTGAAGGAAACCTATGCAACATTACTCAAACAAATCCGATTGACATATCAGCCAATCCTGGTACCATCGGGCATGTTCATGTTGGGCAGAACTTCTTGGCAGACGAATCTGAAGCATACAAGGAACTTTTCAAAGAATTCTATGATATTTTTGCCTGGTCTTATGAAGAAATTTCAGGGATAGACCCTTCCATTATGGTCCATGAAATTAAAACCTATCCCACGGTTAAACTTGTTAGGAAAAAACTAAGGCAAGTCCATCCACGGAAGGCCGTAGCTATTAAAGCTGAAATAAAGAAACTTCTCAAAGATGGGTTTATTTATCTCGTACCCCTGACGAAATGGGTATTGAACATTGTCCCTGTCAATAAAAAGCAAGGCACCGGTAGAGTCCGTATCAATTTTAGATATTTGAACAAAGCTTGTCCCAAGGACAACTTTCCTACTCCGCATATCGATCATATTATTGACAACTGTGCCAGAAGTGTCATCTTCTCATTCATGGATGGATTTTCTAGCTATAATCAGATTGAGATTTACCCATCGATCAGCACAAGATGGCATTAATTTTCCCATGGGGAACCTTTGCATATACAAAGTTACCATTTGGCTTAAAAAATGTTGGAGCCACTTTCTAGCGTGCGATTTCCTATGCGTTTCACGATATGAAACATATTGTTGAACCGTACCTTGACGACCTCCTTGCTCATTCACAGTGACGGGAGGACCACCCTGGTCATCTTAGAGACATTTTCCTGAGATGTTGTCATTATAATATATGGCTCAATCCACATAAATGTTTTTTCTGCATTGAGACGGGATGCCTATTAGGTTTTGTGATCTCTAAGGATGGCATCCGGATAGACCCATTGAAAATTGCCACCATTTTAGCTCTGCCAGCCCCAACCAATCTTCTTGAACTCCAAAGTTTGCAAGGGACAGAAAACATTCTCCGTTGTTTTGTGTGCAATTTTGTAGAGAAAATGCATGGTTATATGTGTCTCCTTAAGAAGGACACTCCATTCTTTTGGGATGACCAATCCCAATGCGCCTTTGATAAACTCAAACATGCTCTAACTCATTCACCCGTGATACACCCCCCAGATTATTCAAAGGACTTTCTCTTATATATTTCTACCTCCACTACTACCATCACTATGGTTTTGGTGCAGGAAAATATCGATGGTCAGGAGCACATGATTTACTATGCTAGTAAGAATCTTATGGATTATGAAACCCGATATTCACGCATGGAGAAGTTAGCATTGGCCATGGTCATTGTTGTTCAAAAATTTTGTCCCTGCATTTTGGTCCGCACAACCACTGTATTGGCAGACCAGAACCCTATGTATTACATCCTAACTCGTTAGGTTCTCGAGGGCAAGTACTCTCGATGGATAGTCATACTACAAGAGTTTGATCTGTAATTTTCCAAATCCACATCAAAGAAATCCTTGGTCTTTGTCAAGCTCATGTGTGATCTTCCATGTGCTTCGATGGAATCTAAGCCCGGTGATTCATTTCCGGATGAATTCATGTTCCTGATAAGCACTACTGAGCCATGGTATGGAGATTTGCTCATTTATCTTCAAACACAAAGATTTCAACCAAATCTATCCCGTGACGATCATCGTTGTATTCATCACCACGCAAAATACTACCTCATCTTGAATGACACCTTGTATAAACGTGGGATTGATTCTATTCTTCGGCAATGCCTCAAGCATGAGGAAGCTGAACAAGAGTTGAATGATTGCCACTCTGGAGCATGTGGCGGTCATTTATCTAGTAAATGTTGTAATCTCACAGATCACAAAGGGTTACCAATAATACACATTAAAAGCATATAGACATATCAAAGACAAGAGACAAGAACACAGATGTGGAATAACAGATTATATTATATGAAAAGGGTCCATACAAAACATAGAACTGAACCCAGTTCTCATCTAGCTCAACATCCTAATATATATGATTTACAAACAGTTACAAATAACTACTTGTCGGTTTGATCAATCGACACGACCTTATGTGGCCCACCTAATCTCTAATTAGTCAGTTGATCGACTTAGTCGGCTTACCGACTAGCTCCTCCAACATCTCCCCCATGAACAAAATTGTTCTTCGTCCTAAATAAATAGGGGAGGTACTCAAAAATTATGTACCTGTATAAAGTGGTTATCTCTTTGTTTGTCTTTTATGGGCTGTGAAGCCAGATAGTTGGTCGTTTATGTACATAGACTTCAACAATTGCTTCTGCTGTCATGGCCAGCTGATGTTGGAATTCTGTCCAATTTTGCAATACTTTTGGATGTCGATGGTTAATGTTGTAAGGCTTGATAGCGTCAACATCTTCTCTTGAATGGAAAATTATGCTATCCTTTCCATGTCAGGACCCATAAAATGGTCTTTCTCTTCTTCCGTCTCCAGAAGTCTTTTCATCTGCAGACAAATGGTGTCTAATTTATCCAAGCTCAGGATTTCCTATTGTACCCACTGGTGTGGCTGTCGCTCGAGCTTCTACAGTTTAGTTGTTTCGAGCATGATTTGATCTTTGACAGTGCTTCTCAATGCTTCTTTCATGCTCTTTATTTTCTCTAGTGCTTGAATTTCATGTCGAGTCTGTCATGTCTACTGGAAGACTTTCCCGTAATAGATAGGCCAGTCTCATAGTACCCTTTATGTTATGACAGATTCCTCTATGTGATCTTGAAGCACTTTGTAAGCATGGGAGAAGGTTGTGTGCTGCTACATCAGTAGTCTAGTTGTTTCTTCTTTTTTCTCTTCTCTTGTATTTTGCATTTGTTTATGTAGTGCCGACACCACGCTTTCAAGCAGCTGATAGGCTTTTTCTAGTCGCTTATCGATGTCGACCTCCATTGGTCCTAGTATCACAGATTGTGTTAGGTTTTTGCATTTTATTAGGAACTCAACTTGTTATCTTTCAGTGTCATCGAGCTCCTTGCGTCTAGTCTGGCTTCTTGTTTTTGCTTTGATAGCTAGAGTTTCCAAGAGTTGTCCCAACTCTCTGTCCTTTAGCTTTGTTGCGTCGACTGCGGTGGTCAACCCAAGTTGGCTAGTGTGGACCATTGCCGCTTGTGATTGATGGTCCCTCTTCTTCCTGTCTCTCTTCCTCTTATGCTTCTGTTTTTCTGCTTACTGCTGTACTTGTACACCTGTAAGAGTTAGATTTTCCGGTGGTTGATTTTTCGGTAGTGGATTTTCTATTTTTTGGTCTGCAACGGTTAGTGGAACTTCTGGTTGGGTTTCTAGGATGATTTCTATGGTTGGGTGTGTATCTGGTGGAGTTTGTGGAAAGTTTTCAGATACAGATGTTGTTGGTACTGATGGTTGCGGTAAAGGTGGTTTGGTTGCAAGTTCTAGGTTGGGGGTTGGTGGTGGTGATGGTGATGGTGAATGGTCGGGTGTGATTGGTGTGGTGGGGATGTGGTCAGGTGTCGGGTCCTCAATTTCTGGGGGTAAACCCTTCGAGATGTTGGAGAATAGGTCATCGATTTCTTGATTTATTTCCTCCATGTTATCTTATTCCCCATTTCTTGCTGGTTCATTGGCTGGTGGAGGGGATATGATGTTGATTGGGGTGAAGGATGAGGTTCGACTTGCGACAACTTGAGATGTCTCATCGGGGTTCCTCACAAATGTGTATTTCAAAACTCCCACAGACCTCGGCTTCTCGGGTATTTGGCCAGGTTGTGAAGGACAAGCTGTCTTGATCCACCAGCTTCAAATAGAGGGAACTTGGTGGTGATCTTCTGAACAAAGGTAAGTAACTTAGGCAATTTTTCAATGTATGCCTAGAAGTCTCTATCTTGGTCGAACCTCTCCTTCAAGGTTTCCGGAATAGAATTTTTGCATATGTTGATTGGTCTTATGGAGGGAAGTTTTGGAATTTCTTCCTGTGTGATTTGATTCGGAGACAAGGGTGGAGGTGTAGATACTAAGTCAACAATATTCTCAGCTGTCGATGTGTGTGTACTTTTTTCCTTCTTCGGCCAACCTTGTTGTGCTCCTGCTTCGAAAAATTTTTGGAACTGTGTCTCGACCAAATTTTTTTTTTCTACGGCGTCTTCGATGATGTCAACTACAGTAGGTAACAATTCCTCTTCATCCTCTGAGTCTGAAAGGATCAGGTTACGCTTCCCCTTCCCTTTTGTCTCAGTTGCTTTCTTCCTTGCTACTGCTATCTCCTTTGCTATACTTTTTATTTTTTCTTTTGTTATTTCGTACTCAAGATTATTGGACTCAATATCCCCCAATTCGTCCCCTTCCTCCTGTTGGTGTGTTGGGTTGACACTTTTCTCAGCTAGAATGGCTACCTATTGTTCTGTCTATGTACCCTCTCTTTGGGCTGTCGACGGTATGATTGTGATTTGTAGTTGGTTGGTATCCACTGCTAGTGTTTCCTCCGACACGAAGGTGCTGATGTGAATTCAGAGTTCATAATCTTCTTATTTTTCTTGGTCTGTTAGTTGTTCTTCTATCGCTAGGGTTGCTTCCTTGGTTTTTGCTGGTATCGACAATTTTGTGCTAGACTGTTGAGCTAGCTCGCAGAAGATCTCTTTGACTATTGGATAGTAGTCGAGAGTCTTTTCTTTTTCCTTGGCACCCTGCATATACCAAACCGCAGTATGGTTAAGCTCTAGCTGTATGTGCACGGTTTTTGGCAAACTTCGTCGGATGTTCTAGGGAACCCTCCATCTAGTTGTCTAAAGTTTGAGCTATTGGAACTAGTTTTCCAACAATACTTTGCCATTTTCCAATTCCTTCAATGTTCCAATCTAGGCAAATGGTTTGAACCTAAACATATGGAATTTTGTAGGTTCTTGGAACTGCTTGTCCTCAACTGGGCACAAGTAGTACATTACTATCCATATTATTAGGGACGGGAACCTTATAATCCCTCCTGACTCCTGGCATTTCTCACAGATTCCCTTAAGTATGTCTGTGACATACTGAGCCCATCTGTAGAATTTCCCCATGTTGGAAATTGAATCTACTCCCTCTAGCATATCCAGTTTCAAGTCGCTTCCCCAACCGGTGGGTGTAAGCCCTGTTGCTATGATTTTAGCCACAATTTGTGGCGTCCGGGCTTGTATCTGGCTAATCATTATCCCTTTTGAGTTCTTTCACAATGATGTTCCAGTTAGTCATTCTACCAACCCTTCTTTTATGTCAACTGGTATTGGGTCACCTTGGTTGGATATGCCATTCAGTTTATATATCACTTCACCAGAGATATTAACTGTCTTGTCGACGTAGAATCTATCATTGTGGTATCGGCTTATAATGAATTTGACTGGCATTTCTTTTGTACCTCCAAAACATGCCATGAATGGTGTGTTCATGTAGTTCATGATAGAACTGTGGTTTACCTTCTCTGCTGCTTGGGTTGGTTTCTTTTCGACATAGGCCCATTCCTTGATCTCGGCCCATGTTTTCTCCCATGAGGTCTCTTGGACCTTGGCATTCTTTATGTTTCTTAACCTCCTCATTAGTGTGGTTTCAGCAGTTTGTAGTTCCTTAGTTTTTGCTACGGCTCTGGTTTGTTTTGGTGCCATTTTGTCGGTTTTATGTTTGACTTTACTTAGGGATTCTTGGTTCTTAGTTTTCTATTTGCTAAATTGCTCTCTCTATTCAAAATAATGTAAATGATCCTTCTCTGGTCCGGTATTTATAGGTGGGGTGTTTGACGTTTCCGTCAATGGGTGTATTAATGGTGGAAGTGATGGTCCAGCACGATCACTTGAGTTTGCATTAATGGTGATTTGATTTTGGCACTCGTAGTCATGAAGGCATGCTGTGAACTTCAAGGTCGTTGGTCGATGCTGATCATGTGAGCGGTCGATGGTGGTATGTCGATGGGTGTGATGTCAGTTGTCGAAGTGTTGATTTCCTGTCATCCTGGTTTATGGGTGTTGGTTCTATTTCATTTTGTTTTAGATTTTTTTTCCAAATTTTTATAGTTTTTGTCTAACCGTTATGATCGTTATATGATTTTTTTTAATTTGTTTTAAGTTTTGTACTACTTTAGTTGGGCACCATTAACAAGTTTCTGAAATACTATGCCTTGTAACGCCTTTAGTCAAACTAATCCATTGGCATGAATATATTCAACAATGTAGGGTTCCATCCATTATGTATGTAGCTTTTTGGATTTTTCTTTTACTCGACTGTTGTATAGTAGGGAAAGGTCTCCTGTCGACAGGTTTTTTGTTTTTGATATTACGATCGTGCCATGCCTTCAACTGTTGTTTTTGAATTTCTTGTTGTCGTAAAGTGATCAGTCGATGTTCTTCAAGCTTGCTTAATTACATTAGTCGGTCCTTCCTTCCCTGTCCGACATCGACATGTAAAATTTCTTCTATAGTAGGTGTTTGTTGTTGAAAATGTAGTGGAACAACTGCTTCTTGTCCATAGACTAGTCAGAATAGTGTTTGGTCTGTCGAACGCTTGTATGTTGTTCTGTAAGCCCATAGTACTGCAGGTATCTTCTCGTCCCAGTCGTCTTTGTCGGTGTTACAGATTTTTGTTAGGCCTTTTGTTAATGTTTTGTTAAATGCCTCAATTGCTCCATTTGACTGAGGGTGATAAGCTGTACTACATCGGTGGTCAATTTGGAACTGATCTGTTAGTGCTTTAATGGTTTTATTAATAAAGTGTGACCCTTGGTCACTGATTAGGATTATTGGACATCCAAATCTGGTAATGATATTTTCATAGATAAATTTAGTAGCTATCTCACTGGAACATGTGTCAACTGGTTCTTCCTCTGCCTAGTTGGTTACATACTCTACTGCAGTTATTATGTACCTTGCACCTGTTCTTTTTGCTGGTATTTTGGATCCTTCCCTTGGATGAACATAAGTATTTGGGCTTGATTGGTTAACTTTTTTCCTCCAAATATTTCTATAAAGTAGGTTGAATTTGTTTTCCATGTATGCAATCTTGATTGATGGGTATCCCACCATCTAGAAGCTTGTCCTGTGAAGGTTTCCACTAAGCTTTGAAGTCGGCCATGTTCACCAATGTTTCTGGATACTTGTTCTATATGCATAACTGGTGATTCTCTTTCTTTGTACCTTGGGATTTGTGTAATACTTATATTTGCTGGTTTTAGGGTAGGATATTCCCTAGTTTTAGGGTAGGATATTCCCTAAATAGTCCTTCACGTTAGCTATTTCTGGCCTTTAGTCTTTAAATAATGTCACGAGGCTGTCAATAAATGCCCACCTTGTCAACATTTTTATCCAAAAAATGCACTCATCCTGCTCCACTACACCCCGTCATTTCCGTTGGCCCATTTGCCAAATGGGGGATTGATTATATGCATTGTAAGCCTACCTCAACCGGGGGGCATGGTTACATCATCATAGCCGTTGACTATTTTACAAAATGGGCTGAGGCCATGCATACATATGCAGAAGATGGTAATACTGTCTCTCTCTTCTTGTTCAATCATGTCATAGCTAGATTCGGAGTCCCGCAGTCCATAGTTACTGATCACGGATCAAATTTTCGTAATCAAATGATGGAGGAACTAAGTGCCAAGCTAGGTTTTCACCATGAAAACTCTATGCCCTATTATCCACAAGATAATGGTCAGGTAGAGGCCATTAAAAAAAAATTGAAGACTATGCTTCGTCAGATGGTTGGAGACCATAAATCCAACTGGCACCATATCCTTCTCTCCGCTCTTTGAGCTTACATGACTTCAGTGAAAACAGCTACTGGTTTCACACCTTTCTAACTTGTCTATGGACTCAAAGTTGTCTTGTCAATTCAATGTCAGATTCCATCCTTGAAACTTGCCGTCGAACTTCTCCCATACACTTTCGCAAAGGAAGAGTGATTTTTGTACTTGAACAACCTTAACGAAACTAGGAGAGATGATGCCTTGGCTAATGAGGCACACAAGAAATGCATCAAGGCGTGGTATGATAAATCTGTCCAACCTCGTGCCTTTAATGAGGGTGACCTATTTTTGAATTACAATCAGAGATATGACAAACTAGGGAAAGGAAATTTCAATTCCATGTGGTACGGTCCTTTCGTCATTTATAAAGTTTTAGAGAAAGGGGCCTACAAGCTCATAGACTATGATGGAAGCCCTTTAGGGAAACCTCGCAATGGGTTGTACCTGAATAGGTACTATGCCTAGATCTCTCTCGGATAGTATCTTGTATATTTGTATATTGCTTGACTTTCAATGTGCTTTAAGTATTTTCAATATGGTTTTGAGTTTAGTGTCTGTATCTGTTTATACCATGTTTTGGTCATGCAAAGCATATGGCTTTCTACAGCTTCGCTGATGGTGCTTGCCGCCACACCTTAAATCTTGCCTCAGCTACTTTGGTTCTCTATTCCCCAGCTTCTAATTTGGTTAGTTCAAGAGCAGTGTGTATTGGCACCGCTACCAACAATATCGTAGAGTATCGAATAGTCATAGGCCTTCTGACTGAAGCTTCCTCCCAACATGTTTGGAATTCAGTAGTCTTGATGGACTCACAACTCATGGTTTGTCATATAAACCATGTTTATACCATTAGGAACCCTGTTCTTCTCCACCTCTTTCGGAGGGTACGCTTGTTAGAAAGGTCATTTGAAACTATCACCTATAGGCATATCCCTAGGGAACATAATGTAGTTGCTGACTCATTAGCTAATAACATCCTAGATTGGCATATTGCCCGTTCATGACATGAAAATAAAACATGGTTCATTGTAAATAAACAATTAAAGACATATAAAACTCATGTAAAATACATTCACCATTTGAGACATATAAACACCAGGTAAAATTATATATATATATATATATGAACATGTTTTACAAAAAATAGGTTACGAGACCTCATTTGAAGCACGTAGGCTTTCAGGTAAAAATCACCATACAAAATCCTGAAGCTATCAGCTTTCAGTGGATACATCATGCACACATTGTCTAGTGATGCTCGTGGTAGCACATCACTACCTGGGCTACTCTACATAGCAGTCTACTAAACCGACTTGGTACTCCCAATGTAGGTCTCTAATACCTCAGAGGGAGGTCATCAATGGAAGCATTGGGGATGTCTAAGGTCAACCTCTCCAGTTTTTCCTCTAACTCCCCCGTCACATCATCACCCTGCGGTATGAAACGGGCTCCGGCTCATCTATCAAATGGGGAAGCTCCCCTAGGTCCTCCTACTCCGACGTCTGCATGAAAATATTCAATTCTCATTACTTAACATAAAAAATAAAAAACATAAAAACACTATTTCCATTTTAGGGTCTTTTTCTTCTTACAGATGTCACCCCACCATCCACCAAGTGGGAGCAGTAGGTTAGGGTCACCGCTTAAGTCAGTTCCCACATATGCATAATCCTCCACCATGAGGATCTAATCTCTCAACCATCGAAAGAAAAGGTCACCGAACTTTACCTTCCCCTTGTCCGCTCCATTATGGGCCATAATCCGGACCCAACTCTGCATGCGAGGGTCCCACACTGTCATCTCTGTAAAAACCACCTGGGGTCTCATCTGTTTAACCCGCTCAAAGAAGAAGCAAGCTAGAATGGAACTGAAACCAAATTGCTTCAATTCCCCCTGCCGACACTTGGTCAGAGAACAAAATTAGATCCTTCAGGAAAGAAGGGTATATTTGTGGGATACTCTAAAAGCTCGAAGGCTTACAAAATATATTTCCTAGGATACAAGAAGATTGACATCAGCAGGGATGTGAAATTTAATGAAGACATAGATTATAACAAATCCAGAATGAGACCTACTGAAGAAACTGAAGAAGCAGAAGCACCTAGAATTCATGATACAACCATGAACGAAGAAGATCAAGAATTTGAAGAACCACAAAGACCTGTAGATCCACCTCTGGAGAAGAATCCTCATAAGAGGAAACCTACTTGGGTACATGAAATTATCCAAGGTGCGGAAAGATATGGGCCTCAAGAACAGAATCACAGAGAAAGAAAGAGGACCAGATCCTCCTCTGGGTATGTATCTTTACTATGTGATTTCATTGATAAAGAACCTTCCAATTATGAAGAAGCAGCAGAACAAAAATAATGGAAGGATTCTATGATCGAAGAGTATCAATCGATCATGAAGAATGATGTTTGGGATGTTGTCCCAATACTAGAAGGGAAGTCAATTGTAACTTCCAAATGGATATACAAGATCAAGCATGCTGCAAACGGTAGCATTGAAAAATATAAGGCAAGATTTGTGGCTCGTGGTTTCTCCTAGAAAGAAGGAATAGATTATGAAGAAACCTTTGGACCTATAGCAAGATACACTTCCATCAGATCAGTACTTGCCTTGGCTACAGTAATGAAATGGAAGATACACCAAATGGATGTCAAGACTGCTTTCTTGAATGGTGTAGTAGAAGAGGAAGTGTATGTAGAACAACCACTCGGTTTTGAGACACATGACAGGGAGTCTCATGTGTGTAGATTTAAGAAAGCCCTATACAATTTGAAATAGGCACCCAGGACTTGGTACGGCATAATTGACAGCTTTCTATCCAATTTGGGCTTTACCAAGAGTAAAGCAGATTCCAACCTTTACTACAAGGTTGAAGATGGCAACCCAGTGATGCTTATACTATATGTAGATGATCTGTTTGTGAAAGGTATGGATGGGTTGATTGTTGATACGAAGAGAAAGCTTGTTGTTGAAGTCAAAATTAAGGACTTAGGTATGATGCACTATTTCTTAGGCATGGAGGTGTGGCAGAGTGCAGATGGAATCTCCCTTGGACAAGGGTAGTATGCAGTAGAGATCATGAAGAGGTTTGGGATGATGGACTACAAAGCCATGGCCACACCTATGGCATCGCACCTGAAGCTATTGAGTGAAGCTTCATCAGAGTCAATTGATGCTATGATGTATCGTCAGATGATTGGGTCCTTGATGTACCTGACGAACATGAGACCAGACATTTGATTTTCTATGAAAACCTTGAGCCAGTTCTTGACATATCTGAGAAATGTTCACTTGATTGCTGCAAAGCATATTCTGAGGTACCTAAGGGGTACAGTTGATTATGGGCTCAAGTATGAGTCGAATCAGAAGATTAACCTAGAGGGTTATGTTGATTCAGATTGGGTAGGCAATGCCATCAATAGTAAGATCACTTCAGTGTGTTCCTTCAGTATGGGATCATGTGTGATCTCTTGGTTTAGCAGGAATCAATCCTGTGTGGCACTAAGTACAGCTGAAGCAGAGTATGTCACAACTTATTTAGCTAATTGTGAGGTAGTATGGTAGAGGAAGATACTGTCTGATTTATTTGATATCTATTTAGATGCTACTTGTATACATTGTGAAAACCAGAGTTGTGTGAAGTTTTCATAGAATCCAGTGTTCCATGACAAGTCGAAGCATATCGAGATCAAGTATCACTATATCAAGGATATGGTGTAGATGGGAGCAGTGAAGCTCCAGTATGTTGCAACGAACGATCAGATAGCTAATGTGTTGATGAAGCCATTGGCTATGGTGAAGTTTGAATACTTCAGGGAGAAGCTTGGTGTTCTCCAGATCGAGGTTCCCTCCAAACGGAAGTGATGAGTCCATAAGCCATTTTGACATGGGAGAGGATTAAGTTCCTTCCATGGTCAGATGTAAGGGCTGAGCCATTCTGTCATGGTAAGAGGATTTAGGTTCCTTCCATGTCAGATATGAGTGTTATTGCCATTCTGGGAATGTAGGTGCCTGGTCAGTTACCAGGAAAACTTAGTCTAGGACTGAAAATCCATTATAATATGAGAGAGGGATGTGTTCCCACTTGATTAGATGTAAGGGCTAAACCATTCTATCATGGCTAAAGGATTAGGTTCCTCCCATGTCAGATGTGAGTGTTGTCCATTCCGATGAGTAGGTTAGATGTAAGGGAAACGTCCATTCTCTGGGAGAATGGAGGCACTTGGGTAGTTACCCGGTAACTCGGTCTGGGACTGGGGGCCATTCTGATGCGATGATAGGATTAGTTCCTACATGATCAAATGTGAGTGCACGCCCTTTCAATGCCATGTGTTTACACATGGTCAAATGTAAGTGCAGAGCCTTTCTGACAAGATGAGGTCAGATTAAAGTGCTGAGCCATTCTGGCGTGATGTGTTTACACATGGTTAGATGTGAGTGTTGTGCCTTTCTAACAAGATGGGGTCAGATGTAAGTGCAGAGCCTTTTCGATGCGATGCGCTTGCACATGATCGGATATAAGTACTGAGCCATTCTGGCGCGATGTGTTTACACATGGTCAGATGTAAGTGATAGGAATTTTTGACAAGATGAGGTCAGATGTGAGTGTTGGGCGTGCTTTTCTGACAAGATGAGGTCAGATGTAAGAGCTGGGTGGGACATTTTGACTTAAGTGTCAGATATAAGCACTGATGAAGACCTACATGAAGGGTAGGCCTACAGGATTGACTCTGTAGAACTTCATGTGACGAGAAGAATCAAGATAGCACCATCATTGAGATAGCATGTGATGATGATCCAGACTTGATGACGATCCAGATCATGTGATGATCCAGATGTGATGATGATCTAGAATTGATGACAATCCAGATCAAGTGATGATCCAGATGTGATGATGATCTAGACTTGACGACAATCTAGATCAAGTGATTATCCTGATATGATGATGATCCAGACTCGATGATGATCTAGATCAAGTGATGATCCAGATGTGATGATGATCTGGTAGTGATGATCCAATAGTCATGATGATGTAGATCCTGTGATGAAAAATACTTGAAGAAGAAGATGAATTGAAGACTCGAAGACGAAGAAGACTTGAATATGAAGATGACGAGATCATCCAGTCGATACAGAGAAGAAGACCATTGCTGAAAAATTGTGTCGAAATAATACCTTCCTAGTTAAGAGGGAGTGTTGATGTATTTGTAACTTCGGAATGTATTCATCTATGTATATTATTTCTTGTACCCTGATTTTTATTCCGGGATGTGTCTGTAATGTAATTGACTCATGATGTCATGCCCCGATGTTCCGATCAGGAGGATCTATAATGTAAACAAGTCATGTCAAGTCATTGTGGGTAACCCTCCTATTATATAAGGGTTAAAGTCCCCACAATTTCGAGGCACTAGGGTTATTAGATTCACCTAGTGAAGTCAGCCCAAGTAGGGTTTTAGTCATGTCAAGAAGCAGTATAAATAGAGAGGTGACCTCTCTATTTAACACACATCTCATACACACTCAAGGATGAATTCGCGGACCTGGGTAACACTTTTTGGCAAGCGCATTTTGGCAAAAAGGAAAAAATGCACCTCGGTCGAGGGTTTAACAAGCCCTCGACCGAGGTTTTAATATCTCGGCCAAGGTTTTATCAAGCCCTCGATCGAGGTTCTTATAATCCCTCGACCGAGGTATTTACTAACCCTCGGTCGAGCTATTAAAACCTCAACCGAGGGTTAATAAATACCTCGGTTGAGGTATTTACCTCGACCGAGGTGCTTGTATTGAAAAAATTATAAATAGGGGCCGCGGGCCCCCGTCGTTTGTTTCACAAAATTACAACGTGGAAGCTCGACCGAAATACGAAGTGAGAGCAACAAGCATTGGCACCCTGAAGCAACCAAGCACCCCGAAGCAACCCAACCTCGTCACGATGGCGTCGGACCCAAGAGGTAATAGTTAAAATAATTGTTTTTCAGTTTAAATAATTGTTTTTCAATTTAAATGAAATTTAACTTTTTTTTTAATAAATTTATAAAATTTATTTTAAAATATGGTAAATATGGTAAAATTTATTTTAAAATATGGTAAATCTATGGACTGTTTTTTGAACATGATGGATTGTTAAATGTTTAAATAATTATTTGCAATTATAGTTTAAAGTTTAAAATTTATAGTTAGCAAATGTTAGAAAATTACAACTCTACAATTATAGTTTAAACGTACAATTTTTAACATAATTTACAATTAAAATGTTAGAAAATTTACAACTCTATAATTTACAGTTTGCAAAATTGTATGTACGAAACAAAACTCACAATTTAACATAACTTACAATTATAATGTTAGAAAATTAATCTCATTTGCAATTTAATAAAGGACAAGAATTTACAATCTACAATTCAATCTAATTTAATTGACCGCAAGTACAGTTTTAAATTGCATTTCATTTGTATAAAAAATTACAAGCTTGCAAAATTGTCAATAGAACGACACTTACAAATTTTAACATAACTTAACAATTAAAATGTTACAAAATGTTAAAAGGAAAGGGTGTATGCTCAATAAGTTTCACTACACTATCTTGGTGTATGGTGTATAACTAGTACTCGCTTCTTGTTGAAAATGTATGTACTTGCATGACTATTACTTGACCTCCAATATGTCATAGATTTAGTTTTAAAACTTATTATACATGTTAAATCGATTCATAATGTACAAGTGATTCAACACACCATTTCAATAACAACTTTAATACATACATCAACAATACATATTTATTCAAAGGATTGATACACTTGGTAGTATCAAACTTAACTAAGACAAATCAATTTCAATATCAATATCAAGTTAGCATTAAAGATCAAATGGGTACCCAAGTTACATCTATTTTTTTATAACATCATACTGCTTTGTATTACTTGAGTCATAATGATAAGTTACATCACTTCAATCCTTGCCAATTTTCATTCTTTTGAATGAGTTCAAAGCTATCATGAGGGATATGTTAGTTTGTATCAGAAGTGAGCACCTATTAGTTTGAGTTTTACACTTCTTAATGGTCTAGTGATGGCTTCACCTAGAGTAGAAATAATAGAGGTTAATCAATCTAATAAATAGTACAATGAGTTAAAGAAAGAAATATATAAATTTTATATATATTCTAAAAC